>JACTAT010000031.1:84715-659456 GCA_014526335.1 Chrysaora quinquecirrha
TCACCGGGCCAATTGCATGTAATCGGCTGAGGTCTGTCTAGCTGACCAAGCTAGGCAAGCCAGGTTGGAATTCACAGTTGCATGGAGAATGCTAGCCCATTTGATAGTTGAAACACCAGAAAAGAGTCACAAGGGAAAGGGCAAGCTAAAGTGCAGTTTAGCAGACACCTTTCACAGGGAAACAAAGCTAAGGTAGGGTTTAAAGGTTAGGGTGGGGGTCTCAGGGTTATGGTTAGGGTTAAGGTTGGGGTTAGGGTTAATTTTAGGGTTTGGAAGTATCCATTTAAACCAAAAGCACATTGTTTATGTTGTGTTTCTGAAAGTGTCCTTCAAACTGCATCTGTACCAGGGAAAGTTAACAGGGCAGCCTCTCAAGCATGGTCACCCCCTTAATGCAAAACTCTTACTAGATAGTCTGGTAACACCAAGCTTAACTAACCTTCTAGTTTTTCCTTTTTTACCCTGCCCTACATAATTAATTAATTACTTCGTGACCATGTCCGTGTCAAAAATCATTCATGTAAAATGTTGAAGTAGGACACAAATTCATTTCACTGTGTGTCTAGGTTTTGTACCTCTAGGCTCTACCCAGTGCTTTGTCATCACCAATTCCCCAGCATGCAGGTTAAACCTCTTTTTCTTAAAAAAAGTAAAGAACTGAAGAATGAAAAATGATAAAATTCAAGCTTGGAAAATTACCAGATACAGAACAACAGTATCCCCTAGCCCAACATTCGGACGCGTTCTTGCAAAGCTCATTTCCGATACTTGTTTGAAAAGTAACAGTTAGTCTATTTAATATCTGACCACCAATGCCAATGTTGTGCTGAAGAAACCACACGTTTTGCTTAGGCCTTTTGTGGATGGGATGATTGTTGCTGTTGTTGTTGGTTTGTAAGAATAATTTAATTAGCATTTCATACCAGCCCCCGTCTTTTTGGAGAGCAAACAAGCTAAAATGGGATAAACGCACATTGTATCGGGGGTGTAAAAGAGTATGATTTATGGTCAGCGGCTCAGGAGGCCAGGCCAGCACCAGAAGCACAGCAAATGATTCATACACTGCATGGAGGAAGTCAATAGCACCAACAACTAAATGATCAGTTCTTGTGTTTACCAGACAAACTGTTTATTTTGGCAGAGATCAGATTTCCTCAGAACACACTGCTGCAGTTCCAGTAGTAGTAGTAAGAAGAAAGAACCAGAGCGTTGAAGACAAGCCATCATGGATGTGTCAGCTGATGGGGTCAAGTGTTCAGATTCTAAGTCAATGTCAGACAATCAAGCAAATAATTCTAGCACAGATGAAACTGACGGTCAAGAGAGAAAGGAACTGACTAATTCTTCTTTAACTGAAATCTCAAAATCTCAATCATTTGAACCATACCCTACCATGACTTTTGCGCAATTGACAAGGGAAGCTGATGTTCAGTTTTTCACTGGATTTCAATCTTCAGCAATTTTTAAAATAGTTTTTGAATTTCTCCAGCCAGTTGCTTCAGGAATGACGTATTGGGAAGAGAATCCTGATCCGGAAAGTGACCACGAAGAATCAGCGCAAGTGCCACAAACAAGCCCAGAGAGAAAAATCACCCTTGAGCAGGAGTTTCTCCTGACCCTGATGCGACTAAGTCTTGGGCATCTCACTGAAGATCTAGCATTTCAATTTGGTATTACAAATACTAAAGTTGATTCAATATTTTTCAGTTGGATAAGGCTAATAAATTTGTCTATGAAGTCTTTCATCCCATGGGCTTCAAGAGCTTGTGTGAGACGGCATCTTCCAGACTGCTTTGAAAAATATTACCCCCAATGCAGAGTTATAATTGATGTTTCTGAAGTTTATATTGAACGCCCACCAGATCCAGAAACTGCTGCATCTCTCTGGAGCAGTTATAGGCATGATTATGTGAGCAAATTTCTGATTGGTGTTACACCTGTGGGTGCTGTAACCTTTTTATCTGACTGCTATGTAGGATCAGCTACTGATCAATCTATAATAGAAAAGAGTGGTCTTGCAGAGAAGCTCACCCCTGGAGATTATGTGCTGGCAATGAGAAATTACAATGTGAAAGAATGGTTTGCATTCAATATGTGCAGATTTGTGGTTCCACCTTTATGCTTCAACATTTCAGACAAATCTTCTGTGGGGAATATACGTACTTATATGCAGAAATCTATCAACAGGATAAAAGAATACAGAATATTAAAAACTGTAGTGCCACTGGATTTATTTCCTTGGCTTGATGACATTGTTTCTGTCTGTGCAATGTTCACAAATCTTAAAGAAGTCTTGAAATAAATTTTAATGTTTTTAAGTTTACCTTGTACAGGTTTTTGCTTTTTCGCAACTTTTGAATCTTTCGTGAATTAAAAGGCTAAAATTTCATCTTTGTTTAATTGGACTTTTGCTATTTACCTACCAGTCTTAGATCTATGTATATTTGATTTGTCTTCTTGTACTTGACCAATTAATAAAGTCAATGCTGGATAGTGTTGCTTATTTTGACTTCTCATCATCACGGCTCAGCCGTTATTTCAGATCACTGAAATGCAAAACCAGCCTCTACAGTAGTTCCACTAGGGTAACTCTATTTGCTGCCAGATGGTCATTTATGTACCACGAGGGTCTGCAGCAGAGCAAACTCTAGTCAGTTGTGATTGAAAGAAGAGCCTCATTATTTCTGAACAAGCACCCAAGAAAATTTCTGCATGAGTACACCCTTCAACCGCTCAGTAAAATGACCCAGCCTCGTTGTAGGAAAGCTGAAATCGCAGCAATCGTTTAAACTGTTGCTCAGATCTCGCTAGCCTCACTATTTATTTATTTCAAGGTTTTGTTATTTGTTAAATAGCACCAATAGACATAGCACCAACTTTGTACATGTATTTAAAAATCGCGCCATTCACTTGTATTGCCAACTTCCAACTTTGCTGCTGCTGCTTTCAAACTGTAATTCGAAATTTCGCTCAGGTCCAGCTAAGAAAGCTTTCTATTTAGGGGCGAAAACTAGCACAGATAGCAATGTTAAATGGATCGGGCCCAGAACTTCTAGTTTCAACGAAAGACTTAACGCGGCGCTCAGCTTGTCGGATGGCAGAACAGAGCCAAGTATTCCATGGGGATCCATTCTCAACTGCACAAGGTACCTATATATAACTTATAGGAAATAGCGCGGGCGATCGTTCTCAAGCAAACAGTACAAAATCTCATGAAGGAACAGGCTCATCAAAAGAAGAAAATGCTAACAGCAGCAGGACAATATATTATCATATATACTGTAAATATACATGCTCCAAAAATATCACTAAACTCTCTAAAAATGGGAAATATAAATATATATGTACAAGAAATACCTTGCAATGACTGCGTTAAAATGGACTATTTATTAACAAATATAGTAATAATATACAGCAAAGCACGAGAAACTGACTTCATATCATACAATAAAATATAACCTTACTTTTGAAGTCTATGAAATGGAGATTGAAGATGCTGTGTTCAAGACAAATTCCCACACGAACATGGGAAATGTTTCAAAACCAGGAGGAATTTCCAACAAAACACACTCGATTCTTGGTCACGACATCTTGACCAAGAGAAGACTTAATATTCACTTTTAAAATCTCTCTTCTGTAGTTCCCTTTGCATACGGTCAGTGGACAAGTAACAATGTAACTTTGATCAACTTTCTTGAGAGTACTCTTGTCTTTTTTAAAAGGAATCAAATGAAGAATTGATGCCGGAGTTATCGTGCCTTTATTTGGGTAGATTAAATTGTCACTGAAGTTCCATGCGCTGTTTTCTAATCGGAAATCTCGCAGATAAATGCCTTTTATGGGTGGCAGTAAATCTTCCTTCTCTACGAGTATCTAAAATATAATTGAAAATGGATTGATATGATATCACGCCAAAGTGCAAAAAATGTATACTGATTCCCTTTACCAGTATATTCAGTAATAGTTCCTTTTTCTCCTTTTAATGTAAGTAGAACACACTAGACTGTTCACAGACCTGAGCTCTGGTCAAACGATTCAACATTTTTCGTTTGTCGCACATTTGAAATTCGCTTGCCCAGCAAAATGTTCTACCGTTTGGCTAAGTTGCAAGACAATGGGAACAAGCTCATCGAAAATGCGTACCTAAAAATGTTTAAACATTGCACAATGAATTCTGCTCATTTCTACTTGTTAAGCAATGTTCTGTGACATGATCAAACGTTCAAACATTGCTTGAATGAAATTTCAAATGTCTGACAAACAATGCTTGATCATTTAGCAATGGCCTTGGCTTATCGAGCAACAAAATGTAAACTATATGGGGATTTAAATTGAACTAATGTGATATAAATGCTTGATGAGGGAAAATGAAAATTCGCCGAAGGAAGCAAATGATAAAGATAGCGAACATTCAAGTAAGCGGATGTCAACTCCATACCATAGATTTTCATATAAAATAGGCTTCTTACAAAATATTTGTGTTGTAAACATGACACTTACTTTACATTCCCATGATACATCAGCAACATCAGCCATTTGCTCGTTGCAAAAATCTTCTAAAACACTCGAAAAGAGTCCACGTGGATTTGAAATGCAACTCAATTCATATCCAAGAGGTTGTCGCGATCTTGGTCGTAAGTAAGACAACAATGCGCTTGAACATCGCCTAAGGTTATGTAATATGTTTTGGGTACCTTCATTGTGTGGAGGACTGGGTCAGAGCACGTTTTTTTTTGTGTAACCGTTGGATTTTTTTTGATTTTTTTGATTCTTGAAAATAGGCGATCGCTTTTTGTAACAAGGAGTTATTGAGATAATAAATTCTTCCGCTGCAAATTTTCAATCAATACTTTCTTGTTTCAAATCCACAACATTGACTATCGCAACATTTGGTAGCAGATGGTAGTTTTAAATTGTGGATTTTTAAATGCCTGCGTGAATTCGGGTTCTGCATGCTGATGGCCTAAGTTATTTTGGATTTACGTCTCGTCATGGCAGAGGATTTGCAGCTTAGTGTGGAGTCCAAATTGCTCGAATTAACACTGAACGATCTGAAAGAAGTTGCAGTGAAATTGGGGATTGTGGATTTGCAAGAAGAGTTGTCAAAAATCGCTGTTATAAGGCTGATAAGAACGGCAATCGAGAAAAGTTTGGGCCAGGACGAGAGAGCCAACGTGGAGTTCTTGGAAGCATTGATGAAGTTGATAGTTGGAGACCCACCACCATTGGAGGAGTCCTACCTAGAAGAAACAGAGGACGAAGGAAATAGTGATGAAGAGATGGGGAGAGAAAGAGGAGAATTGGAGAAAAGAAAAGCTTTAGTGGAGCAGGTGAAGAAAGAGTATGAAGCCATGGAGAAATTGCTCAAAGAAAAGGAGGCACAGATCAATAAAGCCCAAGAGTCACTGAAAAAGATTAGTATAAATATTGCTAAAAATCAAGCAGAAAGTAATGCCAATTCAAAGAAAGGTAAGCCTCAAGTAGATAAGAATTTACAAGCTCTTGGCACTATGTTGAGGGTCAAAGATTTCAAAATCAATGGCAACATTTCAAATGATAAAGGTCACATTTCATTTAATAGTTTAAACAAGCAAATAGAAAGTGGTCTAGCCAAGGGATATTCTGAAAGAGATGTTGTAGATGGGGTAATTCAAGCTATTTCTCCAGCCTTACATTTAAAGTCTTATCTTGAGAGCAAAAAAAGCCTGACTTTGGAAGATTTAAGAAAAATTCTGCAAAGCCATTACTGTGAAAAGACCCCCACAGAAGCTTATCAGGAATTAAGTAACATAGTGCAAGAAAAAAATGAATCTTCCTTGAATTTTCTAATGCGCTGTCTAAAATTGCGCGAGCAAATCATTGTTTCAAGCCAAGAACAAAATGCTGTCATAAAATTTGATGCAAATCATGTTCAAACCGTTTTGTTCACTCAGTCGAGACAGGCCTCATTGATGATACAATTCAAGCAGAATGAGACCCTTTCTCAAAGATGAAAGGATTCCTGATGAAACCCTAATTAGGGAAATGAATTTGGCAATGTCAATTGAAAAGAGAGAGTCAACAAATTCACCAGCGCTAATAAAAGTTGCAGAAGGTGCAAGCTGCAAGTGTTTCAACTGCACCTGTGGAAAAACCTGAAAAAGTACACCCAAAACAACCAAAACAGGACCAAATTTTGGCTGCATTAAATGCATTAAGATCAGATGTTGATGCTTTAAAAAAAAGTACCCAGAGTCCTGCAAGAGAGATGCCCCAGGCCAAGATACGAAAACCTAAGCAAAAATGTAAATCTTGTGAAGAAAGTAAAGCTGAAAAATGTGACCATTGCTTCTTTTGTGGCTCAGATGACCATTTTTCCTATGGCTGTAGAAAAAGACTGGCCCAGGGAAACCAACCGCGACTGCATCAGGGGGCACGGTGTAGTCGTAGATCAGCCCCAATTAGAAGCTTGCCATTTTTGTAGAAAACAAGGGACATTGGGTATTGAATTGTTGATTTGTGCTTCGTGTCGTGTTGCAAAATATTGTAATGTGTCATGCCAAAAGAAACACTGGTCTCAACACCAAAGTTGTTGTAAGGCACTTAATATTTTGTCTAAAAGCAATGAAATTCAAATTAGTGACTCTATGACACATCTATCACCAAAGGAATATGCCAAAATCTCATCTTTGGTTGGTAATAAATGCATTATTGACTGTAATCTGAATGGTATAAAACTAAAGCACTATGGGACACTGGTTCCCAAGTTTCAGTGATTTCAAGGTCATTCCTCAGATCAAATTTTGGAGAAATACAACTGAAAAACTTAGCAACTTTGTTAGGTGTACATACAAGGCTTGATGTCAGAGCTGCAAACGACACCCCTATTCCTTATTGTGGGTATGTGGAACTAGCATTTAGCCTTTCAGGAGAGCAAGACCCTTCTCCTATCATTGTACCATTCTTGGTGACTGGAAACAGCCTTGCAAACCCTATTATTGGCTACAATGTCATTGAAGAAGTAGTCAAGAATCCAATTATTGTGTCTCAAAACGATGGTATTCAAGGATTGGAGTCTTCAAATTTGTTGTTTAATGCAATGACAGCCTCGTTTAAGAAACAACCTGAGACAGTTGAAGCCCTTATGTCGTTTCTGCGAGCCGATAAAGACATCCAGTTAGGTACTGTAAAAACACCCAAGCGCAATGTTTGGATTGCACCCAAGCAAAGTGTGAGAGTTTCATGCCGTACAGGTTGTGTAGTAAATGAATTTAAAACTCAAGCTCTGTTTGAGCCTGATGAAACTGAACCATGGCCTCATGGTCTAGAAGTAAACCAAGTATTACTGACTTTGTCGAAGGGTCAATCACACAGAGTCAATTTATCTATCTATAACGCAACAAATCACAAAATTCTGCTCAAAGCTCGTACTGTTTTGGGACGGTTAGAACCTGTCAAATCAGTAGTTCCCATTGAGACCAAATTACGCAGCCCCCCTGTCATTGAGAGTAATCAAATGCAATCTGATGTACAGCAATCATCTATGAATCTTCCAGAGGCCGCAAAGCAAGACATCCATCCTGACTTTCTAAAACAATTTGACTTGAGTGGTTTGAATGGTCAACAGCGAAAAATTGCTGAAGACATGCTGCTGTCAAACGCAGAGTCATTTTCGTCGTCTGAAAATGATATTGGTTGTGCTGAGGAACTGCAGTTACCAATTAAGTTGTCAGATCCAAAACCAGTCCAAAAAACCTACACGGCAATACCAAAGCCATTATATGCTGAAGTTAAGCAACATCTGGAGGACTTGCTGAATAAAGGCTGGATTGTCAAATCTCGCTCAAATTATTCCAGTCCAGTGGTTTGTGTCCGGAAGAAGGATGGCAGCTTACGGCTGTGCGTGGACTATCGCTATTGAATTCTCGTACTATACAAGACCGTCATCCATTGCCGCGAATAGATGAAACGCTTCAAAGTCTTGGTGGAAATCGTTGGTTTTCCCTACTTGATCAAGGAAAGGCCTACCACCAGGGCTTTGTTCAGGAAGATTCCGGCACTTGACTGCATTCATTACCCCTGGGGCCTGTACGAATGGGTCAGGATTCCTTTGGCCTCACCAATGCCCCAGGGGGTTTCAGAGGTACATGGAACATTGCCTGGAGGGAATCCGTGGCCAATTCTGCATTCCGTACCTCGATGATCTTATTGTTTTCAGTCCGGATTTTAAGTCACATATTCAGCACTTGTCAACTGTATTAGAGCGATTACGAAGTAACGGACTTAAACTCAAACCAAAGAAATGCGAACTCTTTAAACATCAAGTTAAGTACCTGGGACATATAATTTGTGAACAAGGTTACCACATGGACACGTCAAACATAGAAGCTATCCATCAGCTGCGAGATAGCAAACCAAAACTGTTGGTGATGTACGACGGATTATTGGATTTCTCAATTATTACAGGAAGTATATTCAGAACTTTTCACAGACTGCGAAGCCCTTATTTGAATTATTGCAGAAGCGGCCGCAACAGGATAAGGAGTCCAGCCCACAGAAGAATTTAAAGACTCATCGTCAACACAAGATGCAAATTACTGTTCCGTCAACAGCACCGATTGCTTGGCAGAGCCATCATCAGCAAGCGCTGAATAAGCTTATTGACTGCCTGTCATCACCGCCATTGCTTGCTTACCCAGACTTCAATCTACCGTTTGTCCTACATACCGATGCTAGTCGTCAGGCCTAGGAGCTGTTTTGTATCAAGAACAAGATGGCATATTGCGTGTTATTGGCTATGCTTCAAGGACTTTGACAACTGCAGAAAAGAACTATCACTTGCACAGTGGCAAACTTGAGTTCTTAGCACTGAAATGGGCAATATGTGATCACTTCCGTGATTTTCTGTTCTACGCACCATCTTTTACAGTCTTCACGGACAATAACCCCCTTACATATGTCCTCTCTACAGCTAAATTGAATGCCACAGGACATCGCTGGGTATCAGAGCTCGCTGATTTTCGGTTCACAGTAAAGTATAGACCAGGAAAGACAAACGTTGATGCTGATGTTCTTTCAAGAATGCCAAGTAACATAGAGGATGTGATGAAATTGTGTACAAATGAATTGTCACCTGATATTCTTCAAGCTACAGCTGTAGCTATGTCGGCACAGCACAATGGCCTAGTGCCCTGGATAATGTGTCTACCCACCAGTGCTGAAGCTGTAGAACTTGATCAGCAACCAGCCGGTTCAAATGGACTCGTGTTTACGGCCATCACATCAAATGATATCTTGCAAGCCCAACAGTCAGATTCCATTATTGCTCCTGTGCTGCGATTTAAAGCCAAGGGGAAAAGCCCTCAAAGGACGTAATCACACATGCAGCCCCAGGAGTCAGAATACTAATGCGGATTGGGAGAAACTGTACATCTCAGACGAAGGGCTTCTGTGTCGAAAGACCAGTGAAAACAATCAAATTGTGCTGCCAAAGAAGTTTCATCGTGTTATATATCAAGAATTACACAGTGAAATGGGTCATTTGAGCAGTGATCGTGTTATACAGTTAGCAGTCCAACGGTTTTACTGGCCTTACATGCGACAAGACATTGAGACTTTCATTGCCAAACATTGTTCCTGTATCAAACAAAGAAAGCCGCACATCCCAGGAAGAGCACCATTACAGAGTATTGTGACCACCCAACCATTCGAACTTGTCTCAATAGACTTTCTTCACCTCGAAAAAGTGTGGGAGGTTATGAATATGTGCTGGTTATTATGGACCACTTCACAAGGTTCGCAAACATATGCTACAAAGAACAAATCGGCCAAGACTGTTGCTAGTAAGATATATAATGATTTTATCCTACGCTTTGGCTTCCTGGCCGCCTCCATCATGACCAGGGAGGAGTTTGAAAATGAGCTGATGGCAAATCTTGAGGCACTTTGTGGTGTGGGCCACTCACGAACAACACGGTATCACCCACAAGGCAACGGCCAGGTTGAACGCTTCAACCAAACCTTGCTAGGCATGTTGAGAACACTTCCAGAAAACAAAAAGTCTCGCTGGGCTGATTACCTGAACAAAGTTACACACGCTTATAATTGTACCAAGCACTCCAGTACAGGCTTTTCACCATTTTTCTTACTCTTTGGACGTGATCCAAGGCTACCTGTTGATTTGATCTTTAAAACAGGTCGGTCATGGAGTTCAACTAGGAGAGCAGATCACTCGGAATATGTGAAAAGATGGAAAACAGCAATGAAAGAGGCATACCAAATAGCATCTGACCGTTCACAAGCTTCACAGGCAAGAGCAAAGGACAGTTATGACCCTCGAGTACCATCAAGTATATTACAAGAAAATGATCGGGTACTAGTTCGCAACCTCAGTGAGCGCGGAGGGCCAGGAAAACTAAGAGCCCATTGGGAACAGGACGTACACAGAGTGGTCCGACGTTTGAATGAAAGCAGTCCCATTTACGAAGTTGTTTCTGAGAAAGATCCGAGTTCAAAACGTGTTTTGCATCGCAACTTGCTTCTACCGTGCAACGAGTTGCCAATCGAGATCCCACCAAGCAACGGCCAAAATAAGAGGAACAAGATGGAGAACCGTAACAACCAACAGAGGCGACGTCAGCCAAGGAATGACCAGAATAGGTTTGTTGAAACACAGTATTCTTCTGACGATGAAGATGACGCTCTGATCTTTGTTCCAAATCGCCATTTAGACGCCGTAACACCAGCAAGACATTCAGCCCAAAATCCTGAAGAAAGCCTGCAGCAAGAAAGTGTTGGCAATGCTAGGTCAAATGCTAGCAATGAGAGTGAAGCTGTAGACAATGCAGATACTGCTGAGAGTGGACCAACTCCAGAAGCACTGCCGGCTACGCCAGAAATACATGAGCACCAGACATCTCCTGATACTCCTGCAGAAGACTTAGAACAAGTAGTCGGTGACTCGAGTCCCACATCACCATTAGTGTCATCACCACGCAGTATGTGCATCCGCAACGTTATCGTCGTCCTCCAGATACCCTGCAGTATACGAGGTTGGGAAATCCGATTTCGTTTCCACAGTATAACGTCCAAAACATCGCTTGCACTCCGAAACTCTTCTATCCGAATTTCGGGTATCCACTTGCGTATGGTTTTGTACCTTATGGACACCCAGCTCCACCGCCACTTATTACGACTTAAAATACCTCAGAATTGAAAAGCTATTGATATTCGCGTTATTTATTTTAAAAGTACAATATTTACATTTATTCTGAAAGACCTGTCGTCATACCTGTCGGATATGAGGGAACTATAAAGCACGTATTTCCACCGTGACTGTAAAAGGAGTTCAATCCTAAGCACTCACTTATGTCGTTGTCATAAGTCAACTCCACAGAAGATATCGTCATTGTCGTCAGATACTTTCGTAAAAGTTGTGGTTCCTTACCGATACGACGCTCAGGAGAACTAGTATTTTATCGTATTTATAACTGCTGACTTATTGTTCCAGAACCTCCGTAACTTCAATTCGCACTCCTTACCTTTAAAGAGTAAATTGCTCGTATACTCAGAGATCATTAGATCTTGGACAGAACTATCTTGAACGCGACTTACGCATTCGTATTCCCAGTTGGCAAAGAAGAAAGAGAAAATTTACTGGAGACTTGCCAAAGATTTTGTTTCTGAAGTGTGAAGAACATTACAACGGACTCGGTACCACCGTCTTGCGATGTTACACAGAACACTTTTAGAAGAAAGAAGATCAAGAAAGGACTCTTAGGACTCTTTATATAAATACAACTTTTAGCTTCAAGCTATAACATTCTGTCCTCTGGACCACTTCTTTATTTTAGAGGGGAGAGTGTGGAGGACTGGGTCAGAGCACGTTTTTTGTGTAACCGTTGGATTTTTTGATTTTTGATTCTTGAAAATAGGCGATCGCTTTTTGTAACAAGGAGTTATTGAGATAATAAATTCTTCCGCTGCAAATTTTCAATCAATACTTTCTTGTTTCAAATCCACAACATTGACTATCGCAACATCATCAGACCGAGACTAAAACCATAGCGAGATCGCTCATAGCTTTGAGCGTCCTATGGTCCTAGCCAATCATTTAAATATCGATAACAACGGCCAGGTAAAAATACTACGACTCATGTATAGAACTTGGTGCGGGATGCCTTGGCTTAAACTTGCCAGTTATTTTCTTCTTATTCTTTTCAAAAAACATCTAAAAAACTAAATGTTGTAAGTCCGAAAATCGTTAAGGTATACGCTAATTAAATACGCTAACGTATCAGTCTCTGCATTAAAATATTTGTTTTTGCGAAGTATGATACCAACCTCGCCGCCAGGGTGAATAGGCGGGAGTCTACAAAACGAAAACCGAAGAACAAAGAACAAAAAAACGCAGACCGAAGACATACAAAACGAAGACCGAAGACCGAAGACAATATCCAAATCGAATACAATGAAATACGCTTATACGAAACATGATCAACGATCAAGACAACAAGCAAAACAAATTGAATAAACTGCGGGGATGACCAAAGTCAATGTCCTATATGAAACCAAAAAAACGCAATCTTTAAACGATTTCTCTGGTCTAGATCATGAATACTTGCATTCATAACGTCCAGAGCACTCTATTAACCAAATATCACATCTAACCAAGCTCTTGGGGATGAGTTAAGTCAATGTCTTCGTTTTAAAGAAAAATGGCCAAAATCTGTAAAACGAAGACATCTCTATGAAACCAAAAAACGCAATGTTGAAGCGATTTCTTTGGTCTAGATCATGAATATTTGCATTCATAACGTCCAGAGCACTCTATCAACCAAATATCACAACTAACCAAGCTCTTGGGGATGAGTTAAGTCAATGTCTTCGTTTTAAAGAAAAATGGCCAAAATCTGTAAAACGAAGACATCTCTATGAAACCAAAAAAAACGCAATGTTGAAACGATTTCTTTGGTCTAGATCATGAATACTTGCATTCATAACGTCCGGAGCACTCTATCAACCAAATATCACAACTAACCAAGCTCTTGGGGATGAGTTAAGTCAATGTCTTCGTTTTAAAGAAAAATGGCCAAAATCTGTAAAACGAAGACATCTCTATGAAACCAAAAAAAACGCAATGTTGAAACGATTTCTTTGGTCTAGATCATGAATATTTGCATTCATAACATCCAGAGCACTCTATCAACCAAATATCACAACTAACCAAGCTCTTGGGGATGAGTTAAGTCAATGTCTTGGTTTTAAAGAAAAATGGCCAAAATCTGTAAAACGAAGACATCTCTAAGAAACCAAAAAAAACGCAATGTTGAAACGATTTCTTTGGTCTAGATCATGAATATTTGCATTCATAACGTCCAGAGCACTCTTTCAACCAAATATGACAACTAACCAAGCTCTTGGGGATGAGTTAAGTCAATGTCTTTGTTTTAAAGAAAAATGGCCAAAATCTGTAAAACGAAGACATCACTAAGAAACAAAAAAAAAACGCAATGTTGAAACGATTTCTTTGGTCTAGATCAAGAATATTTGCATTTATAACGTCCAGAGCTATCTATCAACCAAATATCACAACTAACCAAACTCTTGGGGATGAGTTAAGTCAATGTCTTCGTTTTAAAGAAAAATGGCCAAAATCTGTAAAACGAAGACATCTCTATGAAACCAAAAAAAACGCAATGTTGGAACGATTCTTTTAAACTGCTTTCCTTAACGCATAAAAAGCCAAAAACACATTCAATTTAACATAACAATTTTTTTAACATAACTATTCTCTGTTAGCAAAAGTTTAAGTACAGTTAAAATGTATTTATTAAATGGAAAAACACAACATGTAACGAACATTTGTCTCTTTTTATATGTTATTTACTATGTATAATGGGAATAATGGCAACTTTGATATGTTGGACAACTTGCTGTATGTTGCCAGTTGATGCTTAGCACAGAAAAGAGCAAGTGTTTTTTGTTAGTAAATGCTTTAATGTCAGGGCCTCTCTTAAGGGGATGAAACTAGGGGTGCAAAAATTCAAGGGGACTAATTTTTCTATTGTTGTATTGCTTGTTTTATCTTGAGCACTTTCATTCACAGTGCGAGTCCAGTCTTGGCAATTGGCATGTGTCATTCTTCTCTTGGTCTTTTTGTTGGGAATTCATGTACAGCCAGTGGTACAGAGCTGGAGAAATAACTAGAAGGGATCTCTACTTCAGTTGAAAATTTATAAAAGTTACACTGATGCTGCAGTTGACTGTAAATGCGCCGAAGGCAAACAACACCCCAGCGCTTTTCCTTATTAGGGGGGTTTGGGGGCATGCTCCTCCAGGAAATTTTCAAAATAAATTCTCAATATTGGCCTAGATTGGCTTTTTTGCAGTTTTTTCTTGAGACGACATTATACTAGGGGGGCAACTTTATGAAACCAGGTGGGCAGTGATAGGGATTAAGGGGCATTTGCTCCCCTAGTTGCTATGTTAAAAGAGGCCCTTTTTAATGTCTTTGCTAATGATTTTCTTGTCAGCTTGGCTAATTTAAGCAAATTTTAATGAAAGATTAGTCCAAGTTCAGATTTTAAATAGTCCTTATGTGAATCCCGAAGCATATCCCTGACACCATTTGTTATCTCTACATAATCCGGTGTGAAATAAGGGATATTAGTTGTGATATTAAGTTGATAGTGATATTTGGTTGATAGAGTGCTCTGGACGTTATAAATGCAAATATTCATGATCTAGACCAAAGAAATCGTTTCAACATTGCGTTTTTTTTGGTTTCTTAGAGATGTCTTCGTTTTACAGATTTTGGCCATTTTTCTTTAAAACGAAGACATTGACTTAACTCATCCCCAAGACCTTGGTTAGTTGTGATACTTGGTTGATAGAGTGCTCTGGACGTTATGAATGCAAATATTCATGATCTAGACCAAAGAAATCGTTTCAACATTGCGTTTTTTTTGGTTTCTTAGAGATGTCTTCGTTTTACAGATTTTGGCCATTTTTCTTTAAAACGAAGACATTGACTTAACTCATCCCTAAGAGCTTGGTTAGTTGTGATACTTGGTTGATAGAGTGCTCTGGACGTTATGAATGCAAATATTCATGATCTAGACCAAAGAGATCGTTTCAACATTGCGTTTTTTATGGTTTCTTAGAGATGTCTTCGTTTTACAGATTTTGGCCATTTTTCTTTAAAACGAAGACATTGACTTAACTCATCCCCAAGACCTTGGTTAGTTGTCATATTTGGTTGATAGAGTGCTCTGGACGTTATGAATGCAAATATTCATGATCTAGACCAAAGAAAATCGTTTCAACATTGTGTTTTTTTTGGTTTCTTAGAGATGTCTTCGTTTTACAGATTTTGGCCATTTTTCTTTAAAACGAAGACATTGACTTAACTCATCCCCAAGAGCTTGGTTAGTTGTGATACTTGGTTGATAGAGTGCTCTGGACGTTATGAATGCAAATATTCATGATCTAGACCAAAGAAATCGTTTCAACATTGCGTTTTTTTCGGTTTCTTAGAGATGTCTTCGTTTTACAGATTTTGGCCATTTTTCTTTAAAACGAAGACATTGACTTAACTCATCCCCAAGAGCTTGGTTAGTTGTCATATTTGGTTGAAAGAGTGCTCTGGACGTTATGAATGCAAATATTCATGATCTAGACCAAAGAAATCGTTTCAACATTGCGTTTTTTTTTGGTTTCATAGAGATGTCTTCGTTTTACAGATTTTGGCCATTTTTCTTTAAAACGAAGACATTGACTTAACTCATCCCCAAGAGCTTGGTTAGATGTGATATTTGGTTAATAGAGTGCTCTGGACGTTATGAATGCAAGTATTCATGATCTAGACCAGAGAAATCGTTTAAAGATTGCGTTTTTTTTGTTTCATATAGGACATTGACTTTGGTCATCCCCGCAGTTTATTCAATTTGTCCATATGCGACCCTTGTATCGGCTTTGTCTATTCGCAATTTGATTAGCGGTTTAAACAATAGAAATTTTAAGCGACATAACAGTTTCTTCAAAATTTCACACTAAAAAAGGCCGAAAACTCTGTGAAAAATATCTGTAAAAACCAAAAAATGATGCTGCACGAGATATTGTATCTTGCCTTACAGTTATCGATGAAATTCTTTGCATTTCTTTTCTAAGAACATCTGCTTTCGGAATCTACATCTTGTTTTTATGCCTAGAAACTTGCCAGTACTTTGGCAGAATTTGTGGCCGGTACTAGGGCCAAAATCGATTTGACGGTTGAGAGTCGAGGAAATTCGATTTGGGTCCTGGGGACGAGGTTGACATGATACTTTTATTTTTCAAAGGTACTCTAACCATGTGCGGAAAAAATTGCGGCGCCAGTTAATGAACGACATGGTGCTGAAACAGATACAACGTGACCGAATGCTTTCCAGATAAAGAAATGTAAAGTTATACGACTTCCTCAACATCAAAGACTTACTTGACATAGACTGGTTATTTTTCGTAGCTTCAACTCTTGTCATGACTTTCCAACAAATATCCTTTAAGTGATTTACTTCCCGATAAAAGAACTGATATAAGGATTTTGTTGAATGCGATGATTTTCGAGAAAGTGAATCATAAATTGAATGCAAGTCTGGAAGTACAGAACTCAGTTCAGTATTCATCTCAGTATTGGAGTTGATTCCGTCATGATCATTTTGCTTTAGCAAGAGAATTTTCAATGCATGTCGAAAGTGACTGAAAAAGAATGAAAAATTTTAGCTACATATATTAACAAAAAGATAAATGTTTGAGTAAGGTGACTGGGTTTCCAAATGTTTTCAATTATTATGGTCGTGTTACACTATGATACAGAAGATGGCTTTGTTAAGACCTGGCTAAACTAGGAGACATGTCGTGCGCGACATTATTGCGCGTTACATGTCCCGGTGATGTCTCCAAGTTTAGCCACCTCGAAACTTAGTCGCGCGCGACAACATTTGTTTTCTCCGCAACCCGGGGGACATGTTGCCCAGCTGTCACTCGCATGTTTATCTGACCTTGGCGACACGCCGAATCAACGTAACCGCGCGATATGTCT
Source organism: Chrysaora quinquecirrha (assembly GCA_014526335.1). Classification (NCBI taxonomy): domain Eukaryota; kingdom Metazoa; phylum Cnidaria; class Scyphozoa; order Semaeostomeae; family Pelagiidae; genus Chrysaora; species Chrysaora quinquecirrha. Next base: position 101,775 of record JACTAT010000031.1, read on the forward strand.
CCTAGTTTAGCTAAAATGTTAAGCAAAATCCATGCACTACCGCTTTTCAGTTCGATGAGCCCCCGAAAGAAATAATTACGGCAGCAATACAGCTGATGTAGATCCCCAGGGAGGTACACACGGCATATGGGTTGATGTGGATGTGTCATCTAGGTTTTACATGCCCACCTACTTTTAATGTACAGAGAAGTTCTGTATTATGGGTATTAATAAGCCACATATCGAAGAAACAAGATATCCTGAAATCAATTATTACTTGCAATAATAGCTACTACGAACATCTACCACTCTGTTCGACTCTATACTGACGTGGGTCGTTTAGGGGCTCCAGGGAACACGGTACCTGCAAAATGTTTTCAGGGAACAAGGGAACATGGCCAAAATTAAAAAGAAACAAGGGAACATCGGGAAACATGTTCAGGTAAAATCCCCCCTATCAAGGCCTTTGAATATCTATTTTAAAATAATCCTACAAAACTCCAGGGAACAAGGAGATTTTCTCACGGGAACAGGGGAATATGTAACCCCCTAATCCACCCTCATTAACACAATTCTGACTTACGTAAACTGGATTCCACCCTTCTATAGGGAATATTAGTTCAAATGGCAATTTATTAAAAAAATTTCAGGCACAAAACCCACCCAGCTGGACAGCAAATACCCTTAAAATTATATTATGTATACATTCTGTATCCCCCTGGGATGCGGATCTGCAGCTTATGACCAAAGACAAATACCATGGTTACTTACTTATAGACCTAGAAGGGATGAACGGCTAAGTTGACTAGAAACTCGAAACCATGGGAATTAAGCCTGACGAGGCTTAAATGTTATAAAATTCCAATCTGTTTTCAATTTGTCAATGGGTTACAAAAAAATTTCATAACGGTCTAGCCGTGATCGGCTATCTTTAAAATGTGGATTCCGGAATCCGGAATCCGGAAACGAAAATGCGGAAATGAAAACGCGGAATCTTTAAAATGCGGAAATGAAAACGCGGAATCTTTAAAATGCGGAATCGAAAATCTTTAAAACAACATAGTTATTCTATCCGAATGATGTTCCAAACCCATTTACCGATCGTATTTGAATGTATTTGGGTTTCCAGTTTGTCTGCTTGTCACAGAGATGCCTTATTGCACGACGAAACATGGGAAATAAAAGAAAAGTTTTCGCTGTCTGTGGTGAAAATTGTTCACTCAAAAAATTTCCAGTACTGGAGTTTCTAAAATTTTACGCCATCAGAGAGTCTGGATTTCTTTCAAAGAGGTTCTTATAAAAAAATACGTGTATATTATTTAAATAAAAAGAGATTGATAAGGTAATTCGCACTTTCTCCTCCCTAATTTGGCTATCTTTAAAACCTGGAATCTGGAATCTGGAAACTGGAAAATGGAATCTAGAAAACATGGAATCTTTAAAACATGGAATCTGGAATCTGGAATCTTTAAAACATGGAATCTAGAAAACATGGAATCTTTAAAACATGGAATCTAGAAAACATGGAATCTTTAAAACATGGAATCTAGAAAACATGGAATCTTTAAAACATGGAATCTAGAAAACATGGAATCTTTAAAACATGGAATCTAGAAAACATGGAATCTTTAAAACATGGAATCTAGAAAACATGGAATCTATAATCTCGTAATATGAGATGCTCGTAATCTGATAAAGTGTTTGTCTAGATTACCTTAAAGCAAACCTGACCAACTCAAAACAGACCATCATCAGACTATCAAAACTGAAAACAGAATTCAGTCGGTTTTTCTATACAAAAGACCTATTAAGAAACATCCACGCCTTCTGTACTAATTTACCGATATTGAATGTCTCCAAAATCTATTGAAATCCTTTTGACATCGGATGCTCCAAATCTAGATCAGCAGGTCACACGATTTCGATTTTTAAACAAGTATTGAAATTTGATAAGGCAATTTGAAAAATTGAAATAATGATTTTGGTAATTATTGATTACTGTTATTCAAACATGAGCAGGAAGATTATGGTCAACTATTTGTCTTTGGTAAGAGTTGACTTACATAACATGTTGCGTTGAATTGGACTGAGCAGATACACAACTGAATAAAGAACCCTTTTTTATTCAACACAGCAATTAAAGTAAGAACTGAACAATCAAGAACGGTTATATAATTTGAATTTAATTTTTCTTAGCAACTAAGAACTATGTGCAGCCATTTCAATTCAAAAATTTAGAAAAAGTACACGTGATGAACATTGTATACTCCTTAACAACTAGCAAAACATCTGTAAACTGACACCACCATTTTTGTCACACAAGGGAAGTCAGAGAAAAGGCTTCTCTGTGCACAAATATTCAGAATGCCTCGTGAATCTTGAGGTTGTTTTAGAACCACATCTTTTGGTGAAGCCTCCTTTGGCTTGCAAATAGCAAAGTCAACCACTCCAAAACTGCCATGACCAATTCGTTTAAAATTAGACAGGTCATTCCAATCGAATCTCGGCAAACTGCAAGAAGGATCTTTTTTGTTCCCTTTTTTTCTTGAAGACGGCAGCTTAAGTCGAAAGAAACCTGACATGATACCTTCCAATTTACCAAGTGACACCACCACGAGGCATTCTGAATATTTGTGCACAGAGAAGCCTTTTCTCTGACTTCCCTTGTGTGACAAAAATGGTGGTGTCAGTTTACAGATGTTTTGCTAGTTGTTAAGGAGTATACCATGTTCATCACGTGTAATTTTTCTAAATTTTTGAATTGAAATGGCTGCACATAGTTCTTAGTTGCTAAGAAAAATTAAATTCAAATTATATAACCGTTCTTGATTGTTCAGTTCTTACTTTAATTGCTGTGTTGAACAAAAAAGGGTTCTTTATTCCTTTATTCAGTTGTGTATCTGCTCAGTCCAATTCAACGCAACATGTTATGTTATGTAAGTCAACTCTTATCTTACCAAAGACAAATAGTTGACCATAATCTTCCTCCTCATGTTTGAATAACAGTAATCAATAATTACCAAAATCATTATTTCAATTTTTCAAATTGCCTTATCAAATTTCAATACTTGTTTAAAAATCGAAATCGTGTGACCTGCTGATCTAGATTTGGAGCATCCGATGTCAAAAGGATTTCAATAGATTTTGGAGACATTCAATATCGGTAAATTAGTACAGAAGGCGTGGATGTTTCTTAATAGGTCTTTTGTATAGAAAAACCGACTGAATTCTGTTTTGAGTTTTGATAGTCTGATGATGGTCTGTTTTGAGTTGGTCAGGTTTGCTTTAAGGTAATCTAGACAAACACTTTATCAGATTACGAGCATCTCATATTACGAGATTATAGATTCCATGTTTTCTAGATTCCATGTTTTAAAGATTCCATGTTTTCTAGATTCCATGTTTTAAAGATTCCATGTTTTCTAGATTCCATGTTTTAAAGATTCCATGTTTTCTAGATTCCATGTTTTAAAGATTCCATGTTTTCTAGATTCCATGTTTTAAAGATTCCATGTTTTCTAGATTCCATTTTCCAGTTTCCAGATTCCAGATTCCAGGTTTTAAAGATAGCCAGGCTTTCTTCGTGAAAGATAAGTTTCGACGGTCTGTTGTATTAAAACAGCCATACGATACCTCTGGAAATTTGAAGGAATGCATAAAGGAAGCGAAATTACTACATAGCCTGGTTGGGCACCGCAATATTGTCGAATTCATCGCTATTAACACCAAAGATCACCAAGGTCAGTCATTTTCGCTAATGCAAGAATTGGTATCATTTTCCTTTAAATGCTTTGGCGAAGAGAAAGAAGTAAACGCTCTGTCGCAGTTTCTGTATCACCTTAATAGCGTCTACGACTTTGAAGGCTTTGAAAATTTTCCATCCTTCATCGTCAAAGACGTCACAGAGGGCTTGCGATTTCTTCACTCGCAAGATATAGTTCATCGCGATTTCATTTCCGCATTTTAAAGATTCCGCGTTTTCATTTCCGCATTTTAAAGATTCCGCGTTTTCATTTCCGCATTTTAAAGATTCCGCGTTTTCATTTCCGCATTTTAAAGATTCCGCGTTTTCATTTCCGCATTTTAAAGATTCCGCGTTTTCGATTCCGCATTTTAAAGATTCCGCGTTTTCGATTCCGCATTTTAAAGATTCCGCGTTTTCGATTCCGCATTTTAAAGATTCCGCGTTTTCGATTCCGCATTTTAAAGATTCCGCGTTTTCGATTCCGCATTTTAAAGATTCCGCGTTTTCGATTCCGCATTTTAAAAATTCCGCGTTTTCGATTCCGCATTTTAAAGATTCCGCGTTTTCGATTCCGCATTTTAAAGATTCCGCGTTTTCATTTCCGCATTTTCGTTTCCGGATTCCGGATTCCGGAATCCGCATTTTAAAGATAGCCAGCCGTGATCTTGGTCCACACATGATTACCTGATATCGGTCCACGCATTCATCCTATTCTGATGGCCATTTTCAAGCGCTCTCGATACAGATGAAGCCGAATTGACCTGGATGGCAGAAAAGATTATATCTATTAGTCAATTAACTTTTAGCCTTTTGCAGAGATTAACATTTCATTTTTAATTCATAAATACAGACTTGCAACATCTTACAGAGCGTCGTCTAGTTTAGCAACAAAACAAGTAGTTAAAGTTTGATTCAACGGCAAAGACAAGAGAAAAGCGGTAACTCACTCATGGCCACCGAATTCTGCTTTCCGGTTAAATTTGATTTTGGTTAAAAAAATCCGGATAAGGCGGTTTTAACATCTTTCATCGAAGGTGCTTATGAAATATTCACCAGGTTTGGCCAAACTTCGCCCCCAGACTTCGTTTCCTTAATTCTCGACTGAAACTAGTTTAAACCCCGCTAAATAGTTGTTTTCAGATATTTGTTACACATGGGTGAATGCTAGGCATTTTGGGTCACTTGACCAGGTTTTTTGGCCCCTCATACTGGTTTCTAAATGTTTGAATTTGGAGAGGTTTGGTGGTCCTTTGTTGGTTTGTGTAGTTACTGAAAAAGTTTTGCTGTTTAAAAGAAATTGCGAAATGGCCTAAAACATTCCAGGACTTGATATGGACAGTGGAGTTTGGCAAAGCATTCTCTCTGCCCTGGTTACCAGGCTGGGTCTTATTGTTCCCGCCTAAAACAAATTTGATTCAAATTGCACTCGACACAGACTTTGATTTTTTTGTTAGATCAAATAAAACTTCACTTACTGACAATTGGCCACGAATCAATCGCTCGAAAATGGATTCAGCTACTGAATCTTCTAATTTTCCATATCCCAAACGATTTCCTGTAGACAATTCAGCAATCAACTCGATTCCGAATCTCAAGTCAGCTGTCGATCTAGAATAAACAAGTGCAGTAAGTTCAATATATTGTATAGTATATGCATATGATATTGTATAGAATAAAATGTATATAGCGCAGTAGTGTAGGCTTTGAGAAGATTTGCACTTTCCTCCGTTGTCGTTTGGAGAATATATCTGCAGCTTCTGTGGTGCACTTGTTAGCGTGCAGGACTCACAAACCAAACTCTGTGGATTCAAGCCACTTCCCTTCTGTGTGATCTCAGAGATAACAACCTTTGGCAAGTTGCTAGCATAAATGTGTCACCCTCGACAAAGGTTTATAAATGGGTACCTTGTTGGTACTGTAGTTATGTGAGCACCGTATGTGGCTGCATCCTGCTATATGCTAATGCATCAAGACCAGGGTAAAGTGTAAAGTCGACTGAGTACCCCAAGGTTAGTAATAGACTATGAAACGCAACTTTACTTGCATAAATGGGTACCTTCTTGGTAGATATGAGCGACGTGTGTGGCTGCATTCTACTACATGCTAATGCATGAAGAACAGAGGTAAAGTGTAAAGTCGACAAAGTAGCCCAGGCTAGTAATAGACTATGAAACGCAACTTTACTTGTATAAATGGGTAACTTCTGTGTAGTTATGAGCGACGTGTGTGGCTTGAGTGTAGTTCTAGACTACAAAGCGGGAACTTCACAAAATCAAGGTTTTTTAGAAAAAGGAAGCTTTATTTCAATTTAAACAACCGATTCCAACAAACTGCGTCTAACATTTTGTTACCGAAAAGATTTTAGAGTAATGCGAGCTTCCAAAAATACGTTCGTACAGATAGTGATAAAACTCTGGCTTATTGTGATGGCTGAAAGATTTTCCTGCTGTTTTTAAAGAGTAAAACTGAACTAAACTCTGTTTCAGGAGGCTTCTATAAGTTTCAGATGTTGGGTTTCCTTCCTTTATGATTCATTATTAGTAATATGTGCAAAGTGCAAAATATTCTTACCCACAATACTCTGATTCTTTATCGTCATTTCGGTTGCTTTCATGCTGGGTTTTGTAATGAAGGTGAGAGAGAGCATGGAACAAATGTTTTGTCTCCCTTGAAACCTGTATAGATAAAACTTGAAGTTAGATTCAAAAATGAAAAATCAATAGTTTGTGACTAAAAAGAGCAGAAGTTACTCTTTCTTACAATGAAGGTCAATGGTATCGTTCTTGGCCAAAAATGCAAAGTGAATAGGCCAAGGTCTGATCCAGGAACCATTTACGATATAAAATTGTCACTGATGAGCTCCAATAAGAGCGAAACGTGTCTGGCATTTGAGAATGGGGCGGCTGGTGGAATTATTCATATAGGCCGAATACGAATTTGTGCTCATGCGATATGAACCTAACTGCATGCGTTTCGGTACCTTAGGCCAGGTACCAACCTTACATAATAAATGCACAATGGAAACTTCAAATTCGGACAGCAAGAGATATAACCATAGATATGATGCTTCCATGAAGTCGATCATTTCAAAATAGATTGGCACAACCATAAGTTTGCTGACAATTGCCTGATGGTCCATCTTCGTTTCTCTCTTTGCAAATCACAAAATGATTTCAGATACTTTCCAAATTCCGGCATTATTTACACTAACAAAGTAAACGCTCAAACCCATACGCTTATCCAGGAAACTCTGGGTTCTGGCCGGGTAAGAGCTCTTCACTCCCTCTATTACTAGTAAAGATCTCTTAAATGCATGGTGTTATTGACTAGATTGTAAAATGAGATTTGATGCGGTGTGAAATATCAGTTCATTAAAATATGCAAAGTGACGTCACAGTTTCATCATAATATCACACCAAAATAGGCCAAAAACAATGTGAAAAACATGTATAAAAACTAAGAAATTATGCTACATGCAATATTGTCTCTTGCCTGCAATGAAATTAATCAATGAAATTCTTTGCATTTCCTTGCTACGACCTACATCTTGATTTGATGCCTAGGCCAAAATTGCCAGTATTTTGGCAGATTTTTGTGCCCGGTACCAGGGCCCAAATCGAGGAAATTCGATTTGGGGCCTGGGGACCAAGCTGTTTACTCCTCTCCCTAACCAGTATCCAAGGATTTAACTCAAAGTTTAGCTCGAATGATATCAACCTTTAGACTTATTAAAATTCGTCGCACTTTAAAAAGCAACAACAGCTTCTCAACTACAACTGCATAACTGCTATATCCTCAGAGTTCTCTGAAGCAAATAGCAATTGGGTTGTTGTGGTGCTCCAAATTATTATAATTGCTTGAGCCTGGACTCGAACATGCAACAATAGAATATAATCTTCATAGGAGAAAGGTGAAATGATGTGTTTAGCGCCAGTCGCTAGGATCACAAAGGGTTAACTAATCAATAACTCGAGCCTGGCTGTAATGCTATAATAGCTGGGGCTCGAACCCCAACTTTGCTTAGCTTCTGACACCACAAGCCAGCTGGATTAGCCAACGGCGCCACTTTTTATAAATCTACAAACCTCAATCAAACGTAAAAATTCAGATGACCAAGAAGTTTCCAAGTGACAATTTTGCAAAACAAGCCAATAGCCATTTTTCACTGCATCTTTAAGAGTTTTTACAACTTCTGTCAGCTGTTCCTTTAATCCCAAGCTTATTTCTACAACTTGGGTTTTCATATTTCGTCCAAGAGCTTGGATCGATAATGATGGATCTGTAATGAAAAAAGCTATAAAATTTAAATAAAATACTGCAAATTTTATTTCAAGCTATATAACAGCTATAAAATTTAAATAAAATACTACAAATTTTATTTCAAGATACGACACTATATCGCAGAATGATTTAGTTGAGAGGCAACAAGCTAAAATAAGAATTTAACAGCATTTGAAATTCCAGTTGAGTTAAATTCCAAATCCTGCAGTAGATTGATGAATTTAATTTAATTTCCATGTCTTCTCTTTTTTCAGAAAAACAAAACTCGACTGATAAGTTTATAAATCATCTCAGAACACTGCCGTGCCAGGCTTTTTCCAGGACGGTAGTCGATCTGGTCAAACTATGGCGATCGAGTAGGTCCATATTTGACAGTTACCAGCTAAGACTGATAAGAGTGGAAATCACTCTGCAGTCAGGTATTGACTGTGGCCAAACGACCTAACATTGTTTGTCAGACATTTGAAGGTTGCAATGTTTGAGCAATGTTGCAAGATGTTTTTGAAGAAGTTTAAAACCATATTTTGAGCATGGTTTGCAATGTGACAAGCAAATTTTAAATGTTTTGCAATAAAATCTTGATCATTTAACCATAGCGTTTATGCCATTCATAAACGTAAGCGTTACAAAAAGAAAACAATTAAATCGGCACCTTCAGTTATGGTCTTCCCATTATCTGGCAGCAAAACTAGAACAGGGGTTGCAGATTCTGACACACTGTAAATATCTTCAATGTCATGAAAAATAGGAGAAGTGAAACTTGGACCAAGATGACAGAGCACGAGATTCTTTATTACCTCTAGAAGCTGAAAAATAAGATTATAGAGTCAGGGAAAGTTACGAAGGAAGGCCAGTTAAACAAAATAAAATCTTATGCCACATCCAAGACACGCCTGGCTTCCAAAATTTTCTTAAAACTCCAGAATAATGACATTGCGTATGTCAGTACTGAACAAGGGGAAGCATTCAGAAATGCATTTAATATAAACGCGAACATTACTACGTGTGCTTAACTCATTTTTGATGTTACAGCAGATACTGGTTAAAGATATAAGATAGCGTTCTAACAATGACATTTGCACTCAGACGCAGTAACAGCACTTTCCATAAAATCAGCTTCAAAACATAAATTTGAGCTTACACTATCTCTTAGCCACCGCCTGCGTCGACATGCCTTAGATTAAGGGGAAAATATCATCAAAGCCTTAATTTCGTGGGATATTCGAAGAACAGAAAAAAATCAGAACATTTTTAAGATGTACCCTTTTCATTTATACGAACCAGGAAATTCGATCCAAGCGGGCTGTTCTTAAGTTTCTGCCTTTTTTGAGCCTGAAATGTTCTTTATCTGTTTTTAATTTCCAGTTACTTAGACAGTAATATTTCTCAGTGAATGTCTAGTGTGGTGCTAGGTTTGTGTGAAAATGCAGCATGCTTGTCTATTTCTTTGTTCGCTTGCTTTTCACATTCAGTCTGACTGTCTTACTTGCATATCAAGCTGATAAAATTGTTCTATTGTGGTCTATCAGTTATGACTGGTCTATAACTGGTCTATCAGTTATGTTAAAATTTTATTTTTTATTGCTCAAATAAAAATAGAAATAAAAGGTCGAGGTTACCTTCTTGGGCATCACTGCAATCCAGAGCATAGCCTTGTGAAAAGTTCCGAGATTTTCAAAACCACTTGGACATGAGCATATCAAGTTTGGAGAGCTCTGGAAAGACAGAGAATAATATAAAGTAAACAGAAGAAAACAGACAAACAAACAAACAAACAAACAAACAAACAAACAAACAAACATGCAAACAAAAAACTGTCGAGTAATTTTGCAAGAGATGTCAAACACTTAAAATTTGCTTGTCAAGCAAAATGTTTTACCGTTTGCTCAGATCACAAAACACATAACTTGTCAAACATGTCTGCATTCGCAAAAAAATTTTTTGGGAGTTTCAAAAAATTTCAAAACAAACTTTGCATATTTGCATTTTTTGGGAGTTTGAAAAAATTTCAAAACAAACTTTGCATATTTACGCTTGCCGAAAAATGATCTTTGACGTGACCAAACGCTTCAATAAGCAGTGCTTGAAAGTCGAATTATAAGTGTTTGACAAACTTGGGCCTAAAAATTTAAAAATTTCCTAAAGATTCAGAAATATTATCAAATATTTCAAGACTTCTTTCCACTGACTCAGTTATGCTGTAGCCTATAGCCGCAGAGCGTACTTTCGGCTATCCCTTGATGTACCTTGATAGAAATTCTAACTCGTTGAACTTCTTAGATCATTCGATTGTCTCAAAATTTCGGACCAGCTAGACTCTATTTATTTACCAGACCCTATTTCATTGCGAATTCTGGAACGGATCAAGGACGGATCCAAATGGATCTGCTTTTCTACCGTAATCAAAAAGATACGACCCCGATCCCAAAAAGGAACGGACACATACGTACCCGGGTAAACGAATAAGCTTATCTAAACATTTTTGGGAACGTTCCCATGTAAACGGGTCTAGGGTAACTACAAAATGATCATTTTGAGAAACTTTACTTACATCGAAATACTCTTTCCATTGACTTTCTTGCTTTTTTAGAGATTCTAGAATATTCTTGAACTCATCAAACTGAGTAAGGAAAGCAATTCTTTTGACAATCTATCAAGAAAAAATAAAATCTCAACTAAACCCTTCTTATATTTAATTAAATGTTATTTAATCCCAGTTAATTGGGAAGGAAAGGCTTGGTCTCTCCTGTCTGGGTTGTCCTTATTTTGGGAGTTTCTTTACAACTTTGAGGCTTTCAGGTGGCTATAAAGTGAATCAGCTTCCCTTCCTATATGCTGGATATTTACTGGTCTTGAGATTCTGGCATGCCTTGAACACAGACCAACAGGGAAAAGCAGAGTATTTCCTCACCAAGTCCTAACCATTGGCCTAGAATTTTCACTTTGTGGCCAAATTTGCCCAAGTTGGTACAGTGACAAATGCCACCATTCAAGCTGATAATGTTTAGACAATGGGCTCAACAGTATGCTTAAATTATTGGCTTTGTGCATTGGACATTTCACAGGGTCTGCTGCTTAAAAAGACAAAAAATTAATTGAAAAACAAAGCTTTCTGCATGAAAGAAAAAGACTAATGTGAAAGATTCTAGTGTCTTTTAAATTCTGAACGTAACAGAAGCAAAGCAACACTTCACATTAATCATTTTGCAACACGAAATTCGCAAGATTGGACAAAATGGCTACAAAATGAAACTTATTTTTGATTAACGAAAGCTTACATTTTCTGACAGCCACTTAAGACTTGAAGTATCGTCGACTTCAATCGAACCCAGCTCTCTACGTTTATCTTCTTGTAAAACAACCAAACTCGTAAATGCTTTGTACATTTGATTTGATATTTTTCCTTCTTTTAACAATTTCTCAGTAACAACCAAAAGAGGAAAAGAAGCGTATGCTCTAAAATAGACAAAATGAGACACTGCAATAAGAAATTGTTATGAGTGAAACGAACTATGAAAAAATAACATAATAACACATACAATCGAATAATGCTACGGTGCCCTTACAATATTTGGACATGTTGTACAACATCCTTATTCGTTGTACAACAATCTAACATGTTTACTCCTCGTACAACATTTTGACATCTCTAAATAGGCAGACATTGTTTTATGTTTGGTAAGGAAATCTCAGATTGTCGAACAATGTTTATTAGTCTAGGTGAAGGCATAATCAAAAAAATTTAAAAATAGCCCAATGCCACTCTGCCAGTCAACTCAAGAATCCAGATTTCTGTGGTTGAAAAACGAGTACCCAGTTTGTTAGATGCAGAAAATCCGTTTACAGCAAAAGCTATAACTCCAGGTCACCTAAAAAGCTGCCCGAAAGCCCGACTCTTTTATTGTGAAGTCCAGCCCGTACGACACAGATTGAATGACCATGCACCATCAGGCTGGGCGTCCTCCCCCCAAAAGGCTTCTACTACAAGGATCGCAAGGCTAAGGCTGAAAGACTTATCCCTTAAGGTAAGAGTGGTGGTACTAGCCCGGTCAGCAGCAAGTGGGACTGAGCTCAGGACTTCCGTTGCTGGTGGAGTGAACGCAATACACTGCACTAATCTACAACCTATACCTGCTTTAGCATATAAAATTGCACTGATTTATTGCTTGCTTGCCAGGGCATTAGGCACTGCCCAAATTCGTTTAATCATTAGAAAGCAAAGCTTATACAATACCTTGAAAAACATTTAAACAAATTCGCTTGTATAACTCCATAGTAAAACTGGCATTGAGTTCAGCAGCTCGAGCTGTTACAGAACCAGATTCAGCTTTCGATCTTTTTGCTTGCTTCAACATTTTCTTGAAATGTTCAATGAAGAAAAACAATGGGACGTCATAGTATGGCTTTACTTTAGCTATTTCAAGCACAACATTGTAATAGAGACCTGAGGCATGAGCCGCAACCTGGTGAAAATCAATTCGTCTCTCATCAAGCTCTTTTTTGTAATTCTATAAAGAAAGATAAATTATAGTATATAGTTAATAACTACAGACTGTGGAAGGGACACCAAATTGGGTTTTGAAAATGTGTGCAAAAATTTGATAAAACAATACAATGAAAGTTATGATAAAAATATGTAGGTATTCTGGTCTCTGGTAAATCAAGCTTACTTTCGTTTTCGTTTACTTTTTCCCGCTCTTTCGGAAACGCTGGTTGTTGCTGTTTGCGAATTGTACGACTCGTGTAATAAGTCTACCTTTATTTTTAGTAAAAATAAGTCACTAACCAAGGGGCGCATTTCAGTTTGTCAAAACGGGGGTGGTAAAATAGCCTTTCATCAGCAAGGGAGGGACAACCGACGCCATTCGCCTTCCTAAATCTGCCACTAAGAATGTTGGGTGCCAACCAAAAGGTATCGAAACGCCGATCAGTTACAAAGAACCCATTTAGTGTCCATTTGGTCACACTCCCACTTATAGAACGCGAGGACGTAAAGCTCCTGAGATATAAGACGGCGTTAGGGGTGCACTTAACAAAGATTTTCATCGAATTTCTGTATTTGTAATTTTTTGTAGGATTTCTGTGTTTAAATATCGAATACTTGTACCATCGCTGCAAATTCCATTATGTTAGGCATCATGTAGTACACCTTGGTCAATGCCTGTTATTTTCACTAATTTCCAAAGGCTTTATTCATGTGAATACCTATGTATGATCATTTTCACCAGCAGTCTATGTACACAATGCGTGGCGCGTTTCGTACTTTTTTGAGCTCAAACGTGATTTAACAATATTCGTACGCGAGCGGGCGGCCATAGTAGTGAGAAAAGTCTATCTACACTCTCTTACAATATTATCAGTCATTTTAATATATTACTCAACATTTACACGGGGGAAGGGAGTGAATACCTAGGAAAGGCAGAAAAATCGTAAGGCTCCAAAAATTTTTTAAGTGATTGTAGGTGCAAGATCACTCAAACTTGTGATAAATCTGTTGTGCTTAAGAATCATGACAAGAGAGTTCGAAGATCTCTTTATAGAAACTACATATGTAGCTCTGAAACCGCCTAAGGTGAAAAATAATTGCACATAGCGCTCCGTGGCAACCTGGAATCCGCACCGTTTCAGTCCAAAACATTCAAACCCAATCTATATAACATTGACTGCTTTCAAAGCTCTTATAAATGTTACCTTTGCTTCATCGTGTCTTTCTCGAGTTGTATTTAGCTGCTCTTTCGTTTCAGCCATTATTTCAGGTAGAGAAGTCTCATCAAGAATCTTGCCTGGCAAAGCGATGATCATGTCCAGAACTCGACCCTAGAAAGGAAAATATGCAAGTAATTCTTCTGCAAATATGGAAATTTCAAAAAGGAACAAGAAATCCTCTACTGTACTGTATCCGAAATGTCACAACTCCCCTTGGCATTAGTCGGTTACGCCGCCACTACCCCCAGCTCTAAATCCTATCTCCAAAACCAATCCCCAAAAACCCTTTCACCTCACCGTTAATCATGAATCCCGACCGCTAGCCACAATTCCGTTCTTATAATCAAACTTCCTTTAAGTCTAACCTCTAGTCTTCTAGCAAACATATTTTTTATTTCAGTAACTAACAAAAGACATCTTTCATTTGCTCGTTTAATCAAGTACATACAACAAAATATGACCGACTTCCATTAACTAGACGAGCACACGATATAATGTGATAAAACTTAACAGACAGGATAAAGGATACATCAGGCATTTCAGAACACTTCTGGAAACCTGGTTACCCGCTATATGATTTAAAAACACTATCACACTATCAGCAGCGAGTACGTATAAGGTGAGCTAAAGAAAGATATATAATTAACTTAGCCGCCCAAAGCTTCCATAACGGTATGCATGGAGCAACACATCTTTAACCCTGTCGCTAATCACATGTATTGCCTAAAATGAAACTTTAGTTAACGAACTTTTTTACATATAAAATCGTGCTGCACTGTACCTGTATTTGTCTTTTTTCTTGTCTCAGATAAAATAGATCCAACTCTAAAGATCTTCGCTGACTTTCAAGTTCTGGTCGCTCAGAACCAATCGTCAAAGATACCAGCTGACCTGTTAGCTCTTCTTGACTCATCGCCAGATTAACAACTATGGCCTTGTGAAGCGGCAATACAAATTTGTTAGTCTTATTAAAGTTCATGGGAACCGAAGCACTGAGGTACAAACGGAAGTTAGGGTGATAATCAAGCTTCTTTTTGCCATGGCTTAGAAACAAATCTCCGTTGTTAGTAACTGAAATACTTCTTCCAAGAATCGAGCCGAGTAAAGAGCCATGAATACCACGTTCAAGATGAGTGACTAATGTGGGAAGACCCTTCGATATTGCTGCCTTTAGTTTGCGATCTAAAATGCAAAGAAGATTCTGTATACAGATTTCGGTATGAAAGTATTTCAAATGCACGATTTTTAAATAATGAAGTGGTTTATAATAGAATGGTAATTCTTGGATTTTTCAAACCTATTTTAATTATTGTGGATTCTTTTTGGGCTCAAGAATTTCTATATTTGCCTTGACTGAGAATCCAATCTGTGACCTGCAACTATGCATGCTGATGCATTAAAAAGTCCCTGCAAGGACGCAATTTCGGTGAAAATGTCGTTACTTTTAAAAACTGCTTAGTGGATAAAGGTGCGAAGGGTACTAAAGACAACAATATAGTTAATTTTGTGGTAACTTAGTTACGGAAGTAGTTTGAATACTGGAGTTCTGAAATTTCCAAGAAAGTTTGAGTACTGGGATGATTCCCAAGTTGCTTATAAAGTAAAAACGTGTACTGTATGAGACGCAATTCGAGAGGAAATTGGAGACAGCGATTAATAACACAATCAATGTTACTGGCGACGTCAACTCGTGGACAGCCTGGGGCCAAGTAGTTCAGTTTAGTAGGATCATTGTTTGATTGTTTAGTAACTTCCCTTCCAAGGAATCTAATAAATGAACCCTTACCAATATCTTCACTGTCAGCATCAACAACAAGCAAGACGTCTTCAACCAGATCCACCAAAGGCGAGGATGGTGGTGATTCAACTTCATCCTTCAATCCAGCCTGTTGTGAAAAACAACCTATTTGTTAAAAATTGACATTTGGTTTTCAGTGTTAATAATTGCTAATAGATTTGTTAAGAAATTGGTTGCTGTCTGTTTACAAACTAAACAGAAGGTACAATGATTACACGTTTTTTTTTTAAATAAGAAAGTGGTTTATAAGAAAGTGGTGCTCAACATCTTAAAAACTTAAGAAAGTTCAATACTGGATTCCTGAAACTTAAGAAAGTTTTGTTTCATATTTTCACTCTTAATGCTCTGTATTTTGTTTTCGATCTTCTGTTCCGTCGTTCATCCTGCTATTACACGAGTCATGACTATTTTCTATGGAAAACGTGATATTTGTGCAACGTATACAGTGCCTTAAACTGTGCGTTTGCAGAAATACCACATTCCAAAATTTTTTTTTAAGAAAGTCACAAGAAAGTTTTGGTACTGAAAATATGAAATATCTAAGAAAGTTTCAATGCTGGCCCAAAAAAAACTTTCTTATAAAATAAAAAACGTATATTTGATTATTTATTTATTTGTTTGTTTGCTTAATTATTCATTTATTTCTTTATTTATCTATCTATCATTTTATCACTTTTTATTTATTTACTTATTTATTTATTTGTTTTGTAATTTATCTATTTATTTATTCATTTATTTCTTATTCATTTAATTATTTATGTATTTATATATTTACTCGTTTACTTATTGACGAATTAAGTTTTTTCTTATTCATTCATTCATCTATTTTTATTTAGTTATCAGAAAATATTACTCAGAAAATTTGTGCAAATAATGTAGAAGATAGCTACTTTGCAAATTTTTGAGATATTGAGTTCTCGTATTTAGCTTGCCAGTTGGTCAAGAAACCATTCCTCGTCATGTGAAGCTAATCAATAGATGATCTACGTACGAGATGGTTTACAGAAAACGTATAGTAATGCTCACTTACAGACGACAGAAAACATTTTATATTCACAACATACCTGAATATAGAATTTCTTGAGAAAAACAGATTCATTAGTAATTGCCGAAAACGTGCTGTATGCAGTTTTTGGTCTTCTGTAACTCATTGCTGAATCTGTAGTATCTGGAGTGGTTGCCATTTCGCAGTCACGATCGTCTGCAGCTAGAAAGTTAACAATTTACGGAGGTTCAAAGACGTGCTTATATGTGACTCAGATTGTCTTGTAAATATAAAGAGAGTCCTAAAGGGGTAAAATGGGAATGGGATTGGCATGATTTTGGGCTTGGAAAATCGGGTTGGATGCACTGGGACTGGGATTTTGTCCGCTGGGAATGGGAAACAGAATACCAAATGGGAATGGGATTCGCTTTTTGCCGTTCTTATCAAGTTCATCTTACGTTGGCGTGGACAACAAATAAAATCGAGGGGCATTTTTCTCTCCGAAAAATCGTACGAGATTCCTATTGAAACAAAAGGATTCTTACAAGATTCCTGCGAAAAAATGGAGATTCCAGCTAAGGATGTACGAGATTCCAAGGAGTGAATTGTCCCTTGAATAAAATCAAATCGCAACGAAAATCATTTCACTTTGCAAGTGATACAGTATAAAGATTACTCCACTACGATAAGCTACTAAATTTTTTTGTTGTTTATGAATTGAGATTTACTGTTGAAAACTACGCTGTCTGAGCTATCCGGTAGAGTGAAAATTTACCTGACCAATATGAAAATGAAGTCGCAGCGAAAGCTAAAGCATTAAAATCTCCAACGCAGGAAACAATAAAAACAACTCCGATAGCTTTACGGTTCAGTGTAAATGTATATCGTAAGCAGGGTGTGACGTGTGAGGGCAGTGACATTGAATGAAGGTACGCTTATCGTTTATGGCTCATATTTAAAAGGGTCTTCAAATTTATTGACACGCATATCACCTTTCAAAAACTTTCCTGGCATAACAAAATGACAGCGAAAAACAACCTAGAAGCAAAACCTTTCTGCATGCAGTACATTGAAAGAGTGCCCCAAGGGTCCCCGAGGTTCACTTATAATTGAAAACTTCAGTGATTAATACGTCAAGGAGGGTTTTGAACCGGGAACCTTGGGCTTTTACCCCAAATCATTACAGTCCTGAACTTTATCCTCATTACCCATTTCCATCCCTACCCATGGGGTGGGGCGAAACGTAGCTTACCAGCACCACGTATATTCTGGGGGTTGACGAGGAAACATGACCTACCGCATCAGGGGGTTCTCACAGCCAACTATAAACAGAGAGAGCACATTATAGATTCACACATAAAGTATTACTTTCATCCTTTCGGTAAAACAAAAAATGCGATATTAATTACTCACATGAATATATAGAGAATCTTTGTCCACCACGAAAGAAGTCTGACTGGAATGTTGACTCAAAGAGATTCCCTTTTGTATTAGGTCTTGGAGTTTGTGACTGACTGTGGAGGGCAAATTTGTCCATCAAAATTGCACTGAGTATGGTTCTCACTGGTCTTTTTTGCTGAGTAGATGATATTGATTCTGTGAAGGGAAGGAAGTCAATTTAGGCTATCTTTTTTTAAGTACTAAAAGTTCTTAAAAGTTTCTTAACAACAAACTTCTAGAGAGCTATTTGGAAAACAGAAAATGCATTTAGTCCATCATCGACCAAACAAACGCTCGTACAACCACCCATGACATTGTTAAACAACCTAATTGCATGTTTGAAAGGAAAGTACCCATGTCAAACTCGAAAAAGTTCCATACGTGGCAATGAGGGTAATGTACTACGGTTCTTTTTCTCTTCTTCACAGGGGTAGGTTACTTATAAACGGCCTCTTACAAACAAATGCGAGGATAAATCTAAAGACTTGTAGCACTTGGAAAAATAGCTACTCAGAGATATTCAGAAGAGAGTATCACTCTCAGGCAAGAATTAAGAACGATTTTAAGCCTTTAAGAATATTCCGGGGGGTAACTCTTATTTGGGGTGGATATACCTACATGTGCATCTGAAAATCCAGAGGGTGGAGCCATAACCAGGACAAGGTTTTGTAATGTGGTAATAACGAGTAATAAATGAAGAACAGAGACCAAATAGACACTACAATTTCTGCCGCACTAAACAGCTAACACGTACCCATAATAGACCTTTTCAAACAGGACTGGGTCGGGCGCGACATTTTTCTGGAAAATGGTAGACCTTTCCAGTAAGTGAATCCTCTCTGTGTACAACGACTGGAATTACGATCGTTTTAGGAGAGGTGGTTCAGCAAATTTTGCTCCAAACTCACAAATAATAGAAGAAGAGAGTACAGAAATCTGCAACAGCATAAGTTGGAAATAAGTTGGAAATTCAGGAAACAAGATACAAGCAACACGCAAACAGGAAAATACTTCATTAAATATCTCCTTGAGCAGATATAGTGGAGTTTGAAGCCTTTCTTTTACTTTTGTTCGTTCGAAACTTGAATTTGAAGTAAAATTTGATGCCCAAATCTCCTGCAACTACCGTAATTCCAGTTGTTGAACGCAGAAAGGATTGCCTTACTGGAAATGCCTACCATTTTCCAAAAAAAATGTTGCGCCCGACCCAGGCCTCTTTGAAAAGGTCTATTTCGGTAAATCTTCATTGTGGCATACCCATGGCCAGGGAAAAATATAACTGACTCGGGCGAAACTTCACAGTTGGAAATAAGTTGGAAATTCAGGAAACAAGATACAAGCAACACGCAAACAGGAAAATACTTCATTAAATATCTCCTTGAGCAGATATAGTGGAGTTTGAAGCCTTTCTTTTACTTTTGTTCGTTCGAAACTTGAATTTGAAGTAAAATTTGATGCCCAAATCTCCTGCAACTACCGTAATTCCAGTTGTTGAACGCAGAAAGGATTGCCTTACTGGAAATGCCTACCATTTTCCAAAAAAAATGTTGCGCCCGACCCAGGCCTCTTTGAAAAGGTCTATTTCGGTAAATCTTCATTGTGGCATACCCATGGCCAGGGAAAAATATAACTGACTCGGGCGAAACTTCACAGAACGTAAGCCATAAACCTGGCCGGCACATGTATACCAACTCCATTAAAAGAGTTACTCCCATGCGAATATTTTACCGAGCGCCTATGACAGTTCTGAAGAAATGGAGATAAAGGCATACCTGTCAATGAATCTGGCATTGCGATGCCTTCTTCCATACATCTGACAAGGCCAGCTGCTTGATCATGAGGATCAATAAGTATAGGCCAACATTTCTTTGCAGCAAAACAACAAGTCCTTGTTATCAAGCCATTCAATACTGTTGTACGATCACACGGCAACCCTTTCTTCTTCCAATCAATTTGCTCATCATCAGAGCTCAGAATATCAATAATAGAAAAGTCTTCATCAATTGGAACTTTGACAGTATTATTACCACTAATATCGATACCAGAACGACATGCCTGGATCCAGTTCTGCAACAAGTTGTCTCTGATGTGTTGCTCAAATGTTCCCAAATAGCATACCGTGGCTGCAATCAGCAGAGAATCTCCAGGAGCGGTTTCAATCTTTTTCATCAGCATCGACGTTCTTTCTTTCCAGTGGTCAATATAAAGATTCATGCTGCCTAAGAGACCATTAGCTTTGTTCTTTGCCCGGTTCATGGCCTGGAAAACAAACATAGTAACGTTCAATTGAAACGCAAGGACAGGCAAACATATCTACGTGGTATTGCAGGCTCAGCCTTGTGTCCCAGTCGTCCCCGACGATATGGAAATCAGGGTTTAAGGTTACTGACAGTATTAGCCTGCGACGAATTGGCTGTAGGCTGGTTGACGAAGGAAGTGACCTTGACGTGATTTGAACCTAAGGCCAAAAGAAACAATCGTCAACCACATCCAAATCTAGTATGAAGTGCCATAGGCTAGATGAACAACATTGCCAATCGACATTAACATTAAGGGGGAATAAACTGGCGTACATGCAACATCAACGACAAGAGACATTTCAGTGTTCGTTGGCCAGGAGGTTCGAAAATGTTACTTGAAATGGTGGGTATAGGACCCCGGATGATCTAGCAGGGGGATTCGAGAGAGGTGTTAGTTGGGGCCATAATGAGAAAAGATGCGTGTAGCGCGAACTTATAATGGTAGTATAAGTACAGGTAAAGTGCACAGGTCTATCAGGAAGGAAGTAAATCTCCTCTTCGATTTCACCGGTCACACTATGGATGGCGTTCAGCAGCAAGGTCTTCCCGTCTTATGATTCAACTCATCAGGGTCAATACAAGGTAAAATATTAAGACTAGATTTATCTTTCATTGCCTTCAATTCAATACAATCTATTCCAGCGTCTGTATTAAATTCTGATCGGAAATAAAAATGACAAGATTACCTGAATCTGTTTTTCAAGGCTTCTAGTTTTCTTCATATTTTCTTTGAATAATTCAATCTCATTCTCAAGAGATGATTTCAGTTCGTTACAGCGGACTCTTCTTTCACCAAGAACTGCCTTGGCCTGTTAAAACAGTTGCTTCAGTTCCAGATCTACGTTACTTGGATGATCATTAGTCAAAGGGCAATGATACAGTAGCTTTTAGAAGAAGATATGATCTAAGCTGTCGTTAAGGTGGATCAAAATAGTCTCGAATGCTGGAATACGGAGGAGTAAGAGGTTTTATAAAAGGTTGAGCTCGCTTAGAAAATTATTCCCAGAATTCCTTCGAAAATCCTTAATCCGAACAGGTTGAACTCAATTTTAAGGAGGGTCGCTCGGATAAGCCAAAAATTCGGATAACCGAGGAGAGGACGACAGTTTCACTTACTTACCTTCCTTTCAAGTTTATTGTTACTGCCCACAGGTACTTAATAATTGCTCAAATGGATTGCAGACGACATTGGTAGAAATTTTTCGATGCGAAGTAGCTACATTACATACAACCGAAAAATGTTATTGTTTCTAAAAAGTTGAAAACCGGTAAAAACGAAAGATAAACTGATTTAATATAGCTAATGGTTAAAATAATACAGTAATTATATTGGACAAAGATTCAAAGTAGTGAGGCTTGCATTTGGAAGGGTTAAAGAAGTGTTAAGAAATTTTTGCACTTCGGAAAATTTAGGTTCGGATAATCGAGGTTCGGATAATCGAGGATGTACTGTAAATGTAAAAAGGTCATGCCACTTCACATATCTGCATATGAGCGAAGAACAAGCAGACTCGAGATAATTTTCAAAAAACAAATTACATTTTTCAACTTCAGAGACATGTTTCGATCAATCGTTGACTAACTTCAGTATTTAAAATCCGCAGATAAAATTTATTACCTTTTATTTAAGAACCTGATAGTTATTATAATTAATGCTAAGACCGAAAACATACTATTTTGTTTCACAAATGTTTATACATGATCATTTTAGCTCGTTGTCATTATCAAAGCATTCTGAAAATGTCTGAAAATGTCTTCCTAACCCTAACCCTAAACTTAGGAAAGAGTGCCCTTAGTTCAAATCTCGCAAGTCTTAACCCTTTACCGGCCGAGTTTTGAAATAATCAACACAGACAGCTCAAAATAGCAAATTTAAATAGAAATAGGTAAGAAATAAACAAAATCGGCGAAAAAATTGCTCTGGGGGGCGTGGGTGATTTTTGGCAGTGCTTCCCCCCAAAAAGCATTTTTCTTCCAACAGCCCCAACCTTATTTTGGATGTTGATGCACTATAGGCCAAATGATAGTACGTTCAAAATGCTTCAAGAAAAGTACTTACTTTCCATTTCTGAAGCATCTAGATCGACAGAAATTAAATGTTTCGAATTTAAAATTAGCTCAAAACTTAGGCCCTTCCGAAAAATTTCCGACATCATCATCAAAAAATTTGAAATTCTTCGCTCTGGAGCCATTGCTAGGGTGAAGAAATTATTCCTTCATTGCTTTGAGGGTGACTAAACATACTATACTCCAAATTAAGGCTTGCCTAATCAGCTGGAACAAAATAAATTCAATTCAATAATTTGTTGCCAATTGGCAACCCTGGCCGGTAAAGGGTTAAAGGAGGTCGTTCTCTGAAAGGGCAAATCCGATTCATTGAAAGTGACCTAATTTCATAAGTAAGCCGACCAAAAACTGGCTGGAAAACGCAATAACGCAACTCCCTAGAATTATTCCACGATTTGTAGTTTTCGCTCCTAAGGCCAATCTGGTATGGATAGGCCGCTCAGAACTATTGATACAATCGTCATTTTCTATAAAGTTGCTAAGTCCCACTTTAAACATTTGGCTATTGACTTAAATTTTTCATTGTTGCTGTTGCTTAAGGCTGCCAATACTGATTGCAAAGAGTAGGAACTATGTAATGATTCTAGCCACTCACCTTGTTAAGTTTTCTTTCAGCTTCCTTGAGCTCTTTCTTCTTTGGATCTAATGACCTCAGAGTACTGCAATACTCGTAAACTGCCCGGATCCAAGTGGATAAAGAGCTGGCAGCACGGCTTATCAGCAGCAATTTTTCTGTAGATGTTTCAGGATCATCATAGTATCTCTTCAATTTCTTATAAACAGAATCAGGGACATCGTCTTTGTTGTAAAATAGTAGTTCTTGAAAGAAATTGTCTCGAATCAGCATAAGCTTTGCTTCCTCCCAGCTAAAACGAAGGAGAAATCTTTATTAACGAAAATGATCTATGCGTATAGCAGGAATCATAGGTATTGCTATGCAATTGAATTGTTGGAAGCTGAAACTATTAGAACAGTTATGAGCTAAACATGAGTTCGTGCTGTTGTGGAAAGATTGTATAGTTATTTCAGCATGAAAAAACTGCAAAAAATTTAACCATCAAGAAATAACCATAGTTGAGTGTGGGAGAATTTTTCGGCTTTAGACCCCGTTTACAGGAGAGAAATAGTTATGACTTCATACAGTATGACCTATTACGCGATTTTTCTTTTTGACGTGCCATTTTTAATTTCTCTGTTTTATCTTCTTGCCCTTTACTCTCTGCCTCATATGTTCTCTATTCCCGCGGCTCTTTCTCCGTGGTGGCTGGTGCATTGGCCGGAAAATGTATTTCCCTATCCAATCACCGATGTATAGCGGTAGTTTGGAATTCAGGCAGTTTAAGGGTCGATGCACTGCCGCTCACTTCCTGGAAACATTGAAGATATTCGTCAATGTTATTGGTACCATACTGGAAGTATGCAGACTTACCGCAGTCAGCTCAATACCACAGGAGCACAAATTCTTCTAGGCATGATCAACCACCCTATTCACTAAGATTAGATGTCTTTCCATTACTGGAGTTTATCAGTGACATGATTATCTTTGTCAACGAAATGAATTTTTTCTCAAAACAAAGCCTGCTGTTATCATATTAAGTAAAGTATGAAAATACTGCTAACTGGTTTTAATACTAACTTGGTTGGTTTATTGAACATCACACAGAGTGTATCAGCCACTTTCTTTACTCCAGTTGGTGGACTTCGATAACTTCTGATTTCTTCGACATCATGAACATCAAGTGAATGCAACGCTTTCATGGCAGCTTCATAGATTGGGGTTAGCTATTATAAAAAGAAAAAAATGTGAGTTCTTAGGAATGCTATTCCAAAGCAAAGCAAAGCATTGATGACATAGAAGATTCAGAACAGCTTGATAGCTATGTCGCACTTATTGTAAAAAATTATTTTAAAAATATCTTTAGATGTTAGCGCCTCTGTTAATTCACGGTTACAGATTATCCTATTTTCCCCACCGTTTTTTTTTGTGCTTTTATTTCTGCTATTGCCTATTTCTGTTGCTGCTATATGATACTATTGCTAGTAATACATTAGTTGTGGCTATAGCACTTTACCAGCCCATGGCGATATATTCAATCAGCCAGGGAGTTTATCTCAACAGTGACTTTTAAATACCCTAACAAATCGAAGTCGACCTTTCCATCTGTGATTGCTAATCCTTAGGCCAGTTTTAAAAACAAATATGCCTCTCTCTCTGTACCCAGTTGTATAAATGAGTACCGGCTTGGCGATACAACCATTGTACA
Organism: Chrysaora quinquecirrha; assembly: GCA_014526335.1. Lineage (NCBI taxonomy): Eukaryota > Metazoa > Cnidaria > Scyphozoa > Semaeostomeae > Pelagiidae > Chrysaora > Chrysaora quinquecirrha. The sequence continues at coordinate 126,340 of JACTAT010000031.1, forward strand.
AACTAACCTTTCCAAGTTGTTCGTGTGCTTCTTCTCTTAATTTTGCCAACGGCAATTCTAGCTGATCGATTTCTTTTTGTTGATCATCACAAGCATCTCTTGATTCCCGATATTCTGTTGTTGCTATTTTGACATTTGCTTCTGATGTTGCAAGCTCTTTTTGGGATTCTTCTAGCAATGGAGTTATTTCCAATATGCGATTTTCTACATCTTCAATGTACTTTTTTCCCTCTTCCACTTTGTCAGTTGCTCGTCGTAAGCGAGACAATTCCTCCTGAGAAAAATAAAAGACAGTACTATGTCATAAATTGTATATTTGGATTGGACAGGGAGAACAAAACAGAGCTGGAAAAAGTATAAAAAACTTGGGAACCTTGTTCCCAGAAACTTTTGGGACAGAAATTTCGCAGAAATTCTTTAGAAAAAGATTAAAGGAAATAAAAAAGCCATGAACTCTAGTAACATCATTCATATTAATTATGCAGAATATCTTCTTACAAGTTCCCTGAACAGTTTTGGCTAAGCTGCAACTGGTCTTATCAAAGCAAACAGAAATCATGGCTTTCAAACAAAATGGATATTTAGTCTGTTGTCTTAGGCCATGGGCAAATGAACTGAACATATCATTGAACATGCCACTGAACATTTTAAGCTATGTTCCGTACCGAACTGAACATTTCACCGAGCACTGGCTGAAATTTTAACCACTGAACAAATTTTGTTTACCAATCCTTTTTGACTCCAATCAAACATTCAATGAACAATGACCGATAAAGATGGCCAAATGAACTGGATTTTTCCCTGAACATCAATTTTGGAAGATGTTCAGTGGCTTGTTCAGTTCATTTGCCCAGGGCCTTAAGTATACTATCTGATTGATTGATGAGTTCGGTGGTACTACTTGTTTCATCGGCGTTCAATTTCAAGGCTGGACGTATAAAGGCTTTGAAAGCGAAAAGCGACTGGGGATAAACTTTTCAACCCGACTTGTCTAAGCTTTTCCTTTATGAAATCTTAAACTATGAAAGGCCACAAAATCAATAACACAAGCGCGAAATCCATATATATTAAGATTATCAGGCTGTTATAATCATTATTCTAACAGATTAAATTAGATTATCATTACTCTTACAGATCAAAAGTAGCCTTCGCTTACCTCTCTTTCATTGCAAATCGTATTACAGAGCGTTCTAAATAGATCCACGAATTCCACAAACTTCAATGGTGAGAAAACCTCTAATCCAAGCTCCCTGAAATCTTTATCAAACGTTGCTCTTGATGTCAGATGAATTCTTGCCATTAAAGAATAAATTGCACTTAGCTGTTTCTCACGATGATCAAGATTCCATTGAACTCTGTAGAAAAACTCATTTTTCCCCTTTTCTATCAGCCATTTCTCAGCGACTTCTTTCAGAACTTCAGATGACCATTCCTTGTATATATCTACACAAGCAGCACGAGATAAGATCGTCGGAAAATCCTTGATGATCTTGGGAAGTTCGCCATTCCATACACACATGACAATATGCAGATTTGATCGTATTCTTCTTAAAAACCTTTCTTGTGCCACAGTTTTGTTCTCCGTTCTTCTCTGTCCCACTTGACCACCAGGCAAAAGATGGTTTCCAATAGCATTCAGTTCCTCTGGAGTGTATAAACCAGGGCAAGTTCCTAGAATGGAGATGTTATAGTCTTTCACATCGATCCAATAAAATACGAGCTACATTAAGACAAACCATCACATAAATGAAATGTTTTGCATACCAATACCTAGGTCGCATGAAGAAGCCCAGATAGAGGGTTTGCGATGAGGGGGCCTGTTTTAAATTAAGTCTTAACGGGATTGAACAGTTGACAATCGCGAAATTCCTTAAAAAGAAGGTCGGAAATTGTGGCCTTAGAGCAAGACTTAAGCTGTGGCTTAACTAGGAGAGATTATATCGCGCGCGACATTGTATTCAGCGTGTCTCCCAGGGTGGCTAGGCTTAACATGCGAGTGACAAGCCAGCAACAGGTCCCCCGAGCCGCGGAGAGAAGAAATGTTTCTGTTGCCTTCCAGAAACATTTGCGCGTCTCTCACTACGAATGTTTTCGCGCGTTACAAAGTACTGCACAAAAGACTGATTCAGAGGACTGATTCAGGGTGCTATGAGCACGTTATCTGCACTCGAGACGTATATCTTAATGGGATAAGAACTATCAAAAAAGTCAATTGAGTCAGTGAATTCTGAATTCAGTGAGCAGAAAATCTGAATTCAGTGAGCAGAAATTTACTTGAGGTTAGACGATTGTATTCGGCTCCGAACTGTAATTGTGAGAGAATATACTTGGGTGAGGTAATGTGTCTATGAAGGCTTAAACCATCACCAGTCGATCAAGATGACTCTAAAACGTCGTTTTCGAATCATCTTTTCATTTATGGTAATGTATGCACCCTTCACATACTTCTGCTTGTCATACGCTGCAGTTTATTTACATGATAAAATTTCTTCGTTCAATTTGTTCAAAAGGCTACCTATACCTACCTTCATTGAGCAAAGCAGCAACATCTTGCCAACCCTCTTTGTTGAGACCTTCTGGAATGAAAAGAACAACTGGCTTTCCTTGCAATCCAGCAACGAAACATGCATCTTTGACAACAGAATGGAACTCTTTTCGATATTTCAGAGCTTTCGAATTCACGTTCATAACCTAAAACAAAACTATCTCATATCTAAATTTCGAAATGAAAAGAAATCTTTAACAATCTTTAATATCTTTATTTCTTTATTATAGAACATCTTTAAAATTCTCGCAAACGTTTAACGAATGCACTTTTTTATAAGAACACGAGCCCGGATCTCGGATTTAAAAAAAAGTAAGAACAAACTGAGGCTGGCCTGTTCATAACAAAGCCGACGGAAGGAATCACAGATTAGGGGGGCTGAACAACTGAAAAGTATATGATGACGTAATCATTTAATGTCGTTATACTATTGTTTCAAAAATTTTGGGGGGCCGAAGCTCCCAGCCCCCCCCCCCGCTTCCTACGGCCCAGCAAGCCCTAGTATCAGCTTTGTATGAAAGTAAGATAGTCAGACTGAATGTAAAAAGCAAGCGAACATAGGAATGGACAAGCATGCAGTTTTTCCACACAACCCTAGTACCACTCCAGACCTTCACTCAAAAATATTAGTGTCTTAGTAACCAAGGAAATAAGAACAGATTAAGGATATTTCAGGCTCAAAAAAGGAAATAAACTTAAGATCAGCCAGCCTCGATCAAAATCTCCTGGTTCTTCAAAACAAAAGAGTTTATAGAGAGTGGTTTTTAATGCTCTAATGCTTTTTATAGATTCCGGGGGGGGACTCTCATTGAGGCCCGGCAAAGGTCTAGTCAGTTTGAGGTTCTTACTGAATGACTACCAAAATGACTACCCATTTAGAGCAATACAGAAATTAACTTTGATTGGATGCTATCAAAACAGCATGGTTGTTAGCTTCTTACACTACCATTTGGGGGTTATTTAAAAAAATTTTTACTACCATTTGAGGGTTATTTGGAAAATATAAGCTTTGCCCCTCTTTAGCCCTGAGTCGACCTCCCTGTCAGGCATCAATGGGAGCGAGTTTCATGATACTTGTGATGTGTAGTAAACTTGATCAAAACACCGAGGCAATATTGGAAACATCTCGCTGTTTTCATTTGTACCATAAAGATCCACTCTAGAAACTATAGAGGAAGTGACACTTTTGAAAAAAAATAATTCATTAATGCAACACACCTTGATATTGGCCAGTCGAGCCACAAGTTTAACAATGTTTGCTCTACCATGTCCCTTTAGAGAAATCATAAGAGCGTGTCCTCCTGATAGAGCCTTGAAAAGAAAATAAACATGTATTTGAATCGCAGTTCGTTTACTTTACATTGCAAGATTAAAGGCCTTTAGGTATGTGATCAGCACTAGCACCAATGACAATGCGTCTCTTGCCTTCTATCGCTCGGATAATATAGCAGGTCGTCTTTAATTAATGGGACCTTAAAGAGCTACACAGGATGTACAAATCTTCTGATTTAGCCTGCTACCACTAAAGAGAATGACTTGGCGCTGCCTTAAAATGCCTACTGAATTCAGTAAGTAGAAAATGCAGAACCGGCCAAACGATCAAACAATATTGGTGAAACATTTGAAATTTGCTTGACAAGCAATATTTGACCCTTTGAGCCTAAAAACATTATTAGCTTGATGCAAGCGAAAACTGTTGGACAAGCAATGTTTTGCAACATGGACAAAAATTTTGCTTCATAAACAGATTTCAAGTGTTTGAAAAGCAATGTCTGGTCGTTTGGACAGGGCCTTACCATCTAGGTAAGCAACGTTTGGTCATACCTAATGCCCAAAGTTATTTCCGCTATTTCTCGCGATTCCGGTCATAATGTATATTTTGTACTTTACAAACGTTCCCTCTCTTTGCGAATGCTTTCAACGATTATTGTTGTGCAAGACAAGACTCCACTCAATGATTTTTCTTCCCATTCCAGTTCATTCCACCAGATCAGTGTTGTCTACTAAGTACTTAGGGATAACATTTTTGGATTATACTGTACGTATCGCCAACTATGCATAAATTCAATGCATATCGTATACTATGCATAACTCAGCCATTTATCAAAATTCCGTATTCAATAGAAGCTTTGCATTAAAAACGAAGAGTGAAGTAAAGTTACCCTTACACCCGGGGAGGAGTACTCCAAATATATGCTAACGGGTATGTTGCCGTCGTATGGATGAAGTTTTTCTTCAAATAATTCTACACAACTGGGTATAATTCATGCCAGAATAGCCTAAAAGTTGTTATAGAATCAAATTTCCTTAACATTTGACACAAAAGTAAATATAAAATCACCAAACGGGGTTGCTTTATGTGTAAAACAATACCTTAAAGGTGGGTTGGTTTGCAAAATCTAAGGGGGCACATCCCTGTATATGTAATGGCGAAGTACACCCGCAGGGTCCTTACACTATTTATTCATCACATTTTGAAAGCACGAAAAATTTAAAATGAAAATTCCTCTTACCAATGTGCGACTGATTCGAACAGCTTGATGAAGTGATTCACGATATAGAATCAAATCAAGACGTTTATCTTGTGATGAGTTGATTAGATTCAACGATTTTCTAAGAGCCTCTTCTAGATGTTCATCTGAGCATTCCACATATCCTTTCTCGTGGTCCCCGATTCCATCAGCACCACGGCTGCCGTATATGAAAAGATGCTTTGAAAAGGAGATCTTGATCAGCTCTTCATCAACACCAAGAAGATGTTTGTACGAAATCAATGGACCACGATAGTCTGATTGCTTTGTGGATTCAATATCTTTAAATTTCACTCTGTTCTTATTGCTTTTCTTCTCTAATGAGGATGATTCTAGAAATAAACAAAAAACGAGTTTAGCTACGAAAAAGCAAGAGAAAAAAGAGCTTGATAAGTATTGCATTGGCTATACTGAGCTATCTGACCAAGAGAGAGAGAGAGAGAGAAAGAGCAAGTATGTAAATAAAAATAAATTTGACTTTGGAAGTATGAAAATTAGTTGTTGACTAGTGCATATGTTTTAGAAGAATTTTCCGAAACTATCTCAGGTTCATCAGCAGCTATAGTAAAAAGGAATAGAAACCATGCAAAATCTATTCTAATAACAAAAATAGGAAATAGCAGAGGAAACAACAACGTACGTAGAAAGGAGAAACAGCAAATAGAAAACAGGAGGAACACCAAATAATAAATGTCAGAGAAGCAAAACAGGACGAAACGGACCAACACTGAACGCAAGCCTGAAGTAAACAAACAATTCCAAAGTAATTAAAGACTGTTGGGAATTAAGAAAGGTGAGAACGTGCAGAATTAGATAACCTTAACAAATAGAACCAGGAACCTGCAATTTGATCATTCGCAGATAAGGGAGAATTTACATGGCAAGATGAATCAATAATCAAGCTTCATATTTTTTAGGCTTGGCGAGTATAGATAACATAATCGAAGAACTGAACGTATCTACAACCCAAAAGGATATGGTATGATTTGAGGACATTGGAATTTTTTGGGTTGGTTTGGTAGCGCCTGGCAACATTTTAATAATAGCCAAAGTAAAAACTTACTGAGATAATTGGCAGGTTTGAAGCCAGTCTTGGGGGTCAAAGCATTGCTTTAAAATATGTGATATACCTTCGTTTTAGACAATTTCTGTTGGTGGGGGTTTTGGTATTGGATTGTTTGGATGAACTGATGTCTTGAGCTCCGGTCAAACGTAGCAAACGTTTCACCCAAAATTAGCCAATATCTATGCCACGTTTGGCCCCCATGTCCAATTTGGTTTATTTGAAGAAACAAACAGCAAAAAGTTATGGAATTGTTAAGGAATTGATGGTATTCAAATTTGGCTGTCAGTTAAGGTAATTCCAGTACTGAGCCGTAGCCAAACTTGGTGTATGTGTGTAAGCGTGTACACCACAAGGTGTATGGTTAGTTTATGGAATAGCAGTTAAAATCTGCTATCCAATGTCAAAATATTCTGTAATGATATCTGTTCAAATGGTAAATGGCAAAAACAGTTTCCACATTACCTTTTGATATGATGCCTGGACCTTGAGATATGACAGGTTTTTCTTCCACATTGCCACAAAAGCTAACAATAACGGTCCTTTGTAGAGCTGATGAGAACCACTCCTTGTCTACTCCGTCGATGATTCGGTCAAAGAAAGATCTGCACACCTCGTGACACCACAGTCGAATAATCACACGAATGAGAGGAGAAATAGCAGCCGGAGTATACTCGATATTTAGTGTTGAAGTATTTGGATTCACGTTACTTGTAGATTGACTGCGAAAAAGAAAAGGGCATAAAGTTAAGTAAAACTAAAAACTTGAACGGTAAAAAACATAACGGAAACGATTTTAGAGAAAATCGAGAGAATGTTAGGGTGTATTTTTTGTTACTTTCTGTTTTCAGCACACGCCTTCTTTTTTCGGCAGACGTCGAAACGTATTTCGTTGGTACAGTCTTCTGAAAACGGCAGGTTTCGCAGGCCTCCAAAATCTTCTGTCCTAGAATCTGGAAGGTTTCGCAGACTTCGCAAGGAATCTCGTTCTCACTTTAAAATGACCGGTTTTGTTCGATTTTTCTGATCAGTCTACCGTTTTCGGCAGCTGTGTACAGGACACTTTTTCCTGCTAAGTCTACCGTTTTCAGATTTTCGAAGATCTGCCAAAATCAGGAGGTTACCAAAAAAATACGCCCTTAGAAATGTACACTTAAAGACGTGCTACACGTGCTATTCCTCGCCTGTCCTGTTCTGTGAAATCCTGAAGTGTTTACATGGACCTACATGCTGCGACAAAACTCTGCGACAGAAGTTCTGCGACAATCAACTTGCACGATAAGAAGAATAGGCCCTACAAAATTTCCAGCAAGCCGCACGAAAACAATGCAATGTATTGCGTCGCTAATGCAGAAAAACCGGCTACATGCTGCGGAATTATCGGTGACAAGCCAAAACATGTTGCACAATCTTCTGCGACATTGTTTTATCAGGTCACAGAACACTCTGTTTGAAATCTATCCCTTGCGAATTTTAGTTTTTACGGTCGCGGCGAAAATTTTTCATCGTGTCCTGTTGCCATTTCAAGCAAAGAGTGCCACGTGTAGCCGCGGCTTGAAATAAAGTTCATAGTAGTCAAAAAAAACAAGATAATACATATATACCTGACATCAGGAAGAGAAGTTTCATTCTTCACTGCAATTTCTGGCATACTTTCATTAACAGTAACGTTTCCCTTGCTTATTGATCCTTTACCAGAAATCGTGGCTTTTATCCTTGACTTTGGTGAATAGATGAAAACACCTTTCGAAATACGGGCAAGATCATGCTGGGAGAAAATATAGTGAGGAGATGATGGCGAAGAAACCAAACGGTCTTTGACTTTGTTGTATATGTCGACTGAGGCATACGCCAATGCCTGGAAAATAAAAATATAATGTTATCAGCTAAGATCTAGAGAGAGACAGTAGCGTGTAACCTCCACACAACGGATACCAGTGAGATCGATGTTTTCTTGAAGAGGGCGGACATCTCGAGTAAGGGAGTCTCGAAATTTGCTGCACAACCTCTTCTCAAGCGACCGTAATCCCGTTTTTTGCAATCTGGGAGGATTGTCTTGTACTGCTAGTTAAACCGATTTAAATAGCAGCTTAACAAAACAAAATCCTTCATTTTTGTGGGATATGTTCCACAAAAAGGACATTAATTATAATTTAAGATCTAAGAATCTGTTGATGTTGCCTCAAACGAAAACAACTGCATATGGCAACGATAGTATATCTTTTCGTGGCAGCATCTTATGGAATTCCCTACCAAATGATACCAAAATTGCCACCTCCGTCTGTTCCTTCAAAACAAGCATAAAAATGTAATGGAGAGAGCTGCCGTTGCAAAATTTGTAAATAGGTGTTGAAATAGGGTATCTTTTTAGTATTTATGAAATGTAATTTAGTTTTTCTTTTTTTGTTAAATAGTTGGTCTTCATTAGCTCTTAAACCAGAGCTATTTTTAAAACCAACTTTAAAGAATTCAATAATAATAATGATAATAATAATAATAATAATAATAAAGCCAGTTTAACTCGCTAACCATCGCTATAAACGTAACAGTCGTAATGCGTCTTTGAAAGGCTTTTAAGATAAACATTTTTTTCATAACGGTTCGCATTGATATTGTCTAAATGTAAGTGGATAAGTGGAACGAAATGTTTGATAAGGAGATGGTATAATGTAGTGGCATTTTAGCTCAACAATTACGGTGAGGTGATGCTACAGGGTTGCGATATATGATGGCAAAAGGCTTGCGCCAAAAATGTTGCCGTGGCAGCGTGGCGAACTGGTTTACTATACTTTGTATCATACATAGGATGTACCTAACAAGTCCATTTTACTCTTTCTCTCAAGCTTTGTGCTTGGTTATGAACATGTTTACCGAAACTTTGAAGTAAGCGGTAGCTTTGTACAATACGATAGTGGCAGAATATGATGAATTAAAGCAACACAAGTTACGTGTGACTCAACTTTAGATAAAAAAATGTAACTAGAGTTTGAATCAAAATCAGAAAGTACAACCAGATTTCTAGCCGAAAATTACGACACTCTGTAACTCAGATATTTTAAGAAATTCACTAGTGATCTGGTAGTGGTCCAGCTCTGGTGGCCGGGTTTTGTGTAGCTATGTAGGCTGTTTCCGGTTCAATTCTTATAGATACTTATCACCGATGAGCTCCAAAAAGCTTGATTTATTTACAAATTTGATTGCAATGTTTGCCAACGTGATAAGAACCTTATTTCATTGGGTCGAAGTGGTGAAGGTAGAATTTGGATCAGCTTGAGGACAAATTAGGCCAGGCTATGTCAATTGGTATAATAATTAAACGAGAAAATGATAAAAGGGGAGTAATATGTAAGAAGGTAACGTACATTGACATACCTTTGCAAATGGCTCAATATGAGTAAGAGAATAAGCAGGGAATTCTTCCAGCCATGCTTTGTAGACACTTGTGTAGACAGAATGTAACGATTCATCACAAAGGGCAACCATGTTGATAACGTTCATCCTTCTTGTTAGTCTGGGAGACAGGGTGGAACTATTGGCAGAATTGTCTTGAAATCGAGGAGGAACACATGCCGCAATGATTTGGAGATGAGGTAAATGCTGGAAAAACTTTCTTTCGCGATCATACACACCACCTAAGAGATAATAAGGTTGTTATTACAACAGATTTTACATGTATGATACGTCTTTAAGTCGTACCAAACTTCGAAATTGAAATAAAAATCGGAAACAGCTTAAGAAATGTTTACAAGATTGCAAAAACTTGGTACGGTTCGAATAAATATCGCAATGTGAACGATTGAAACGCGTATATTTTGTCCGAGCCGAGCAAAAACTTCACCGATGCCGGGACCATTAAAGAGATTGCTAGTCCCAGCACGGCTGAAACTAGCACGGTCTTAAGAAATGATAGCATGGGTCGGATAAAGCTGAACACCATCATACAGAGCACATTCATACAAATCTTTCTTCTCTTGCCAGTTTGTTAGGGCGATTACTTTGATAAAATTCGTAATTTTGAATTATGACTACACAGATATATAACTTGACTTAAGGTTCAAAATTTAGGGTAAATCTACGTGAGGATTTTATTTAGTTTGCTATTGTTTGCAAACTAACCTGCATAACAGATAATATAACAGAGAAATGAATAAAATATACCTTCTGATATCATTTCCTTAAAACTTCAAGCGTTGGTTTAGAATTCCCAAAGTCTTGATCATCTGCTGCTAAACTGACATCATCAATGAAAAAAAGGCTGTTGTTCGTTCCCAGACCCTTCAGTTGAGGTGGTGGTCGCAGCGGGTTGGCTCGATGTCGATTCTGGTTTTCAAGGACGAAACTTTGGATTTGTTGCTGAAAATACTTTGGAGTTAGACCTTGAGAAACGTGAATTTGATGCAGCTTGTGCTTGCTTGCTAGCAGGTTCTAAAAGAATAAACATAGCAAAGTTTTATATCAAGTTTATATCAAATAAACAAATAAAAGTACAAATAAACGTACAACATGCATAGTCCTATATTCCCCTCTCGTATGTAAATTGCAGTTACCTTGACAAATGAGGATTTGCCAACACCAGGCTCTCCAGCTATCAATACATGGCTTCCAGATGAGACAAGAAGGTCAGCCACTGTAAAATACTTCTCAATCTGTGTAGAAGAAGAATATTTAGAATTCAAAAATATTTGTCCTAATTTTTTCGCACGAGCTAAAATATTTACAGTTTGGCTTTGAAAGGACAATTTAGTAGAAGGCAGCTACATTCATAACATTACGATCTCTGGATACCAAGCTCTGGCTGAGATTCAATCCCTGTGAGAATATGTGGTGTTCATTCGCTTTGCTGGTCTTTGCCGTACCTGGGTGCGACCTGAAGAGGGACAGGTCAATTACCCAAGGAATGCCATGGGAGTAAATTACCAGAGCATCCAGGTACGCAAACAATTTTTTAATTTTGCAATTTTTTACCAGGGTTGCTATAGCGCTATTCCTTAAAATGAAAGTGCTAGATGGCATTGGAAATTAGATGGCATTGGATGGCATTAGATGGCATTGGTATTGGCAATGGCATTGGAAGCCCCATTAGAAAGTAGATCTGAACTGACACCATCGTAAACCTTGTTAAAAAAGGAAAAAGATAAATTCTTACCTCTGAGGAAACTGTGTAGTGCTGTGATGGTATAGATCGTGGTATATCTGCTGATTTCTCTTGGAATCTGACAAGTTCTCCATTCGATGGGTCAAACATTGTTTCAAACACAGAGCATGGAAATATCACGGAATAAGGGCAAGTTGCAAATAATTGTCTCGTGAATGTATCAAATCGTTGATAAGATCTATAAAACAAAAGATGATAATGTAAAACAATTTTGATGTTTGCAAGCGGTAGGCTGTCTCTAAAAATGAAAAATTCGTATTCAAAAACGAAGTAAACATGATGGTAGCACTAGTCAGGTTGAAGGCTTAAATATACTGCAGATAATCAACGATCACACTCTAACTGGATATGTATACATAAAGCTGCCAAAATATTCTTCTTATATGATGCAGCAGTTAGTTTGGAGGCCTAAATGTCTTGCAGATAATCAAAGATCGCACTCTGACGGAATAGAAAATAACGAGGCCTTGTATTGCACTTTTTGGTGCTGGACGTTTTAGAAACTGATTTGAAGTAATTTAGGGATACAATGTTAGAGAATTATACGGCCCGGACATGTTTCGAACCTACGACCTCTGACTTTGCAGGCGAATGTTCTACAAACGGAGATTCCTGATAAAAAGTCCTAGTCGCACCAATAACTTTCCTTGTCTACATCTGTACTGTCAGAGGGATCATCACGGCCAGCTGCTACGCATGTGGCCTGTGTGCAGTAACTCCAAACCGTATGCAATCCCACTGATGTAAATTATAACAACAAGTCAAAATATCAGCAGGTAATGCTTGATCATTACGTCGTAAATTAAGCGTCCAGCAATGCCATTCAATAGCGATAACTACGACTCTGGTAAAAAATCTTGTTAAGAGGCAATTCTACAAAGCATTTTCCATAAGCTTTCAGAACAAAACGAGCTTTTTTCTTCGACATTTTTCGGAGTAGCAGCAAGTTCTTTGTTCAGTTACCCTATAATTTGCAACCTTTGTATCGTCTTTATAAAAGACACATTTTTTGTTTTCACTACGTTCCACACGAACCCGTTAAAGCTGAGGCGATCTTATCTGCACTGTAAATTTGACTTGATTTTTGGAGTTTGAAAGTCTGTCTTGTTTTCGCTGATTTATCACAAGATGCCAGGGTTACGATGATATCAAGAGGTGGCCAATGTGATGGGGTTTAGTCTAGTTTAAAGTTGGCTGAAAAGCGAAGTTCGTTACTGCGTGTTTAAAAGCCTTGTCTTTCTTTCTCATTGCCCAAATTTCTTGCCAATCCAGCTTCAAATATGCACTATAATGAACGGTTATATATATATCACTCTAACATTAGCTACAGTGAGCGAGCATCGCTTCTTAAGGCAACAGAAATCTGTCGCCGTCAAGCCTCCACAGTCTACTATTTGTTTATGAATCCAAGTTTGATCGTTCTTGGGTTGTATTCAATAACGATACAAAATATTAGACTTGCTACACCAGTCCCTCCACCCTCGCTCTAGTTGCTGTTGTTGTTGTTCAGGGCAGCTCAGGATGAGGTTTCTGTTATTAGCGACCTATCAGATCTAAGGAGCATAACAGAGACTTGTGTAGCGAGTCTAACTAAATATGTCTGCTCTGAAATGGCCTAGTTATTATAGTCTTAATACAACGTGATGCAAACATTTTATGATCTATAATATAGAATTCAACATACGTCTCAGAAAGTCTGCCAGCCACTGCCCAAACAAACGAGAAAGCAAAGGCATTACTGATAAATCTTGCTTCGGCATTCGCACCAATGGAAAACGATTGAGTTCTTGTGAGGCTCTCGTTTTCAGAAATCACAGAATCCTTTCTCAATGCTTTCTCTGCACTCTCGCGTGACATAAAACGGTCAAGAATCGAAGTTAACATTTGCAAAATCGATGAGATTTCTGCCAATATTGAGACTGGGTTCGACTGTGATGTTGTAACAGGAAAAAGGCTCGATGACCGAATGCCAGAAGGAGGTTTGGTTAAGAATTCACACAAAGGTTCGTTGATATGGCCTAGCATGTTTTCAACCACACCAATTCTACAAAAATGAAACATTTGAGATAATCAGCTTGCAACAGTACGATCGTTGAGCGCGAAAAAGTTCGTTGGACGCGAAGGAGCAAAACCAAAACTCTGTCAGCTGTATAAGGTCTGAAGCAAATTAAATAACTGAATAACTGCACATAAGCCTACAGAGCATTTGTCATTTTATGCTGATTATTAAGGGCCAGAGTTGGTGGCAGGAACAAATGAGGACGAGGTGTAGTTAACACAAATTTTAGGCCAAAATCCAACAGTTCCATCTTTTGATGATCCAGAACTTTCTTAGTTACTTCTTGATTCTTTGTTATCTAGAAACTGTCTCGTCACAGTATTGTACTGGCGGGATTTGATAGAATGCGGGTTTCGCCGGACTATCTTTGAAACGCGTTCGGTAAAATGGACAACAATACAAAGTTACATATCATCTGCTTGTTTTCCTTCTTTTTATCTATTTGACTTATTTTCAAAGTTGCAAATATAATCCAACCATTTCTAAAATGATCATAGTCTAGCAAATCCCACCGCCCGTCAAATCCCGTTGGTACTGTAGCTAATACTAAAAGGTTGCAAAAACAGTTGCTTCTTATTCATTTAACAACTTGCTCCGCTGCTTCTGGCTAAGGAAAGGAATAACAATAAAATGATCAACATAAAGGGAAAAGTCAAGAAGAAAGTACTTAGACCAAATTACCCTGCGCTAGAAATGTTGAACTTATTTCTTGCTGACTTCTTCCATGAGTAAAACAAGCAGTTCCAGTTAACAAGGTGACTGTCAAAATTTACCAATGCTGATAGTGATATGATTGCAGGTGAAGCGTAACGCAGATTGGTCGTTTCAAACAGAAATCGAACAGAATCTAGAAAAGAAGGTTGTTTTGAAGAAAGATGAAAGATCCTACACCCAGCAAACAAAAGGTAGATTTAAATTTTTGGCTTTAAGGCCCAGTTTTCGCTGTTTTACCTATTATATTGGGCTGTTGCAGATAAGACATCGTACCAAGGTATACCTAAAACTGGTCCCCAAGTGATGAAGGCCTCAGGCCTCAACAAAACCTCAAGATGTGCTGAATGCACGAGTTATTATTCTGATTCCTCTTGGAGTGTAGCAGAGAAAAGAGTAGAAAAATCAATCCGAGCTAAGAGATCAATAATTATAAAGCACAGTTGAATATATGCAGTAAAAATTGTTATGAATGTCATAAAATTTCGCTGCGAAAAAGTTCTTTCAATCTCCACTTACGTTAGTACCACGAACGAAAAACACGTAAGAATCTTGAAAATTCAGCTTAAAGTTATACAACTGGGAATTAGATACGCACGATTCTATGATGCCGTTGATTGAACTGCTTGGCAAATATAATCGTCTGATGAAAAGTACAAACTACTTCTACTTTTCATCCAGCGATTTACTTGACGTAACGATCAAAATTTTTCAACTGCACATGTATCGTCGGGAATTTTTCAAAAGATCGTCCTAAAAATCGTCTACTGGAGATCGGTCTTAACCTTTATACCACGAAGCTATCTTTCTGTTTTGATACCCTTAGATAATGTTGTCTCGTCTCGGTAGAAAATGCAACAAATGCACGGAGTAAAAATTACCCAACACTTGATGTAGGATAAATAGAACAACGATAGCACCTATCCTACTTTTACAGGATTGCGTGACACCATTTTAGAAGAATGGCACCAAAATTTAAAACCCAATAAATACCTGGAGGTTTAATGCGCTCTCCATTTGTCAAACAAAGCTCATTTCTGCAATCAAGAAGTGATTCTAATTTTCCTGTTAATCCATCGTCTAATTCACCATCGAACACAAACCAGTATTGAATTGAATTATTATTTGAAGACGATGCCGTTGGATCCAGATCTCTTATGCGAACTGTGCTTCGTAAGAGTTTTGGTAAAAGTCCGTCTGAGGATTCCTCTGATTCTGATTCCAGCCCACCGAACAACTAGAAAAAGAAAATAAATTACTATGGGGTGTCAGCCATTTCTCTCATTGTGCTATTTCTGTCATGCATCTCTGAACCTTTCAGATGTCCTTTAGCCCAGTCAAAATGCAGCATATTCTTTCTGTTTGGTAAATAACAAAAGTTTGGTTGGTAGTCCATTTTTTCATGGGTTGTTCACAAGTCCAAGTTTCAAGGGCCCTTTAGTGAAGGTTAAGATGAAGGTGAAATATAGTACTTAGCTCAAGGCACTAGGATCTCAGAATTAGGTTACTTCGAGCTGCGTAGTGATTGCTGTCCCACTTTCCTTAACATTTCTTTAATAAAATTGGTCTGAGTCCCACTCAAAGCATTTAATCAATTCAATTCAATGCCGTTGCGTAAATAGTCATTGCTATTGCAAAAGATTGTGGCAAAGTGTGGGATGTAGCTAATGATTCGTGAGTGGTGAATGGCGAACACTAGGAAAAATTTTCTACAAGCGGCATACTAAAATAGATTCGCTACAGAGCGCGATGAAATCGCCGGGTAACTCTCTAAGTCATAGAGCCCAAGGTTCTCCTCCCGTCTTGACTTTTATGTGTTTCGGCTGTGTTGAGCCAAATAGTTGAGCCTTCTTCGGCACCATACATATTTATATATATTTTCAAACGGGAAGAGAGTCTCGGGTGTATGACTTGGAGAGTTACTCGGCGATTTCATTGAGCTCAATAGCTCTGTGTGAAAACATCGTTGGCTTTTTCGACATGCAGTCCAGGTTCGAATCCCATCTATTGTGGTATGCTACTTGTGATTCATATGAGTGTATTGCTGTCGCTTAAGGTTGTTGCAAAGTGTAGAACGATATGACTCACGAGTGTATGAAAGATCATACTAAAGAAATTAGTTCAGAAAGTCCTCCAATTGAAAACAAGTCTACAACCCTACCTCCTCTGTTGTCATCGCTTTGTGATAAAGTGTGGAAAGATTAACTTGAGAAAACGCTGAGTTATTTTGCTCTTTCTTCTCAGTTATCTTATTTTTCTGTTGCCTTCGCTTCTTCACAGCTTGAGACCATGACGAATAAAACTGGCAAAGAGCACGGCAAAGGGTCTGGTAACAAACAGTCTTACCAGATCCAGACTTCCCAAGGAGAATTATCGAGCGATTCAGATGCATGGTGGCGTGCAACTGCATAACCTACAATAAAGGATCGAAAAGAAGTAGAAAACGTGTTAGGTTTCATAAGAGCTTTGTAGACATTAAACTGTAATACGTAATACTGTTTTAACTAAATTTGGGGAAATTGGGGGCCGGGCCAAATGGCCCTTCCAGGCATTAGAGGTATGATTTCGGAAAGTTTGAAACTTGCTAACTCCTTTTTCTTTCATTTCTAATTAACTTTTAGCAAGAGGATGAGAATATAACTTGAAAATTTTACTATTTAAAGAATAATAAGCTAGTTATTGACTGTTTTGACACTTGAGGGCCTTTAAAAATTTTCTTTTATTCAGTTTGTGCGAAGAAAAGTCAATTGTTTTCTATGTTTTGTTTTCTGAATTTCAAATAAAAGAAGACAAAACAGAGCAATATTTATGTCCATCTAAAATAGCAGTAAAGGCTTTATCTTCTGCCATAGTAATCTTTCCTCAAGTCCAAGTTGTCTTTCTTTGTCGCAAAGTTGATAAATAGCAATTTCTTTGAAGGCAAACATCACACTTGCTACATAAAATGTGAACCTTTTCCCTTAAAAGCATCCATATTGTCTATTTTCATCTTTTCCTTACTTTTGAAATTCATTTTTGTGCTTCAAACCTCAACATCACATGCCTTGGAATGTTTTTATTGCAAGGGGCAACACATAATATACCAAAATCTTTCCATTTAATTTCCGATGTGACAATCACAAAACTATGAAGATAGGCAATGAAGATCTTTGAACATCTCCAAAGAAGAATATAAACTTTGAGATAACACCACCAATTACAGCACCATAAGATGTGTTAGGGAAACAAGATACTTTGGAACTTGCAATTTTGAAATCCTGCTTTTTCTCAATTTTTACTTCTTTATTTCATTTGTTATCTGTATAAATAAAAATAAACAATAATTTAGTACGAATTGAGCAATTTTATATTAAAAAGAATAAATTATTAGATGTTATTTATCAATTTTCGGCTGCAATCAGCTGATTTGGCTTTACAAAAACAATGGGCCTAGGCGGGCCTAAGCGTCACAAAAGCTTTCCTTGAATGCCTGGAAGGGCCATATGGCCCAGCATACTTAAAAGTAATTTTAAAGTCTCAGGTGTGAGGAAACTATGAAAATAAGCTGACACTTCAAAACCAACTTTATTCAAACCAGGTTAAATTTCCTCCAATCAGATTGATTCGATCTGTTGAATTGACCAATCAGAACCCAAAGTTTTATAAAACTGATTTAATTTCAGCCGATTTCACTTGCAGTGTGAAAAAAGCATAAGTTGATACTGGTTATTTCTATTGACAGCAACCATTTAGGCCTAATCTTTGCTTTTAGAAAGAAGAGACATAAACATGAATTGTATGAAAAGACACAAAAACACGTAACATAGACAACCTACCTTATCTACAAACTCTTTTCTGTCCAACAGACTGTCTGCCTGAAGCTGTTCTTTGACGGATGAAAGTAGAAGCTCATCAGGCTTACTGTTCTCTTGAAGACTGTCTTTGCAAGCCGGAAAAGATACTTTTAAAAGCCGTACAAAGTTAGCATATTCTAGTGGATTAATCGACGATTCCATTACAGTGTGGACTGCTTGTCCAATGCAATATTCTTCAACTTTTTCTAAAGAGACAAATAGATCTACTTAGTTAGATGTATGTGGAAAATATGTTCACAAAAGCACAGTGGAGGTCAACGAGAAGAAAGTTTGTGATTAAATGGAACAACAGGTTAATACGTCTAGCCATCTTCAGCTTCTTAAGAGTACAACAACCCATTTCATGATTGCAAAACATACAGTATATAGCATACATAGTACGAACATAGTCCCCTTTATTAATGATATTCATTTTAGGGCTATGTAAACGATATTCTAAGTCTGTTCTATTGCATATGTTATTTCCGAAATTGTAAATCTTCTTGGAATCCTTCGTCTTAATTAGGCTATTTGAAAAAGGTTTTCTCGTTATGAAGAGGACTGAATTGAAGGCATAATCCTTTCCAAGTAGTCTATTAGTAGAAGTATGCTGTATACCTTCATTTAACTGCGATTGTTTTTGAGATTGCTCTGTATTTTGACTTGATTCCTTCATTTTGAGCTGCTTGTAGCCATTACCAGCCGCACAAACCACAATTTTAAGACGACCAAGGCCCAGTGTGTAAACAGGATCATCAAAAACTGAAAAAAAATGATAGATTCATCCTTAAGAAAATATTCGGAATTAAGGACTTGGCCAAACAATCAAACCCTTATCAAACATCTGAACTTTGCGCTTGTCAAACAACATGTTTGACCATTTCAAGTCCAAGTTGTAAAAACCAAGCGTGTAAAACATTTTTTGCTTGCGAACAGCGAAAATGTTTTTGAAGTTTTTCATAAACATTAGTAAGCAAACTCTGCTTGTAGAACAATGTTTTTGTGACTTGGCCAAACCGACAAAAATTGCATGTAAAACAAATCTCCAATGATGTTTGATAGTCTCTACAATGTTTGATCGTTTGGGAAGGTCTAGGATACA
The DNA here is from genome assembly GCA_014526335.1 of Chrysaora quinquecirrha. NCBI lineage: Eukaryota > Metazoa > Cnidaria > Scyphozoa > Semaeostomeae > Pelagiidae > Chrysaora > Chrysaora quinquecirrha. The sequence continues at coordinate 145,339 of JACTAT010000031.1, forward strand.
GCGTAAGGCCCGAGAACACTCTGCGATCTCTAGTTCGAGCTGCTACTGGTTTTGCCACTAGCTCCTGCTCGACCCGAGAAGCTTTTCTGATTTTTCTGTTGGGTTCTGCTTTTTGCCTCTGCTTTATGTTGATCGGAGAAATGAAATCGAGAAAGGCCGAGGCAACAGAATTTAGGATCAAGGTGTTAAAAGTAAAGTCAGATAAGACTCAGTCCCGCAGTTGCCTGAGAAGCTTAAAAAAATTAGGCATTCAAAAAAAAGGATATCGAAACATTGCATAGGTTTAGTACCGCAAAGAAACACAAAAATATAGAGTGATGTTTGAAGCTTATAGAATGTAGACAGTTACAGTCAGAATAAGAGAGAAAACTAGATTCTTGAAAATTTCCAGCCTACCTCCGTCGAGTAAAACTATGACCAAGATTTCAAAGAGCTGTGGGTTGGGAAAAACGATATGCGACACACCATCTTTTATAAATGCCCAACACTGACTAGGAGTGATGCTGTTTAAAGATTCATCGCTTGATAAATAATCTGAGGAAGGGTAAGTTTGTTTTTGGAGAGGCTGCTGGGTGCAGGCCCCTGATGTGGCCCAAGGCGGGACAGTGATTGATTTATTTAAAATCTTGAGGGGTTCAGTTTGTTTTGAGAGCCTGTAGCAGCGATGATCAGCCCCTGATATGGCCCGGTGCCGGAGAGTCGATGATTTCTTAGTCTTTTTTAACATGCTTAAATAAAGCCTGTAGGAAAAGGCCAAGTAATTGTAAAGCGATAATTGTAAAGCGTACCTGATCAGATAGAATAGTTTTGAATGCAGATAACTTCTTCGAGAGCTTTCTATACATTTTGAATCCACGGCTAATCAACAAAGCCTCTGCAATATACGTGTATTCTGGTAACACCATGGAAAACGATCTCAAGGTGTTCTAGCAATGAAATGAAAATGAAATTTTAGTAAAATAGTTAGAGTATTGTATTTTCCATTGCAATGGCCAGTAAAAGCAACACCAAGCGAAGAGGGCTCTAGAAGACAGAGGTAAGGTCAAAATGCTTTTGCAATTGCCTAAGCCTTGACCAAACTTTGCCAGCATTGGGCCCGCTGGCTGTTGTTGAGTTAGCGATGACTAAACTGTGCTGTGGTGGATAACCACTACTGTGGTGGGTTATTATGCTTGATGTGGTAGCTTCTGTGTACTGTAGTAGATACACACTACTCTAGCGAGTCATTATGCTTTATGTGATGAGTTAGTTGTGCTGGATATGGCGGGTTGTTATGCTTGATGTGGTGTTATGATTTTCAATTTTTGAAAAATTTTCTAAATCTGATGAGCACTTCCGAGATCTAACGGTATGTAGCGCCAAGGCTAGCTGCCACTCTGAGCAAGGTTGTTCATCTACAATTCTTACCCTCAGATTGTTTGGTAGATCCTTAAAGCAAAATTTGCCACTCCTTGCAGTCATGACGCAACCAAACAGTGGATGTGCCTTCATCAGTTGGCCAGCAAACATGACATTCCCAAGTGGATCAAGGCTTTTGTATTTGCATGATTCGTCTTCTTGGAAATCAAACGCACTAGTTCTTATTTTCATCTCTGATCTCGTTTCTTTTATTTTCTCATTTCCAGAAGCTTTGGATTCTCCTCTTGGGTCTTTGATGTTTATTATTTCAGAAATCGAATTGCTTCTTCCTCTGTTACTTTCTTCTTTTTCCTAATAATAATAATAAATATGTGTTATTGCTTACCAAAGGGATGTTGGGCGCATTATATAGAATCAAGTGATTTGGGCATATTTTTTATATTTTGTACTATACACAAAAATATTCTTTACGATACACAATATACTATAGACAATGCTCTACACTATGTCAATTTATTAAAGCCTTTGATCTTTCAGGTTTAGTGGCTTAATTGGAAGTTAAAAAATATCTTTAGTCAACAGAGCGTACGTACACTGTAGGGTCACGAGTTTTGGTATGGCTTAGCCTTTCGATTCCCTTAACTATACACTGTACGCTATGAACAACAGATTAACTGCATTTATTACAAATTTTGCACTAATGGCGGCCAAAGGGCTGGTTCTTCTGAACCTCCAAAACCTTCTGAATTTTGAAAATAGAAAGCCTCCTTAACAGAAGACATGATTTTCACGAAACAGGAATTCTGGAAAACTGAGAACTTTCACGCTAAAGTCCTTGCTTTCCTCATCCCAAAGACCCATTCCTGGTATGTGTCTTGGCAACGGGTAAAATGGAAGTCTCTTTCGAATTTTACTGTATACCATGAACATTTCGAAAGTCTTCTAATTTTGATGACAGAAGGTTTTGGAGAACTAAAAAACCTGCCGTTTCCAGAAGAATGGCTTCGTAGGCTATCAAAAAAGGAATTGGTTTAGAACGATAAGCCCAAAGTTTAAAGGCGACAAAATGTATCTGCAAAACTTCGATGTCTAGGTCAAAATTTCCAATATTTTGGATAATTTTGAGGCCGCTACCAGGGCCCTTAACGGTTGACGGTTGTGATAAGAGGAAACGCGTTTGTGGCCTTGGATGATGTTGGTATTCTTGGAAATTCACAGCATACCTTTTCAGAACGATCAACATCGAAACCATCTGGATTGCTTGTTACTAGAGTATGCAAAGAAATAACGGTCACACCTCTTTTTCTTGAGGTAATTCTCTGAAAAATGAAGAAAAATAAATCAGGAATGTTGCGTGATACAAAAACCTGTCGTTGAGACTCAGAAAGCATCTTTTGGACGATCAGATGATGAATCGTAAAATTAAACTCTGAGCTCACAAAGTATAAGGTGGCTAAATGAATACCAGATGTATTTGTTCTAGATTGCATTTTGCAATTACAGGCTCCAGCTGCAAACGGACAGAGGAAGTAACCAACTAACTAACTATCCAACTAACTAACTGATTAACTAACTAACTAACTAACTAACTCACTCACTCACTCATTCACTAACTAACTAACTAAATGATTAACTAACTAAGTTAAATCAACTAGCTAGCCAATAACTGACTGACTAATTAACAAACTAACTAACTGACTGACTGACTGACTGACTAACAAACTAACTAACTATATAACTAGCTAACTAACAAACTAACAAACTAACAAACTAACAAACTAACAAACTAACTAACTAATTAATTAACTAACTAACTAACTAAGAAACTCACAAACTCACAAACTAACAAACTAACAAACTAACAAACAAACAAACTAACAAACTCACAAACTAACAAACTAACAGACTAACAAATTAACCAACCAACTAAGTAGCTAACTAACAAACTAGCTAACCAGCTAGCGTTAACTAACTAACTACTTAATTAATTAACTAACTAACTAGCTAGCTAACTAACTAACTAACTAACTAATCTAACTAACTAACTAACTAACTAACCAACTAACTAACTAACTAACTAACTAACTAACTAACTAAATGATTAACTAACTAACTTCAATCAACTAACTAACCAATAAAATCACTAACTAACTAATTAACTAACTAACTAACAAACTAACTTTTTAACTAACTAACTCACTAACTAACTAACTAACTAAGAAAACTAATAAACTAACAAAATAACAAAATCAATCATTGACTAACTTATTACCTCACTAACTAACTAACTTGCAAACTAACTAACACCAGTAATGTGCAGTTGGTAGTTCTGCCTGAACCTAAACTTCACTGTACCTAGAAACGCATGGATAAAAGCTCAAGTTGATGCGATATAAAGAAGCTCACCTCATTTGACAGATTTTCAGTCTCTCTGCCACTTCGCTTCTCATATTGGCTAACTTTATTGCGTTCTAAAGATCGCAAGACCTGTCTTATACCATCCAAATGTTGTCCAAGAACTGAAAGAGCTGTACAAGGTAGACGGGCAACGTTCTCAAAGCAAATAAGACTACCAGACTGGATTGCTCCGCATATGAAATGCAAAACTTTTGACAAAGGCAAGGTTTGGCTGCAGGAAAATGTCACCAAATGTGTACCAAATATCTACGAAAAAAAATAGAAATTGGCTACTAGAAGGACCTTAAAACAAGAATATTACATATGATTAAAATAGAAGATCTTGCTGAGAACGACTGAGATTAGGCGTCTGTTGGCAACATACCCTGAGTGCTCGATTTACAGACAGCTTTTAAAGCCTTTTTTTTTACATTTAATATATAGGCCGGCATTGTATTTGGTGCGCTCTCGCGCCTACTTTGGCTATATAAGCGTTGCAAATTCCAAAAGGTCAATTGCTGCGCGAATTTTCCAAGTTATACAGTTTATTGGTCAGTAAGGATCAACCTAACTAGACTGTTTGACTTTGCTTCTATATTTCTATCTCGGAAAAACATGTTTGATCTCCACAACAGCAGGCAATTTAAATTTCCAATCTCTGATTTCAAATCCCAGTGGGCCACAAAAGTGGCATCCGGTATTCAAAATTGAAAAAAGGAAATAAGTTTCTCTGTTCAAACATCTCTCCCTTTGGAAATCGCATTTGCTTGGCATAATATGTCACTGAGTTGCTTAGCTCTATACTCGACACTGGCAGTCTTTGCGAATGTTTACAAATGACCAAAACGATCAAACATCGTTGAACAAACATTTTAGATTTCCTCTACATACAGACAATGTTTGCTGTTTGGCAGTTTGACCATGTCGCAAAACATTGCTTCACAAGCAGAACTTGCTTGGCAACTTCATAAACATTTTCTGCTTGCTGTAAGCAAAAAAGGTTTGATGAGCAATGTTTTGCAGATGTGACAAAAAGATCAAACATTTTGTTGCACAATCAAACTTTAGATGTTTGACCAACAATGTTTGATCGTTTGGCCAGGGGCTAAGGTATGAAGTCAAAAGTTCGAATCGAAAAAGTGGAATACCACTGGTTGTTAAGTCATAATTCTTAGTAGTCCTAGATAAATGTGTTATAGCCCCGAAGCTAGATAGGCACTGCTTTCCTGTTAACAGCAATAAAACAGTAATTTCTGTTTGCTCTCTTGCCTGGGACTCGGTATTCTAAGGCTGAAACATGGGTATAAAAAATTGACACTTGTTTAGACCGTTCTTATTCACAATGCGAAATTTCCCAGCCGCTCTACCATTCTTGTAAGCTGAAGAGATAGTCGCCAATACCACCTGACGTACCTTGTATATAAGCCCGCGGAAGATATGATTTTCTTCACCAACCCCACAACTTTTGGCTACAATGTAGGCTTTCTAGTGATTGCACCTGTGTATAATGGCCCCATTTGCTCCTTTATATTAAGACAGCATGCTCAACATTTCTGAGGGGCAAAACGTCCTGATTATTGGTGGTTCGAAGTTTTGGGGTATTTTGCTACGGACGACCACACATTAATTTAGTTATGAGCCACTAAAAGTTCTGTTGCAGCATAAGATTGAGAGGTATGGTAGAACCTTGTAGTCATAAAAACAAAAACATAAAACGTCCTGATTATTGGAGGCTCGAAATTTCGGGGTTTGTTGTTGCAAACCACCAAACATAAATTTAGTTATGAGCGAGAGAACTCTGCGAATTCTAAAGGGATAGAATTTGACATTTAGCTTCATTTTACCTTGGACAATTCTTGGACCACTTCTGTTTTTCCAGTTTGATTAGGCCCGTAAACCATTCCAGTATATCTCAATCTGAAAGCCGTGGAAAGATTAAGCAGGCAGCGATCTGTCAATGGCGTTATAACCATTCTCGTTGTAGGCCCATGGTATTCATAGCCATAAGGAATTGTATTGTCAAGTTGATTCACACCAAGCATGCCAAATAATGCAGTGTTAGCAGCACCTACAGAATAAACACAGGATCTTTATATAAGGTTGTCTGCTATAGAAGTCAGATGCATTAGAGTCAGCTCACACACATTTTGCAGCGCAATGACAAACAAATTCAAAGGCATATAAAGGCAATTGATAAGCACTTGACTAGGATACAGTTTAGGTCGACTATGTCACGATAGATAAGGTTTTTTTTTTTTTTTTTAATCACTTTCTTTAAAGTTGGTTACAAAAATAGCTAATTTTAGCAGCTAATACAAACCAACTGTAAAAAACGCTTAAAAAAACTTAAATCTAATACTATACGGAAATACTAGCAGCAAGCAAGCAAAGGTATTAATGGCAAAGATAATTAAGATCTAAGTACATACATAAAAAGAACAACTGGATATAACAGGTATTAGATGAAGTGAAACTAAATGGAAAAGGCAATCAATTAATTCAAATTAGGAGGCAATTTACACACGGTAGAACCCAAGAAATATGTAAATACTTTGATACTATGGTTCTAATGATACAATGACTTACCATGAAGCAGCTCAACATTCCCTTGGCGATTATGCACTGTTCTTCTCTTGTCATGCGACACTTCAATCTTATACTTGAGGCATTGGGACCAATCAAAGCTTGAGTCACCAGTCTCTGGTTTATCAAGGCCTAGAATATTACAAACCAAAAAGAAAACTACAGGCATATCAAATGGTAATAGAACAGTTCTCCGCTAATTAGGACGAATCAAAAGCAAACAAGAACGTATCCGCCTATCATGGGCATTGTATTGAAAATTTCTGAATCAAAGATTTATCAAAATGATGCTTACAAAACAATGGACAATCTTGGATAAAATACATTGGAACAGGCTAAATAATGTTGATATCATCTATGGATTCCCCCTTCTCCCCCGGTACCAATGTTGCTTCAAACAAAGCTGCCTTTCTTTACTACCAACAATGTTTTGGTTGTAAAGGGGGGTGCTGGAGTTGTTAGAGTAAAAAATCGCTAGAATAAGCTGTGTTTCTCGGATCCAAATATTTTGTCCAAGATTGCAGGCTTATAACATGAGTCCTATTTCTCGATCTTTCACCTCAATTCAATGCATTCCAAAAATTTAGAATCCAAAAATAGTTATTGGTGCTTGTGTGTACAGCGTGGTGGGTGATGGTGTCTACGGAAGCAAGGAGCGAATCTACGACTTTTGCAGGGAGTCTCAAGTGGACCACCTCCACAAATTTACTCGAGGTACCACGTTGCTTATTAGAAGTTTTTACGTTCAATGTAATAGCGATTTAAAAATTATAATAAACAGCAGAAACATTGTATTGGGCATGATAGTCACCACTTATCATGACAAGCCTTTGATATTTAGTAGGGCAACGTTTCGGGAGAGATCCGTCTCCCATCATCCGGCTCGGATCTCTCCCGAAACGTTGCCCTACTAAATATCAAAGGCTTGTCATGACAAGTGGTGACTATAATGTCTGAAACAGCCTTGATAAGTCCGAATATATTTACTCAGCAGAAACAATGTTGGGTCTAATTAAAAGCTGATTTAGTGTTCAAAACACTATATCAATCTAGATTCACTTTTTTGTTCACTGCATTATGATCCGTATATGGGTATCAATTCCACCTCAGTCAACTTTTTCGGTCTTTTCTGATGTTTATACTCTGAGGAGTGTTAGACGAAAAATTTTTACGTATGCCTGACAATGATTCCCACTTTATATCCAATTTTGAAATTTTCTGCACTGTACTCGTGAAGTAATAGCAATTGATAATTAAGCAAACACTAGTGAAATCGGGGCAGCAAATTTCAAAGATAGCATACAATTATTTAGCACAATGTATACAAATTACTTGCAGTACCTTGAGTTAGATCTCTGTGATGAAGTGATCTTGTCAGTAATGACTGTATAAGCAAATAGGCTTTTCTTGACAAAGGTTTCTCAGAAACAAATGTTGCACTGGATTGTAAAGCGGTCGAATACTGCTGGATGTTGGCTTCTACCCATTCTCTAAAGTGAAAAAGAGATAAAGGAAATTGCATCGAATTGCTTTTAAAACAAACAAACAATTTAACTGCACGATACAAAGCTGACGACATTTTTGCTAAGCTTAAGAGATCAATGAATTAATCAAGGTTCAAGCAACTCAAGCAATCGGTTGCATAACTCAAGGCTCCCCTGTCACTACCTGTCAAACCATCCAAACTAACAAAGTTTCTTTTCGTACAACCAAAGCACAAAGTGTTGCAAATAACTCAACCAAGTGAAGTTCTCATAATTTTCAATTTCTTCAACAAAACACAACTAAAAAGTAAACGTTTCAGCCCCCCTCCCAATATCAATGTTACTTTCATGGAATCAGCACTCGTGACAGATGATTAAAGTTAATAAATACGAACACACAACAATTTGGGGGAGGGGATCAGTAAATGCAATTATACTAGTTTCTAGAAAATGCTCAATAATTTGAATCCCTCGTTTATGAAGAATATCTTTCAAATCAAGCAGGTTAATTATTCAACTCGCAATCCAAATAATCTCCAACACTACAGACCAAATCAAGTAACCTTTGGATCAAATTGTTTACAATCCCTAGGACCACAAATCTGGAATAACCTCCCCAAAGAGGTGAAGGAGGCAAAAAATTTGAATATTTTTAAAAACTGATTAAGAATTGGAATGGACCTAATTGTAAATGTAGTTTGTGCTCAAATTTTTAAATTAGCTACAGCAAAGTAGAGTAAATTTTTTATTAATCGATTTAGATTAGTTTACTATTTGTAAGCTATATGTACTAACATATATAATGTATGTTGTATATAGTAACAATCGATTTCAAATAAAATGAACAAACAAACAAACACAAACAGAAGCAGCCTCTATTTGAAAATCAAAATTGGTACACAACCTTACGTCTGCGAACTGTTCGAAACCTCTTTTGTCAACCGCATGTGATATCTTTGATGTCCAAATGACTTCTTCTGCTGCAATGACGCATTGAAATGGATAAACCATATACCAGAAAGCCTTATGACTGTCGTCCAAGGAAAATCGTCTGCGAGCTGATGTTGGTCGAAGGAGATCATTTTCTGAATCTGATCTTTCTTGTTTCATTCCTATTATTAAAAAGAATATGTTACTTACAACATGAGTGGGCAACCACAATTGCTATAATTATCTTGACTGGGATTCGAACCAGCGACCTTCTGGACAACAAGCCAGGTGACTAAACAGTGTAATGAAGTAGCCAGCCTAACTCAAGGTCCTTCCAGCCACAGGTCTCCTCCACAGCCAAGGTGTTTCTTTGTGATTCGGCTTAAAGCCTTGATCAGAGCATAGAACATATAGTGAATTGGACATATGCTGACACAGGATATTTATTCATCATAAGTGGGCTACCACAATTTTTATAATTGCTTTGACTGGGATTCGAACAACAAGACCTCGAGTTAGGCTGGCTACTTCATTGCACTGTTTAGTGCAGTGGAATAGTCACCTGGCTTGTTGTCCAGAAGGTCACTGGTTCGAATCCCAGTGAAGGCAATTATAACAATTGTGGTAGCCCACTTATGATGAATAGATATCCTGTGTCAGCATATGTCCAGTTCATTATATGTTACTTGCGTCTATATTTTTCATGAATGGTGAATAGTAAGAAAATTTTTTCACCAGTGTTGTACCACAGTAGATGGGACTCGGTTTACCGTAGACGGTTTTCCACAAGTAGCACAACACAGCCGATGGGATCTGGATTACTTGATCAGATCAGAGATCCGGCTATGTTGAGGCTGGATTTCTTCAGTACCATACATATTTGTATCTATTTTTCATGAATGGTAAACACTAGGAGAGATTGTTTCCGCAAATGGCATACCACAGTAGATTGCATTCGAACCTGGACTGCATGATGAGACAGCCATCGACGTTTCCACTGAGGAAAAAGAGCTGGATGAAATCGTCTAGTGACTCTCTAAGACATACAGTCCAAGCCTCATCCCCCGTTTAGCTTTGTATTTCGGCTATTCTGAACCTTCTTCAGTACCATAAATACAGTTGACATCCGCTATCTCGAACTCTCAAGGGAAACTGGAATTTGCTTGAGATAGCAAATGTTTGAAATAACGGATGTCCCATAATAATATAAAAAATTATAGTTTTTAAGTCAGAAAAGGAACCCCTATTAACATGCAGGGTTACTGATCTCAAATTCATCAAACAAGTTAGTTATTTTATACATAGGAGTCAAAGCTCATCTGCTTTCATCCCAACTATTGGTGAAATTGAGATAATGGCGATGCAGCACATCTCGAAAGAGAACAGCTTCATCTATTGTATACATGGGCAGCATTTCACTTAGCTGCTGCCATTCCCGCTCTGCTACGCGAACTTATACATATTTTCAGCCTGTCTTTTTATCCAGTTCAGCAGAACATTGGCAAAGTTCGAGATAAAGAGCAGGTTTTCCTCCATTGGAAATCGAAAATGGTTCGAGACAGCGAATGTTCGAGATAACGGGGTTCGAGAAAGCGGATGATTTTTCTATACAAACCCTTATACCAAAACGAGGGGAAATGGTAAATCGTTCGAGATAGCGAATGTTCGAGATAGCGGGCAGTCGAGATAGCGGATGTCAACTGTATTTGTATTGTTTTTATGGTAAAATCAATCTTAGTGTTTGCCAGTCCAAGTTCGAATCCCATCTATTGTGTTACGCCACTCGTGGAAAAAATCTATCCTAATGTTTGCCATTCATGAAAAATAATATGTAAATATGTATGTTACTGAAGAAGTCTTAACGCACTTTAGAGAGAAACAATACCATATCTCACTGAAATAGAACTTTTGATCTGAAACTAAGTAAGTTTTGTTTAGCTTACCTATGCCCTTTAACAGCTGATTTACACAAGGAGTAAATAACATCCTTTCCTCTATACATTGTCCCATTTTGTCCAAATCACACTCTTCATAGACTCTTCGATAGATTTCAACCAATTTTCTGTCCGTTGACTGGGTAATATAGGCTCAGGCAGTGTTATCTCTTCTCCACAATTGCCGTAAAAGCTAACCACTTCTAATTTGTGAGCTAAAATAAACAGTGATTGATAGAGGGGAGGTTAAGTTTGGGGAAAACAAAAAGATAAGACCAGGGCAGGTCTCGAACTAGTGACATAGACACAGTTATAATAAATTTGTGAGGTGAACTAAAACAGAAAAGATACCAAAATAGATACGATCCTGTTCCCAAAAGCATTTCATCAATTCAGCAAAAATTATGCTTTGTGTTCTTCTCGTAGCCCCCAGGGGGGCACTCAAGACTTTTGCATACGGGGGCGTCCGTCCGATATTTTTGGGTAAGTTTTTTCCCTAATACTGTTACTTTTGGGTCAGCAATTTTAGGAAGGACAATATGATATTTTTGGGTTGCAGATCAGACAATATATGTGGAAGAAGGAAGAATAGAGCTATTTTTATTATATTTTTGGGTCACTGAAGGAAATTTTTAATGATATTATTGGGTCACCAAAAATTTTGTTGATATTTTTTAGGGTTTTGCAAACATTTTGGACTGAAGTCCCCGTATGCAAAAGTCTTGAGTGCCCCCCTGGGTCGTAGCCAAACTTTTCTCAAACACTTTAAATTTGCTTATGAAACAATATTTGAACGTTTGGCAACATCTGCTATAAAAGCAAAATAACCATGTTTGTTGCACGATGTTTTCGGACTTTTTAAAAAGTTCTAAAACATTTGCTTGAGGGAAGCAAGATATGTTGCATTGTTTTTCGATATGGCCAAACGGTAAAACACTTTACTCGACAAGCAAACTTCAAATGTTTGACAAAAAATTTTTAATTACTTGGCCAGGGCTTATAGTCGACATTGTAGATACAACATGCTACACGAATTGTCTCTAGAACCACAGAGCAAGACATTTTTTAAAATGTGTCAATGATTAAGGTTCAAACACAAAGTATGGTATAACGGAATTATACTGTTGCAGCAAGAAAATCATACCATTTAACGCAACGTCCAGTTGAGTCCTGACCCTATTGTCTTGTGATTGAGGCAACACAAACTTCAGATTGGCAATACCAGGGAAACATTTCTTCACAAAAGGAACAAGGTGCTTTGGGTTTCTTGTACTGGCAAGCAGCTCTAACATGTCATTGTCACTGAGGAAGTACAGCCTTGGAAAGGAAGATCTGACGCCTTCAAGATAGCTGTTCAGGCTTTTTATAATTTTCTCCTAGAAAAAGAATTAAGAGACAAGTAAGTACTATAAGAACCTGTGCAAAAGATCCCTCGTTTATTTGGAGCCTTACAAAATAAGAAAATTTCTTCTTCATATCTACAGCATATCAGCTTGATGAACCAAACGATATGATTTTTAAAAGAACAATTGTTTTGTAGTTTACAAGTGTATTATTTTTGACTGATTTTACATCATCTAATACCCCTCCAGCATTTCTCTAAAAAACATGTTTAAAATACGTTTCTGAACGACTACTTCGCATCTGCAAATTCTAATCTTAATTTTTTTCGTTTTTCGTCGGCTTCTTTACACTCCGTGTAAACTTTGAACCTAAATTACAAGATATGATACAAAGAACTTATTTAAATTTTAGGGTTTTTTATACTGTTTTTCGCTTCTGCTCAACCTTTATAATGAAACACTTAATAGAATTTCTTTAAATTTGTGAAATGAAGAAGGTGAAAGTATGTATTTAGAAAAAAAATTGGCAAAACATATAGAACAACTAAACCAAAAATGGCGTGCCCTATTCCCCATTGTAGGTGATATATATGTGTGTGGCCCGTGGCCGGTAAGGTTCTTGGACTGACCCCCGTCCGTATTTTTAGGCCCCGTTTACACGGGATCCTATTCAAACCGTTTGCACGAGACCTTTTTCGGATCAAAATGGGACCACTTTAGAAAGCGACCCCAAACGGGTACGGATAGCAGATCTAATTGGGATCGGATCCACCAGGTCCCATGTAAACACATGGCCTATCCGCACCATTGTGGGTTCGGAACCATTTGGAGCCGATCTAGTGTAAACAGGGCCTTAAGGATGGAAGAGTCCCCCTGAGGCCTTATTTTGCTTCAAACCCAATCAGCTAATCCAGTGAAAGGATGACAAATTATACTGAATGTTGTAGATATCAATATTCTAAAACATAAAGTATTTTAAAACATCACCGAGACTCGCTTGTTGATTCTATTGCTATCTGATCGCAATAAAACCTTACCTCTTTGGTGATCAATTCGAAAAACATCGTACGGAGACTCTCTCCCTGCAAATCTCTGTAGCCTTTTTCTCCCCTTTTCTTTTCTAGCACCGAAAGGACTTTGGGATCTTTTAGAACTGCAGCCATATGTTCCTACAAACAAAAATAAGTAGCAGTATTTCAGAAGATTGGTATGCGAAAAGGGTAATTGTCTAATTCCAGGGCTTCTTCTTCTAAATCAATTCTTTTTTCGGTAGCCTTCTTTTTTCGGAATGTGTGTTTTTCGAAGCCATTCTACTGAAAACGGTACGCTGAAAGGGTCTAGGGACGAGGAAAGCAAGAATTTTGGCGCGAAAGTTTGCAGATTTCAAGAATTCCTGTTTTCCAAAATCATGGATTCTGTTTTTGGAATCTTTCTGTTTTCGAATTTCGGAAGGTTTTGTAGGTTCAGTAGAACACGCTCTGAGACCTGTTTCTAGCCCCAAATCATGCAACAAATATAGAAAACGTTGATTAGAATTTAGACCTTCCTTTTTGTAGGGTACATTCGATGGCGATCGTTAAAGCGCTCTAGTTGACAGCAAATGACGGGAATCAGATGTCAACAAATCGCAGAAGAAGATCATGACCAGCTGGTGCGCCGACTAGTTGCCGTCAGTAAGCAACTAGTTGGCGAGAGCGCCTGCTGTAGGGGCTTGCTGTAGGGGCGAGAGCACTTGCTTCAAGGGTACTTATGGTATGTTATAAGTTCTGTTCTGGCGAGCTGTTGATATGTTGACGAACATATAGTCTAGCAGTTACAACTAGTTGGCGTTAGATCTTTCGCATCTTAGGTTGACATAAGCCTTGCTCTGGATTACACTACCTTGTATTTCGAGTCGATTTCCTCGTATTCTTTCCGTTGGTCTGGGAATAACTTTGACATTTTATCCTCACTGAATATCTTTTCCAAATATAGCCACTTAAGGAATGAAAAATAAAAGTAGTATTAATGAGATCAAAAGATAAAAGTGGTAAATTAATGAAATAAATAATTAAAAAAATATATTTGCTCTGAAAAGTCAAAATAGTATTTCATAGCAATCATAAAGCCCCGACCAAACGACTAGATTTCTCTCTCGACTTTTTATTACACAAAAAATGCGGTGAAAACTCTATTCATTTGGCCACCTTAGCATGAATGTTTGGCAATGTTGAGTGAAATGTTGGCTACTTTTGGCCGGGGATCCCTGGTACACTTTCAATCGTACAGTGAGTGAGTGGCCAAGCTTCTCAGTCAGCTCTCGTTACATAGCTGATGTTAAGCTTGGTTGTGTGAGGTCAGCATCTGGATGGGTGACTTTTTAGATGGATGACTTAGCAACTCACAATGCCGTCCTTCGGAAGTGACGTTAAACTAGGGGTCCCGTGCCCGGATGCGGCATACATAGTAGGCATACATAGTAGGCATACATAGTAGGCCTAAATTAGCTGAAAAAGCTAGAGATAACAGCCTACTCAAAAAAGTAACAACAACAACAACAACAATCTTACCTTTTGCTGACAATTTATCCACAAATCCAGAATTTCTTTGAGCTGGTGCAGATGTCCGCTCCATGTCTCAGCTGTGCTTGTGTTGTCGGCAAGATTTGGGGAAACAAGCATGGATTGTAGTGTGACTAGATTATCCTACAGAAAAATACATTTGTTTAGTATATAGACTCGACATCTTTGCAAGGTATAGGTTTTGGGGCTTTGCTGCTCTCATCAGGTGGGTTTATGCAAGCAAGCAAAAATTATATTAAAGCAGCTGCTAAGCTGATGTGAAAATGCAGCTTGTTCACTGAAATTGATATTCTAGAACAAATCCAAGGGTACTTATTTTCAATCCTTGGAACGATGGACAGCTGAGATGATTATAGGCTTGTGGAAAATGCTCCCGCTGTAGTTTAAAGATTAAAGACCTTAAAACCGTAAGCCTAACGCATTGAGCATTTGAACATAAAACCTGCGAACTTGAAGGATTACTGAACAGCACAAAACAATAAAAGCAAGTTGACTTCAGCCTTCCCATTTGCTAATATCTAAGAATTAATTTTACGCTTTGTCTGGATTAACAGAAGGCTGAGAACTCTCTTGACTCTTGTTGTTGCTCTTGTTGTTGGTGTAGAATAGGCTGTTAATTCTAGTTTTTTCAGCTAATTAAGGCCTACTGTGCATGCCGCATTTTGCATGGGTACCTTAGTTCAACGTCCAGTCCGGACGACGGCAAAGTGAGTTGGTTTGTCGTCCATCCGAAACGTCACCCATCCAGATATTGACCTTACACAACCAAGCTTAACTTCAGTTGCCTAATGGAAAATGACAAAGCCGCTTGGCCACTCATTCCAATAATCCCACTTGCTTGGTCACACACCTCGTGTTCCATCAGGAACAAGATCTTGGTGGGAAAAGAACCCACAACCTACGGTTTGTATGTCAGATCAAATCGTCATTTGGCCATTCTCATCATATCATGGTAAAGGAATAAAGAGTACTTAAGTTCGAACACCATATCACCTGACATCCAGGTATTACTGACTACAGGCATATTGCCATACCAATAAAATGCACACATGTGCATCAGACTCGTTGACATACCGGTTCAATACATCAAACGTGCCATAAAGCATTATACTTACTTCAACTTGAGACTGCAGTTCGTTAACACCCGTTAAAATAAACATATCACTTGAGGAAGCAGCGCCCTTGTATTTGGTTTTGCTGGCTTTTGTCAACTAAAAGCAAAAAGGACGATGCAAAACTCAAGATTTGAAAAAAAAATAGTTAATGTACTGAGAAAGTAATAAGACAATTAACACTTGTAAAATTTCCCGAGACAAGAGAAAATATGAAAAGAAAACTATATTCTTTGGATGGGGTTTTGTACACCTACCAAAGAACCCCGTTTTCTATGATTTTTACCCCTACCAGCGCACCCAATATCCAAAGCATACTAAAGACCCTCCTGCGTAAGATGCACATACAGTTCGTCGTGCACAAAAAGCTTCACTGGCAACAGCGCTTTTAACCTCACTTTGGTGTCTTCACGCTAGCAAATCTTAATTTGCGTACTACGGTGGATAAGCACTACTGTGGTGTGTTATTTTAATCTTTATCTGATGGTATTTTTGCGTACTGTGGTGGATATTGGGTTTTTTCTTGACTGATCTATAGATCTTTGCTATGATTTCGTATCCACCACAGAACGCAAAAAGTACCACCATATCAAGCATAATACCCCTCTACACCACGCATAATGACCCCCCAGAGTAGTGCTTTTACACCACAGTACGCAAAAAAATACCAACACATCAAGCATGACAACATAACACATCAAGCATAATAACTCATCACAGTAGTGCGTTTCCACAACATTTAGCAAAAAAACCCACCACATCAAGCATAATAACCCACTACATCATGCATAATGACCCCCCCCCCCACTGTAATAGGACTGGAAGCTAACGCCTTAATTTATGTTAATGTATACTAACTACTAACTTCCTCTTTGTATATAAAGCTTTGTCCGTATTTTAATCATCAGTCAGTTCTTACATCTCAACTCGAGTCGTGTCGTGTTCTCACTCTCGTTTACTACTGAAAGTAAAAGGACCACGATTTTAGCCTTTTACAGTTGGTGGAGAATCCGTTTTCAATCAAGATCTCGCTACCTCATCTCACTATCGCAGTATTGGTTTATAAGTGTATCAATTTCATCTATATCGTTTCATCGTCAGTACAACGTCAAGATGAACACTTTCTTTTCATGCACATATTGCAAAGGACAAGGACATTTCAAGGGAACTTGCCTAAAACGAATCACGAAAGAACACAGGGAGAATATTTTTCGAGATTTCAACCGATTTGGTAAAGCACGCTGTGAAGACCCCGAAGATTTATCGAAATGTATTTTTAATCGACAGCACAGCTGCATCACTTGTGGAAAAACTGGATGCAAAGCCTTCCATCATCTTGCCTCTCCCGCACGCTATGCAGAACTTACATCAAGAACAGAAGCATCGCAATTCGACCTTTTAGTAAAAATCACAGCTGCTATCGAAAAATTATTTGACTTCGTCGATAAGCTCACACAGAAATTTGCAGAATTAACTCAACTCCAAGCAAAGTCAACGCCCAAAATGTCCGAATCTAGTTCACATCGCGTGACAGAAGATTCTTCCTCCTCATCAACTTCGGAATTTTTATAGCACAACAACTTCAGTTCGGAAAACAACAGTTCCAATCAAGCACAAAGAGTCAGTAACCATGGCTTCATCAACATAATGCCGATGACTTTGATGACTTATCTGAATACTTGAATCATTAGAAATCAAATCAAGCAAACGTCATTCTTGCAGAGAAAAAAAAGAAAGGTTCCTTTCTCTTCAATCACAGCCTCGCTATCATGTTAATTCTAATGTATGAACTTTCTCTTTTTCTTTGGTCCCATTGTTATCTCTGTAATTATTTCCGTTAGTGATGTGTATTTAAGTTGTAAGTAGTGTAAATTCTTTAGTCAGTCTTGAATCATGATAATGTCATACACTGTCGTATTCCTGGCTCCGTGTCTTCGCACGTAAAACAGAAGTCCTCATCATGCAACATCGATCCCTATTACAAAGTGCTTATACACCACACTAAATCGATATGACAAGTTGGGAATAATCTCGTAGTCCCATATTCACTAAATCACTAACCAGATATTGATAGGATTGGTCGTATATTTGTCCTAGTCCAGCGAATAGCCATTTCCAATGACGAGCCTGAGAGAGAATTAGATGATTCGATTAAATCCTCCAATTTTATTTGTCACCGAAATGAAAAAAAGATTACCCAACTGTTATCAATACATTAGCATTGAATTATTTGTCATGAATGGCGAACACAAGGGAAGATTTTTCCACAAGTTGCATACCACAGTAGATGGGATTCGAACCTGGACAGCATGGTCAGAGAGCCAACGACGTTTAGACAGAGCTATAGAGCTATATTGTTCGAAACTTTATCACCACTAGCAGGCTACCACAATAGCAATGATTTCCTCAACTTGGACTCGAACCTATAAACATCGAACCTATAATCCAACCGACTGACTCACTGCCTTAAACAGTTCAATGCATTAGCCAGCCAGTCTCAAAGTTGCCCTCGACCATTTTAGTGCGTTAGTAGTGTTCAGCTTGAGGTATTCACCAGACATGCCCCGCGGGTAGCTCTCGTATACAGTGGGGTACGGGATGGGCCATTGTTAGGGATAACTTTTCTAGGATGGAGCTTTTGAGATACCAGCTTCCCAACTAAATTAAATGTTGGGGGATCATATTTAGGTAATCAGAATTTGAGCCATTTCCAGAATGAATCAAAGGAATATGGTATAATTCTGGAAAAAAGGGTATACTGGATACATTTATGTTGAATACTGTGATAAAGGGATATTTTTTGAGAAAACATATAGAAGACAAGGAATACGTTTGGGGAAATCGTCGTAGACAAGGGATGTATGGAGCCTCCCCAAAATCACTTATACCTAAGATTCAATAATGTGAATGAGGTCCGTCAGGGTAATCGAGATATGAGATACTTCAAGAAAAAAAAAGGAAAATGAGATGAAAAAAGGATATATTGAACATATTAATGTTGAATTCTTGAATAAAGGGGTATATTTTAAGAAAAAATACAAAGGGACAAGGGACATGTTTGGAAAATTGAGGACATGGGACATTAAGACTCTCCTCCTTTATGGGGCGTCGCTAATATCAAAAAACAAAGATCGTGAATTAATTAAAGTTTTAAAATGAATAGTTTATATATAATAAATCACGAAAAAATCTACCTTCAAAGGTACTGATGATAATTCCAATAAAAGGGGTAAATCTGCTCCAAAATCTTTTATTCTTTCAACCCACGACTCAAGGACCTCATCATTCGCTGGAATATCCTTTCCCAGTTTGGTAGCTGCTTCATTCCATTTGCCAACTTTCTCGATTACCTTTTTCACTTGTAACTACAAAGAAAAATCTTTGCAGTACAAAATATGCAACATCATAAAAATTTCAGTGAAGAAAACTGTGTTTGGTCATTGCACACATAGCGGAAGAAGGCCCCGTTCACACCGCAATGTTTTTTTAGTACATATATCGCTAACTGCTGTACATTCGCCCACCCATTGATTAGCCCGAACGTAGCTAACTCGCGCTCCTTTTCTTTAAGATTTTCCCCTACTTGCAAAAAAATCCGACCTAAGATAGGCCGAATTTGTTTACCGAGTTCTACTTGCATGTGACCTATTTCTATAATAAAAGAAAAGTAACGCTTTCGATAAGCCAATCTATAGATAACCCCACCCTTATATTTCCAAAACAAAGCATCAAGCCATGAAAAGATGCATATTATGGGTTTCAATACTTAGAATGGAAGCAAAGAATGATATACTCTTTGGCGCCTAATTGCTGGGGGTTGGAGAAGGCGGGGGCTGGCAAAGCATTCAGAATCTAATGGGCGGGGTTAAAATAGCAGGGGCGTCGGAATTTGTTTGGCAAACTTGTCAGGATACTGCTGAAACGCAGCGCAAAAGGGCCCTACAGTACTTCAAAGCTTAGGCATAGCTTATCCATAGCAAATACGTAGATCGTATAAGTGAAATTTCACATCAAGAAAGGCAGGAAAGTCACAAAAAGGTAAAAAACGATAGTCTACCAATATCATTACAAATCTAAATAAGCTGGGGGATCTGGTAAAGGCGGGAGGCAATTTTGTTAATTTCCAGCCCACAATTTATTGGCTGGGGGACGGCAATTATGCACCTAAGAGTAAGGAAAATAAGATAGGCCTATAGGATATAAAAGATATATGGGTTGGATACGGCATATTTAGATATATCATAAGTTCATACTTTATAGAATGATGTCTGTAGCCATTCCTTGATTGTATATAAAGAAACTTCACAGTATTTCCAGAGTTCATGTCTCGCTGTGATTCTTGCATGCATTGACTCCAGAGCAGTAAGGTCGAGCGGTTCTTCCGTTACTATCTCTTTACATTCAGCGAGTTTCAACAGTTGTTCTTTGATTGCAGAAAATCTTTCGTGCAACTAGAAATTGGAAGCAGATTTGTTACATTGGTCTTTCTCAAAAAAAAAAACAAAAAACTGCAGTAAGCGGTGTAGGGTGCTCAACGGAAAAGATCGCAAACCAAGAAACAACTGTATCGTTTAGCTGTGCAGTTCTTATTGAGTTCTTTGCACCGATAAAAAATGGCTATGTAAGCTTAGCTAGAGATCACAGAAGCCATTAATGCACAAAAGTGTAATATATGTGAGCTTTAATTTCTAAAAGAACTTTTAGACACGTTCGAAGAATAAAACGAGGAAAATTGGAGGTGCGGGGTTTCGAACCCCGGGCCTCTCGCATGCAAAGCGAGCGCTCTACCACTGAGCTACACCCCCGGTTGGTCAAGACCCCTGGAAGATCAAACTGAAATCTGCCAGCTAGACGGGTTACCATCTTCACAAACTTCGTGCAGCCTTAAATGATGAAAGCGCTACAGCTGAAGAAAGTGAATGCTCAAAGAAAGGTAATACATTCAAATACAGATACAATAAAACCACTGTAATATGTGTGAGCTTTAATCTCTTAAAGAACTTTTAGACAGGTTCAAAGAATAAAATAGGGAAAATTGGAGGTGCGGGGTTTCGAACCCCGGGCCTCTCGCATGCAAAGCGAGCGCTCTACCACTGAGCTACACCCCCGGTTGGTCATGAACCCTAGAAGATCAAACTGAAATGTGCCACCGAGGCGGGTAACCATCTTCACGAACTTCGTGCAACATTACACAATGTAATTCTTTAGTTTTCATATCTTCCCCCATAGCAGGTATCAAGTTTTCCAAATATTTCACCAACCTATGTAAGATTTTTGCACACCAGAAATTGATGTTGACTTTGAATGACGCCATGGGAAAAGTTAAATTCCTTTTCCTTGAGTTCATTCGTCCTATCTCATTTTTAGGAACAAAGATATTCTTCTCATCTCTTCCCAGTAGTCCCAGCAATGTCGCTTGTTTCAAGTAGCCCCTGCAGACAATTAAAACCACTAAAGTAACCCTAACCCTACCGTAAGGCCCTGACCAAACAATCAAACATTGTTCGTCCAACATTTTAAATTTGCTTTACAACAAATGTTTGACCGTCCAAAAACATTGTTGTCAAACATTTAGGAACAACGAAACCTTTGCTTATGCGCAAGCCCGAACGTCTTGTTGTTAAGAAATGTTGCAACGTGCTGAAATGTTGCAAGCTGTTGAAGCGTGACAATACCAAATAGATGTTTGACAAGCAATGTTGGAAAGGCGGCCAAACGATCAAACATTACTTGACAAGCAAAAAAAGCAAAATTTGAGGCGTGATGCTTTTGAAAAATTCAAAAACATTTTTGCTTGACGCAGGCAAAAAATCTTGGACGAGCAATGTTTTTGGACGTGGCCAATTGGTCAAAAATTTTGCTTGACAAGCAAAGTTGAAACGTTGTACCAACAGTGTTTGATCGTTTGGCCAGGGCATAGTGAAAGACGACAAACCTCTTTTAGCTCTAGCAGAATATGATCAGGATTTTCGTGTGCATCAAGAAATTTTCCACTTGTAACTTTATTGGTTATTTCTTGTGCCTCCCCTTCAAGGTCCTATAAAATTACAATATATTTTACAATAATGGTTATTCTCACATTTGAAAGAAGAAACCTGTGCTACAGGACAGAAAAATTCTGAAGGGAGAGAAGAATTTTCGGTCTGCTGATATTGCTAATAATGCTTTACACAGAAAATGCATGCTTTTTCATGATAAAAGAGTAGTGAAGTGAAGACTTGACTAGTTACAACGAAGAAGGCTTTGATACTGAAAAAAGAAAGAAGAGGAAACTGTGATCGATATGGATAAAGAAGAGCACTGTGCTGTAGAGGTTGAAGAAGATTAAGTCACCGAAGAAGAGCGGAGAAAGCTTTGTTGTTTACGAAGGGTGAAGGTGGCGATAATCAAGACCAGGGAACGCTTTGATATTAAAGAAGAGGAAAGAAATCATGGCATTGGACAAGAATAAGTTAAGTAATCCCTGTTATTGAAGGAAAAAAGTAACAGAAGAAGAAGTAGTATTGAAGAAGGCAGAAGGATGTGCTGTGGAAGGCGAAGAAACAAGCAACGCTAATACAAAGAATAAGGTGGATTATTGCTATAGTAAAGAGAAAAAAATATCTTTGATTTTCCCCTGATTCCCCTTATTTTAGAAGTAAGGGGCCTTGGTGTTTTAAAAGAGAAAGGGAAACAAGAAGAAGCAGGCGATAAGATGTAAGGCGAAGAAAGAAGATCCAGGTATAGAAGAAATTAAACAGCAAGGCTGAGATATTAAAGACAAAGCAATGCCTACGATATCAAAGATGATCAAAGAAGGTGTTGACGAACAAATTAGTAGTAAGTGGTAAAAAAGGCAGAAGGAAGTACTATTGAAGAAAACAGGAGGATATGTTAGGAAAAGAGAAGAAACAAGAAAAATAAGCGGTTCTACGTAAAACTGAAGGGGAAAGACGATTTTTATCGCAAAAAGAGAAAGGAACATGGCTATGATAGTACGAAGGAAGACAACTATGGTGTTTATTAACGAGGAAGGCAGCTATGAGGCTGAAGAGGGAAAAAAGGTACAGGAACTGATATGAAAGAACAAGAAAGGCAACCATGGTATTGAAGCAGAAAGAAGTAACTGGTGATTAGACTTATTACTTGAGTCCCAGTTATCGCTCAACAGACCGAAACTAATACCAAACCGAGGTCGCTCAAACTGGGACTCATAATATTACGTCATTTTTTCTGGACTGGCCGGCGCCAAAAAATTGGCGCGCATTGAAATGAGGCTGGTTCATTGCATCCTCACAGCAAAACAAACGAGCCCTATTCGGCAGCCGTTTTAGTACTAAATCACGCAAAAAGTTTTGAACGAATATCGAAAAAGCTGGGTTTGAAAGAGCTTTCTGCAAAACAATTAGTAAGTTAAGTTTTAAGACACAGAAACATTGTTTTTCACGGCGTTTTAGACCCGGTAGATTTAGGCTATTACAACCACTTACCATTGACATCACTGTAACCATGGTAATATGAGAACGAGACAGAAAACGTAAGTCCAGAAAGATAACCTTTCGATTATGAATCGTAGTTTGAGCGTCTTAGCATGTATTTCAATAGCGATAACTACGACTCAGGTAATCAGTCTAACTGGTGATATAAAAAGATGAAAGAAGTAGTATTGAAGAGGGCAGAGCACGGCTGTGCTAATACGAAGAAGAAGGAAGACTGTTGCCATACTAAAGAAAAAGAACATGGCTTTGCTATTACCGAAGTAAAAGAGTTAACGTGTTTCAGAAGAATGAAGGCAGGTCTGAAGAAGGAAGATGGCAGGCAGCGAAAATGAAGACAAAGGAAGAAGACCACGGTATAGAAGATTTAAGTAGCATTAATGAAGAAGGAAGAAGGCTTTGGTATTAAAGAACAAGGAAGCAAGTTGTAATGATGAAGGGCCGAAGTTATACTAAAGATGTCGAAACTGAAGGCCAAAATACTAAAAAGGAAGAAGGAGTGCTGCATTGTTGAAGAATGAAGAACAAATCGATTGTGTAAAAGATAGAAGTTAGCAGTATCAAAGAGAGAAGAAACTTTGACATGGAATGCGAAGAAAAACTGACTAGATGTTAACAGAAGGCAGACTGTTATCAAATTGAAGAGAAAGGAAGAATGTTAGGATACTACAAAAGAAGAGAGAATGCTATGGTTGTGAAAAAAAAGGATGAAGATGAAGAATACGAAATAGAAAAGGGGGGAAAGTATTGTAATAATCCAGGAAACAGTAATGTCATTGAAATAAGAAAAGAAATTCGTTGAACAAGGAATATACAAAAAATATTCTTAAATAGAATTAAAAGGCAAAAGACACTTGTTAGGTAAAAAAATGGTAATATTCGCCAAACATACCAACAAAGTCTTTTCTAAACTCTCTAGCATTTGAGGAGAAAGACTGTTGAATTTGTCATTAGCATCTTGAAGAGCATATTGAAACGTGTCCCATGATGCGTGTAACTGTAAGAAAGAACCTAGTATTAAAAAAAATCATTGCAAAGATGGAAGATTTCTTACAAGAGAAGAAAAAGGCGAAATAAACTCGTCGAAAGTTTTTAACATCCAATTTAAAAATAGTGAAGCCAGGTACTATACATAGGACATCATGTTGCTCCATAAAAGCAAAAAAAAAACATTTATTTTGTCCAAGAATCTGAAGAAGCTACTCATGAAGAGCAATCATGGATACCTTTTGTTCGGTTTCTTCTTCTTCTGGAGTTAGTTGACGGTAGCTATGACGGACAACCTTGAAAACAAATACATGTAATAATAGTATGAAATCCAGTATATAGCCAACTCTATTCAAAGCGGACACCATCGGCCTTAATGAGGAATCTGCTTTAGCCAGGCTTATGTTGGCATTGCGAACAGTCAGAACAGGCAGATCGGCGATCTTTTGAACTAACCTATCGCAACTAACTGGGTACCTTAGGCTTCTTAAGCTCAAATAGTAGACTTTTGTCGGTGTAACATGCGACATTCGTCTTTGTCAATAAACATCTGTCTGTCATCGTACAAAATCTGAAGTGTTTGATGAAGAAACGAATACGTCGCAATTTTTAGATCGCGTGTTTGATACATTGTTCTTTCTTCTGCCATCAAAAAACAAAAATCTGCAGTAAGCAGTGTGCGGTGTTCAACGGAAAAGACCGCAAACCAATAGACAACTGTATCGTTTAGCTGTGCAGTTCTTGTTGAGTTCTTTGCACCGAAAAAAATTGCTATGCAAAGCTTAGCTAGAAATCACAGAAGCCGTTATCAATGCACAAAAGAGAGTCACTTGGAGGTGCGGGGTTTCGAACCCCGGGCCTCTCGCATGCAAAGCGAGCGCTCTACCACTGAGCTACACCCCCAGGTGGTACAGTCCACCCGAAAGATCAAAGTAAAACTAAGATACAGCAGGTATTCTGAACGCTCTTTATTTATTTGTAGAGATTTTGGATACAGTAGGTACCAGCAGGAAAACAGGCCATTATTCTTCGGACTCGTTATCCAAATTTTTTAGGTTATCATAGACATGTGAATTTAAAAAATTGCCTCTAAAGTGAAGATATCTCAAAAGCCTTATTTTCGCAATGGGTTCAAACAGCACATAGGTGCTGCAGCTTCCTGATGTAATCCAGCTTAGACAGTGCTGTCACTGTCAGCAGAAGCTCAGAAAGGTCGGGTTTGATCCCTTGCCACGGTAGCGTCACAGCCAGGGTCGAAGTCTCGTTAGTTCACCTATTTTTGAGTTCCCAGCGACTGGCACTAAAACACCATTTCACCTTATAGGAAGTTCGAGAACGGGTCCAGTGCTGCAACTTCAGTAATAATTATCAGATATTGAGTAAGAAAGTTTTTTAAACGCTTGTTTTTTAATTCGAACTGGTGTAATAGTGATTCTGTCTGAAGCTTCTTATGTAAATGTTTTCCACCATTATTGTTTCTTAAATATTTAGCGATCTGATCTGAGTTTCTATGTTGAGAATCTGAGTTTCTTATAAAGAACCGAAATGAATTTACCTCGTATATAGAGTTCGTGTATTCGACTCTATTGTGTAAGCCAACGGACTCTTCTTTGCATTTCTTCAGCTTCACGTAAAACGACGTGAATTCCTTTAGGGTTGAAGAGTCAGTTGATAACGTCTAGAAAAGCAAAGAAGGCAATGAATAAAAAGGGGAATCTCAAGGAAAGCTGGTGAAACAACATGAAACTATTGGAAAACTCCAAATAAACTAGAATGTAGCTACTGACTAGACTTATTACCTTCCTCCCACTCTTTCGGAAACAGCTTCTAACAATTACAACAACATAGCTACAGCTGTTTCCTCAGAGTTGGAGCGGGGCGATGGAGTGTGGAGGGGCGTAGCTCTAATAAGTCTAGCTGCTGACTAGCATAAAATATATTTGACCACCATAAATTTTCTACAAGGCAAATCTAGATCGCCCATCTATTCATTTTTGTACCTTAGCGACAAAAAAACTCTAATGAAATTAAGCAACATATATCGTGTGTGCCGAGGGATGTTGAAAACACAACATCACTCTAACGTCACTCTCCTGGACCGAGCTGAGCAAAGCTTCGTTGTCTTTATAGATGTCGTTGAAGGTGCTGTGGCAACATGGTCTAATCCAGATACAATGAAGGCGAAGGTGAAGGTGAAATGGTGTTTTAGCGCCAGTCGCTAGGATCTCAGTAGTAGGTTACTAATCGACCCTGGCCGTGACGCTACCGTGGCTGGGCTCGAACCCTGACCACACTGAGCTTCTGGCACCACGAGTCAGCTGGATTACACTACGACCATAATGGAAAAAAGCATAGAGACTTGCGTCGGCTTGTCAAATAATTGATAAAAGTGCCCTACCCTCCCTCCAATTCAATGTTGTTGGTGTTAAAAGCATAAATTTTTAAGGGACAATGAATCAGCGTTTTTTTTTTTAAACAATATTGTAATAGGGGGAAGGGGACTTTTCTTGACAAATGTAGCTTTTAACTTCAGGTTTCAAAAATTGTTAGCATATGGCAAAAAGTCTTTGCTAAAAAGTCTTTAGTTTTGTCCAGCATTGTAGCTTGTAATTTCTGGGACTTATTAAGGTCGCGGTTCGAGCCCAAGCCACGGGAGCTAGGTTCGAGATCGCGTTATCGAACTCAGAATACACCATTTCACCTTCACCTTTCACCATCACTTTCTGTTTTTGTTCATTTGAACATTGAAAGGTGTGAGACAAAAGACTTTAGTGTTTCTATTTTGGTTTTGCTATAAGCAGCTAAATCTTCAGTTTGCACTACACCTTTCTGTAAAAATACAATAAAACAGAAATAAATACGTTTCTTAGAAATGCAAATAAAAAGCAAACGTACCTCAGAAAGCTTATTCAGCTCGTGGATAAGCTCTTCAGAAGACAACATACAGTGATTGGCTGTCATACCCATGAGTTCAATAAAAATTGCTTCTAACCCAGGCACGACCAAATCCTGGGTACCATTAGCATCAACAAAGAGAAGACCATTCGTCGTTGCAAGGGATCGCTCCACGTGGTTAACTTGATCAACCCAAGTCCGTATCTGCTGAACTTGTTTCTGAAAAAAAATTCAGCAGGCATTTTTTCAAAAAAGAAAGGATATTAAGCCCTGGCAAAACGATCGAATTATATTTGTTTTTCAAACATCTGAAATTTTCTTGTAAAACAAAATGAGCCAAAGAACCCAATGAAATCGTCGAGTAACTCTACACGTCCAAGACTCTCCTTTGGCTTTGTGCTTCAGTTACGTTAAGGAGGGGGGCTTTGGGATTTCACGGGTTGCGGGTACGGCCGATTTCGCCCTCGGGTTTTCGGGTTGTTCAAAAAAATCGTGCAGGTTTTCGGGTCAACTATTTTTAACGGGCAACGGGTTTTTGCCATTTTTCTAGCTCGGGTTTCGGTTATTGTACTAAAAATGTGCGGGTTTTCGGGTTTTAAACCCCACAAAGGATATTAATGTGTAAAATTCTTACAACAGTTGTTGAAACTAAGGTCATCCGGGTTTTCACATTTGTCCCAATTTTCTTCTGGGTTTTCGGGTTTTGACATCCCCAAGCCCCCCTCGTTAAGCCTTCTTCAATGCCATACATACTTATAAATATTTTTTATGAATTGAAAACACTAGGATTTTTTCACGAATGGCATACCACAGTAGATAGGTTTCGAAGGACTTGACAAACGGGAGGACAGCCTCTGACTGTACGGTTGGAAGAGCTACTTCATGGTTTTGTTGGGCTCTTCAGCTCAGTGGAATTGTCCTTGGCTCTCCGATCATAAAGCTTCCAATTTATCTACTGTGTTATGCCGTTCGTGGAAAAATCTATCCTAGTGTTTGCCATTCATAAAAATCGATACCTATGTGCTAGTTAGGTGGTCATTCTGATACTGACTGATCCAAATAAGCTTGCAATGACGAATGCATGCACGTCCTGATCTCATCTATGTAGTGTGCCATTTGTGGAAAAATCTATCCTAGTCAGTGTCTGCCATTCATAAATCGATATGTACTGGTTATCCTGATATTGA
Organism: Chrysaora quinquecirrha; assembly: GCA_014526335.1. NCBI lineage: Eukaryota > Metazoa > Cnidaria > Scyphozoa > Semaeostomeae > Pelagiidae > Chrysaora > Chrysaora quinquecirrha. The sequence goes on from JACTAT010000031.1 coordinate 173,586, forward strand.
CCGATTAAAATAATCTCGCAATGCGTAAACGGGATTTTTGCATATCTTAAAATGAGATATTTTGGTTGTACCTCAATCTTAGAAGCAGATTGCCCTTTCCAAGACTCAAGAACTTGATGATTCCAAGAGCTAACGAATTCATGAATATGTGAAATCCACTCGTGACTTTCCTTGAAATCTTCAACTTCGATAAAGGCTGTTTTAAGCAAGGAATGAATAATTGAATAACATTCTTGCACTTCTTCGCTAGAAAATGAGGAAAAAACAAATTTACTTATATAAGAAGGCACGCCACGTTCGTAGTCTAGCAGGTCTGGTTCGAGCCCCAGCCATGGTATAGCACCACAGCCAGATGAGATCTCATTAGTTCATCTACCTAGCGACTGGCGCTCGCCTTTGTTAACACAAAATTATCCTGCATGCTCTATGATGTGAAATTCATATTACTCTTGCTGTTTTCTGTCTTATTTCTTCAGACATTTCTTTAAACATGTTAAATAATATATAGAATATTCGTTATTAGAATTATTATTAAGGAGTCTTTTTGCACAGTATTGCCAAAAGCACATGGTACAAAAATTTTGGGTGTAATGAACCTGTGTTTTAATTATTTTTTTATTCTTATATTCATTCATTTATTTGGTTTTTAATTTTGTTTCCGTAAATTGTTGTGATTTGTAGATAAAACAAAAACTCGGATACATTGGTGTTACTACTTGGTCTGCTAAGGACTTTCCTTCCATCTAGTGAAAATCAGGAGCTATGTTCCAAAGTTCTTCCTTTCTTTTACCATTCTAACATAGTTCTCCACGCATCAAACCTTCATTCCTAAAAGCTTTCAGCATGCAACTAAGAAAGCAGTTAATCATCCCATATGATGTACAAAAGAAAAGAATTTTGAACTAAAAAATGTATCTTACCTGTTGTTAATTCTGCTTTCCAATGATTCATCTTCAACCTCCTCTCCTGGCTTCTGTACAACAATGTTAGTTGATTTTTGACTTGCACTTCTGTTTGTAGCTTTTGAATTGTCATTAGTATATTTACTGAAATGATCTTTTGCTTCTTTTGCTCCACAGTTCAGCAGAGTTTGTAACTCTTTAGCACTCAGCATGACTCCAGCAGGTTTACTGTTCTCGTTTATGTGATTCTCAGCATTTGGGGGTGCAGAGAGAGCCAACGGCACACAAAATTCTGATAAAACTGAGACAGTTTTGTCAATTGTTCTTTTTAGAGAAGTCTCAAGATGACAAGGATCTGGTGACATAACAAGATTATCTGTATTTGATTCAAACTCAAAACAGGCATAAAAGAGTCCTTTTCTTTCATTACTTTGTACCTCCATGATCTCATGAACAAATCTGGAGATATTTTGACTGACAAACTGAATCATAAATTCATGAAGAATGAGATTAACCAACTGAACAAAGCAGGGCAGTTTCTCTGCTATATACTTTGCTATACTAAGTTGATAATTTTGTTGGTTTCTTCTTTGCTTTGCAACAGTCATTGACTCTTTTATGTTATCACTTTTCTGTTCCAATTGAAATTCACAGTACATCAAATATTCTAAACAGTCATTCTGTACTTTTGAAATAATTTGTTGGCAGTGGCTGTATAACCTCTCTGTATACTTTTGAGCCTTTAGAAGTAGAGTATTGACAGAAGCAATGAACTTTTCCAGTGTGTAGCAATTACTGTTGTCAAAAGGAAAGAGCGAAATCAACTCCATTTCACACAAAAGCTGCTTAATTTTTGTGACTGCTTCTCGCATGCTTGGAACTTCAAGCAAATGGATGTCCTTCACTTGTTTTCTTACTTTACAAAACTTTATGAATTTGACATTCTCTCTCCACATTTTAAATGATTTGAATATCAAATAAGTCCTGAAAAACTTAATTTTTGTCATGGTTTTATACAATGTTGCTTCTCTGTACCACTGTCCTAGGGGAATAAGTTCAGATTCACCATTAGGCTTGACATGTAGAACTCCAAAAACAGAAATAACAAAATGCTCTGAGGCAGCCTGGTTTTTGGAAACAACAACCAAATCATATGGTTTGTAGTGAACTGACTGACTGTAGTTTAAATACCAAATCCTTGTGACATCAACAGAATGATAGCGCACAAGTGATTCTACAACTTCAAAGCCAGTTTTAGGGGCCTTGGGAGATTTGGTATCAACCTCACTTTTGTAGACTTATACTCAGAAAGGCTTTTGGAGGGCACTGGCTCCTCAAGATTTCTTTGAATCTCACATGGTATATCAGTGTTTGCAGCAACTAAAGTAAGACCAAGGCAATTCTTCCAAACTGACTCATGTTTTGCAATCTCCGACACAACCCGTGGCAAATGTTGATGAATGTCAGTTAACTTTAAAAGCTTAGGTTGTAATTTTCTTTCAAATGAGTCAATATCTAATGTAAACAAAGGGTTCTGTTCAATACAGGAACCCTTTTTATTGGGAAGAGCAGGCACCTTTATCTTCATAGATTTCAAGTCTTCATCCGTTGATTTTTTGGGTACCTGATGCTATTATTGATCTCGTACTTGAAGGCAGAGAAAGCATTTCGAAGTGTGCTTGCCAAGTTAAGAGCACCAAGCTGCTCTGAATTTTCAATTAAATGCTCTGTTACTCTCTGAAGGTAATGCTTGACTTGAGAGAAATTCAACAAAGCATTTCCAACAGGCTGGATGAGTAGCAAGAGCTCACGAAAATGAATCCATTCCCCTTGTCCTCCTATTTGCAAGGCCGCAACTGCACTAACAGTAAATGTATTTGCAATGTAGGCAAGGTCTTTTTGTGAATAATTATTATTAGAAAATTCCAGTTGACCAGTATGAGTTTTATAGTTCACTGTCTGCAAACCATTAACTACGTTTCTTGAAGACATTTTATGGTGATTGGCCCAGTAACTACCTATCAATAAATTTTATGATTATTATCCGACATCTCTAACGCCATAGCACCTTCCATTGACTTGTGAATCCGAGATGAAAGTTTGGGCCTAACCTGTAGGATTGCATATGAACAGCCTCTAACAACTGCTGCTTTTATAGAGTAAAAAAGCTTGAAATTAACTTGAAATCTCTTGATCTAAATCAGACTTCGTGAACCAGCATCACTGAAGGGTTACTGCGATTATGAACTGCATAGATCTCTAAACGTTTGCACTTTGCTTGCAAGCTTGAAATGAGCAATCACGATCCAGCCCGCCATTTTGTTGACCTCAAACTGATCATCAACGAGTATCTTATTGTCTAGTTGTTGTCATGGGAATGAAGATATGACTTTCTCTGTGCTACATATTTTTCCCTTTTATGTTTATCTTCCTTTTTCGCTCGCCTTCTTTTCTAGTAGACCCCTTTTCGGTAGACTTCGACGCGTTTTTGGTACTATTTTCTTAAAACTACAGGTTTGGCAGTCATTCTGCAAACAAAACCTTCTGCCCAAAAGCTTGAAGGCTTGAAGGTTCCAGTACGTACAGTATGTATGAATATTCAGCTCAGCCTGCAGTTTTCGGCAGCCGTGTTTTGTTTTGATAAATAAAAACTTTTTCTTGCTTAGTCTACCTGTTTCAAAATTCGAACGGTTTTGGCAAAAATAGAAGTTTGCCAAAGCATTCCGCCCAAGTCAGGTGAAAGAAACGTTGGTCTGGAGCCTCCTAATTTTCGGGGCTCTCATGTCAAAAATTCGTGCAATTTTCTAACCAGTGCTAAAGTTTTAATCAAATGTTGAATACCATAATCATTTTCTTTCGCCAATGTTATAATCTAGAACCTGACCAAAGGAGCAATTCCATGTTTTCTTCGGACATTAGCAGCCCTTTTACAACGTGCCTTTGGGCAAGACTGGACGAAACCATTAGGATGTATGCGAAATTCGTTGTGCCGAGGGTAGGTTGTCAGCCCTCCTCCCCGAGGAGGTCTTTATTGAATTGATGTAGTGCGGTTGGTAGTCTGCCACTAGATCAGTGGAGTTCAGCTTCAACAGAAATGTAAAATCAACTTGATGGTGTGGCTATGGGTTAACGCACTGGGTCAGGAACAGCCCTCGTGAATATATTTGTTGGCTTCTACCAAGAACAACGTTTCAGTTGTACATCCAAACCACCGGTTTATTTAGGTATCTTGCCTTAGTGTATATTTTGTCTTATTAGGAATGCAACTTCTTTTTCCAAAAACTAACTCAACGCAACCTCAAAAATTTACCTTCGAAAGGGAGCAAAATAACCCCTGCCCTTTATTGTGTAGAGTGTTAAACTACATGTTAGGATTCCCTCTGGCCCTCTTAGTTCAAAACAGAGGAAAATTAAATCTCATAAACACATTACTTCATCGGGCACTTATGCTTCATCGGCCAGACCATGCTCTCCCTGGCAAAAACCTACAACAGAGAATGGTTCCGAATAATTGGCAGGGCAGCAAGATTTTCATTTCATTCAGGGTAAGGGGCTTAGGAATCTCTCTTTATCAAAACCAAAAAGCCAGTTCTATGTAGACAGCACCTTTTTGGTTTTGATTTGTTCAAGACACAACCTCTGAATGAAGTGATTTACTTTCTTTCACAATTTGTTCGGAACCAATGTTCGAGGTAACTTTCTGCCGTCTTGGCTATCACACATGAAATGTTGTATTATGGAAGAATCTTGTGCAAGCGTAGTTTGCTACTTAGATGTGCGAGTTGGGTTTTTTCGTTGCAGAGATTATTTTTTGACGGATATTGCCCGGAAGGTGTTGTTTTATCTCATCGACTAACCTTTGGGAAGTGCGACCTATACACACGGCATCACACGGGCATGAAAGTAAATACATAACCAACCCTTTTGCTTGGTAGGTTAGCAATCCCTTTAGAGACGGCATAACCGTCCTACTGCACTATACATGTGGACTAACTGTGGATCAGCGAACCACTTGGTGATGGGATTTTGAAAACAATTTCTAAATTATAGCAAAGCAAGACGGCATCTCTCCAAATTTCAGATATCAGGCTTCAAAAAATGAGACAATATGATTACATTCAACTTATTCATTCGAGCTGATTCTGATCTTTTGAATCATTCATCAAATATTAAATCTTTGACACAGACACTCGCTAAGTGAAGAAATGATTGGCTGGTTAAGATTATCTTAGCATTCTGGAAAGTTTTAAGTTTATGAGCGTCAAGCTCAAAACAAGCTTATGAATATCAAGCTCAAACATAGAGCTATAACTTTATATTTCCAAAAGATAAGTTCTAATGAATCTATGAGTTCAAACTGAATCTGTTTCATGAAGCTGCTCAAGCCACTGAGTTAAGCCAGATGTCTCTTTGTTCTTAATCTGTTGAAAAAAGAAACTATTTGAGACTTGACCGTTTTCCCTCTAAGCTTTAACTACATGCCTACATTTTTCTTGAATGGCAAACACAGGGATGGATTTTTCCACAAGTGGCATACCATAATTGATAGAAATCGCGATCAGAGAGCTGACAACATGACGACAATCTCACTGAGGCAAAAAGCTTAAGATAAGAAACTCTACAATTCATACAGCCCTAGCTCTACATTTCATTTAGATTTTTGGCGATGGCGATAAATCACGGCGATAAATATTTTATTGGCAGTGCCCAACATAGCTTCTTATGCATGTATTTCTTGAATGGCAAACTATAAGCCCCCATAAAAAACACAGCAAAGAGAATTTCTCAATTTTGACGGTGGGACTCGAACCTTGACGAGCTCTAAAACTGTGATCAACTGTATTGTATGCTATTTGCAGAAAAATACATACAAATACATACAAAGATGTTTTAAGTTATACGCATATATAGATACATACAGTATATTAGACGATCTCTACAGTTTCATTGAGGTCTTTCCCCTAGCAGAAAAGTCTTCAGCTTTACAATCATGTACTCTAGGGTTCGAGCGTCGAGTCCCTGTGGTGGAGTCCCAGCAATTGGTACGTCACTTGCGGAAAAATCTACAGTATCCTAGTGTTTGCCATTCAAGAAAAAGCTTAATATGGCCCAAACACAAAACCAATGTAGGGTGAAGAGCTTCTGACTGTATGGCATGGAGAGATCTTCGACAATTTCTTTAAGACTTTAACTCAGTGGAATGTCGTCAGCTTTTTAACAATGCAGTCCAGGGTTCTCAGAATTATACATATCTTAATATAGAGCTAAATATATATCTGAATATATATCTGAGTACCTTAAGTTCAATGTTCGCCACTTTTTCTTTGAGAGGTTCATCAGCATAGATACATTCAACTGATTGATTCGATGAGTAGTTATCATGTAACTTAAGTCTGCATGTCGTTTGTCTTTTGCCTGGTATTATTATTGCAATAAGTCTTTGATCTGCCAGCCAATCTATTGCATATCTAACGGATACCAAAATCTGTTGTTATTTTCATTGTTATTATCAATTAATAAAAAAAAGATAAAAAAGTTGCCGAGTTTTCAAGATTAGTACAGTTGAATTCCAGTAGGTATAAAAAGCCACTGATATGAGAACCTTCCTTATATAACGAACGAAATGCTTGGAAGTTGAGGTAAGTTGAAAAGACTGTTTCTCATACGCTCATATGTACATTAGTACAGTCAACTCTCTCTATCTCGACTTCCCTCGTCAGTAGGGTCATGCAGACTCGACTTACGAAGCTATCCTATGGATACACAAAGATTGAAAATGAAGTTGAAAGCTGCAAGTATTATATCATAACCATTAACGACGTCGCGAAGAAGAGCGGAAAGATCTTTGGTCACAAGTCAACTCTTTCTATCCCGACTACCCTCTATCTCGAAATTCCCTCTATCTCCTCCAACTAAAGTCTCATTCCGCTAGGCATTTCGGGTGACTTCCACCTAATTTACTCTCCGTATCTCGAACTTCTCTGCATCGAACTTTTCTCTATTTCGAACAAGCTTTTCGGTCCCTTGTTGATGTTTCTCTCCCCATGTCGAACTTTCCCGCGTTTATCGTAAAATAACGGATGCAGATACTTGGCAGGGAAAGTTTTGAGTGATCAAACTGAGCAAATTTCAGTGAAAAGAAAACTCTCGAACATAACAATGTTCTAACATGCGAAATCATTCAAAAACTAGAAAAGGAATGACAAAGAGGCTTCTGATAAGCTTAGGACACCGAAAGACACAATTTCGACTAGGGCTAATAACAAACAAAATCTTTGCATCAAGACAAAGAAAATCTGAGGTTGTGACAAAAGAGAGCGTACCCTTCAGTCCCAGGGAGTATACAGTATTTTAAAAAAAATTGACAGGGGTGTTCGGCTTATTTTGTTGGGTCCGAAATTTTGGATTCCCATATTTTTGGGGTTGGAAAACAATTCTCTTCTTTTTGAGGATCAAATTCTCCATTATTTTTTTTGGCGACGATTTCCCTAGAAGTCCTTTTCTGGGCGACATTTTTATACATTTTTATATTATAATATATACATTTATATATATACATTATATATACATTTTTGGACAGGGATTTTGAAAAAAACTGACGTAACAAAACTCTTCACGGTCACATCTGTCGCGCCATATTGAACGAGCTATTGGATATTTGTGTCTAAATAACCCCAGTTAGCTTTTGTGCCTTTTTTGTTTGTCATAATGGGATGAGGACTTATTTTTTTGGGCCCGATTTAGGCAAACATTCATTTTTTTGGGTGTCTGTGAAAACGTCTGGGCCGAGCCCTCCTCTCATATTCATATCAGAGTGCACTCCCTGGGTCTTCAATCAGATAACATTTCTCTCGCATTTCTTACCTGTGCCCTTATTCCTTAACCGTAAGTATTATTACCTTTTTTGGAGCATTTCTATTTCGTCTTGAAGCCCATAAGCAGTATGATAGCGTCTCTTGATTTCTTGTAAAAGCCAAACAGCATCGCATTCTGCCGTATTTATAGCTGCATCAATCAGATCGTCCCACGAACAAACATCAGATTTGACCTATAAACAGCACCTTTGCGTTAATTACAGCAACGTTAATTTTGTGACCACAGTTATTTAAAACCTCATTATTTTTACCCTGGCGTTACCTTTTCCGCATTATATTAAACATAATAAAATTAAAATTAATTCAGATTCTAAAAAACTTAGAGGTTGGAATTTACATTGGAAATTACTAAAGAGCAAGTTCAAAGAACAATCTTTTATTAAGTAACACAATAATTAGTCTAATAAGCGAGGGGTTTGGAGAAGCTGGAGATATGGAAGATTCTGGAGAACCAATAAACCTATATAGGCAAGGGAACACATCTAAACAACAAGTAATGGTAACAAGTAATGGTAATTAGTAATGGTAACAAATTAGGGTAACAAGTAATTGTACTTAGTAATGGTAACAAGTTATGGTAACAAGTAATGGTAATTAGCAATGGTAACAAGTTATGGTAACAAGTAAATGGTAATTAGTAATGGTAACAAGTTATGGTAACAAGTAATGGTAAAAAGTTATGGTAACAAGTTATGGTAACAAGTAATGGTACTTAGTAATGGTAACAAGTTATGGTAACAAGTAATGGTACTTAGTAATGGTAACAAGTTATGGTAACAAGTAATGGTAAAAAGTAATGGTAACAAGTTATGGTAACAAGTAATGGTACTTAGTAACGGTAAAAAGTTATGGAAACAAGTAATGGTAATTAGTAATGGTAACAAATAATGGTAAAAAGTTATGGTAACAAGTAATGGTAATTAGTAATGGTACTAAGTAATGGTAACAAGTTATGGTAACAAATAATGGTATTTAGTAATGGCAGCAAGTTATGGTAACAAGTAAATGGTAATTAGTAATGGTAACAAGTTATGGTAACAAGTAATGGTAAAAAGTTATGGTAACAAGTTATGGTAACAAGTAATGGTACTTAGTAATGGTAGCAAGTAATGGTAATTAGTAATGGTAGCAAGTTATGGTAATTAGTAATGGTAACAAGTTGTACTAACAAGTAATGGTACTTAGTAACGGTAAAAAGTTATGGAAACAAGTAATGGTAGTTAGTAATGGTAACAAGTAATGGTCAAAAGTTATGGTAACAAGTAATGGTAATTAGTAATTGCAACAAGTTATGGTAACAAGTAATGGTAACAAGTTATGGTAACAAGTAATGGTATTTAGTAATGGCAGCAAGTTATGGTAACAAGTAAATGGTAATTAGTAATTGTAACAAGTTATGGTAACAAGTAATGCTAAAAAGTTATGGTAACAAGTTATGGTAACAAGTAATGGTACTTAGTAATGGTAGCAAGTAATGGTAATTAGTAATGGTAGCAAGTTATGGTAATTAGTAATGGTAACAAGTTGTACAAACAAGTAATGGTACTTAGTAACGGTAAAAAGTTAGGGAAACAAGTAATGCTAATTAGTAATGGTAACAAGTAATGGTAAAAAGTTATGGTAACAAGTAATGGTAATTAGTAATTGCAACAAGTTATGGTAACAAGTAATGGTAATTAGTAATGGTAACAAGTTATGGTAACAAGTAATGGTAAAAAGTTATGGTAACAAGTAATGGTAATTAGTAATTGCAACAAGTTATGGTAACAAGTAATGGTAACAAGTTATGGTAACAAGAAATGGTAACAAAAAGAAATGGTAGCGAGTGACAAACGATCAAAAAAGCCTTATTCGTTTTCAAACATGCAAGGTTTCTTTAGAAATCTTGAGGCAAAAGTTAATAAGGACACTAGCGAATCTATACAAACTACTTTGGTGTGTTATTACAATTGATGTGGTGGTATTTTTGCTTGATGTGATGGATACGCACTATTGTGGTGGCTTTTTGCTTGATTTGGTGACTGCCACAGTAGTGCGTATCCACAAGATCGAGCAAAAACACCCACCACAGCAGTGCATATCCCACAGTAGTGTGTGCAGGTTCGCAAGCATAATAAACGAGAGGTTTGAATAAGTGCGGACGGTTGGAAAAATCCAAAACAAAATAGCCCAATGACACGCAGCAGAGAAGGCAAAAAACATTACTTGCCTCAACATATGAAAGACAATTTTTGGCGTCTTTTTCGCTAAACCAGAGAATCACCTCAATCTCATTTCTTTGGTTATCTGTCTCTTGCCGGCCGAGTATTGATACTGATATTTTATTTTCTTCAGCATAGTTTACAATTATGCCAGAAAGACAATCGATGTGTCGAAACAGTAAGCTGGATTTGCTGAAAACCAGAGAGTACTAATCAGAATTATCGACAGTAGCAATGATAGTCGTCAAACAAGATTTTAAAACTATCAAAATAAATGCAAAGCTAGACTTATTACACGATTCCCAGTTATCATTAATCAGACCAAGGCTAACAGCAAACCTAGATCGCTCAAACTGGAATAGTTTGAGCACCCAGCAATTCAACTCAATAGCGATAGCTACGACTCAGAGAATACGTCTACTGCATAGCTGTTGACCACAACTCCAGCCTGACTGGTTTCGCAAAAAATATCACAGTATTATTTCTAGTCCCCCAGTCAATAGAACATTAAAAAGAGTGTTTTATCGAATATAGAAGACAAAATATCACTGTATTTTCACATTCGTATTCCCAAATATATTGAATATATCATTTTGAAGGTGCTGTGGCGTTTTGGTCTGACTTTGCTAGCTCGTGCTGTCAGGAGCTTAGCGAGGTCGGTGTCCAAGCGCAATCAACGGTACCGTGGAGTGGGTGGCCAAGCCTCTCAGTCAGTTCTCTTTAGACAGCTGAAGTTAAGCTTGGTCGTGTGAGGTCAGCATCTGGATGGGTGACTTTCTAGATGGACGACTAAACAACTTACTCTGCCGTCCCTTGGAACGGACGTTAAACTAGAGGTCCCATGCCTGAATGCGGCATACATAGTAGGCCTAAATTAGCTGAAAAAGCTAGAGATAACAGCCTACTCAAAATCAAGTAACAACAACACCAACAACAACAACAACAACAACAACCGTTACAGCAAGTGTCGAAGGTCTCCTTAGCGTATCTTACCAGAAAACATTAACCCGAAGCCGTCAGTACAAAACCGAGCTTACGATTTTATTAGAAACGTAGTTTCAGGAAATTATTCAGCTAATATGATGGTTTATTACCCTATGGACAGGGCTTGGTCATGACCATTAACGATAATACTAGTATCGTGTTTGGAGCCATTACAATGACGCCATTTGGTGCTGCGTTCTAAATCTAAAAATTTCGAACGTTTGGCGTAATGTGCGGGCATTACCGGATAATAGTGCCCTGTCATTACGTGGCATTCGAACGTTTTCAGTTGTCGCCCTGACCATAGAGTAATAAACATTAATACAAGGATTGAGGAATGAATGAAAACTTGAGTCAGCAACTTCCTACATTGCAATCTTGTATGAATCTATAATTGCAAAACAACTTCTACCAAAAGAGAGATAAGTTTTCAAACCTTTGCAACTGTCGGGCAATGCTTCCATTTTGCATTTCCATACATTTTTCAGCGTCAACAACTTGTTTCTCAATTTTGGCAGTTTCCAGGCGATCTTTTTCGCCACTTTCTTCAAGTGTTGCCAGGAAGCCCGTTCCCTGCATATCTGATCATTTATTTCAGATAACCTTTCTTCCTAGCAAGAAAAGAAGATGGATAGAACCAGAGCCCAGAAACGACCACGCGACTCTACGACCTCAGGTCGCGTTAGGAAGGCTTGCGAAAATGGGGAGAAATTAGGAAAGAAAATACTTTACTCAAGTCTTAATTTTAATAAAAAGTTAAGGACCCTGGCTGTGACGCTACCGTGGCTGGACATATTTCTTATCCTCTGTGTGTTTTCTCCCTTTTATCTCAGAACTTCAAAAAAATATCCCCTGTACCCTTTAGAAATAAAGAATTATCCAGAATTACCCGTTATCCCTTTGATTCTTTCTGGAAATATCCCATATCCCAAATACCCTAATGGGGCCTCACTTACAAAGGTAGTAAAATCTAAATATTAGTATTGAAAGGAAACCGAAAAATTTCCTACCGTGGCTGGCCTCGAACCCTGACCACACTGAGCTCCTGACACCACGAGTCACCTGGATTACAGCATGACCCCATAGCACTTTCATGATAGACAGAGGTAGTGGTGCTTCATTCGAATTTACACGCAGTTTTTCTTATAAGCAACCGCTTATAAGCAACCAAGATGTAGAAGGCCTGAAAGTTCAAGCACCGTATAGTACCACAGGAAAAAAACCTAAGCAACTTTTTAAATTTTTTATAATTTATATCACTGCAAGAAATCAAGGATTGATCAAAATAGAAGCTTTTCCATTTATTTGTCGTCAAAACTCGCATATAAACGGAGTGTTTCTCGTTAAGTGAGGCATTTCATTGAGGGGTTTCCATTTAACTTTCAATACAAAGTCTCTAATGGTAACAATATCAGCAGGGAGAAATAATTCCAGTCATTTTATGTGCAATGTTAGATTTTGCTGTTTTTCTAGCCTCTATACTATTCTTAGGGCAAAAAAGATACAGTTAAAATTAAGCAACTATTAAGCAACTTTTGCTACTAAAAGATGGCCATAAAAGGTCCAAAAATAAGCAACTTTTGGAACTAGGGCCGAGCGAAGTTGCTTATAAAAAACTGCGTGTAATCATCCGATAATAAAACGTCCGAAAATTTTATGTCTAATGTAGCATAAAACTATGCAACACTTAAGAGAGAGCAAAAATTTAGATATGTTCTTAGCAACAACCAAACCACACCCCAGCCAAGCCCATCAGTTCACAAATTCATATTCTGTATCCCCTGCTGAAAAGCTTAAGTCACAGCCCTGTGATGTGTGAATGGCTGCAAGATATTAGGATCGAATCAAGTAAATTATAGAATTAAAGTATTCTTTGCCTTATTATATTCTTCCATTTCTTTCTCAATTCCACCTTGAGTATCTTCAAGTTGTTGGTCCTTGAGTACAAAATGAAGAAAATTTAACGAAGCATATTTGGCAAATGAATGAAGCACATATGGCAAATTTGATCACATTTATAAAGCTGGGCAAAAAAGTGGATCGATAGAAAGAATTTATTTGGTCTTAAGCACTGGAAAGCTTGCAAAATCCATGCATACATCGAAGAAGGAGGGGGGCTTTGGTGGGTATCAAAACCCAAAAACCCGGAAGAAAATTGGGACAAACCCAAAAACCCAGATGACCTTAGTTTCAACAACCGTTTTAAGAACTTTACACATTGATATTCCTTGTGAGGTTTAAAACCCAAAAACCCGCAAGTTTTTACCGATTTTTAACACAATATCATAAACCCAAGCTAGAAAACCCATTGCCCATTAAATATACTTGACCCGAAAACCCGCACAATTTTCTTGAAAACCCAAAACCCAAGGTCAAAATCGGCCAAACCCACAACCCATGAAATCCCAAAGCCTCCCTCGTGAAGTCAGCTGCTCTGACATGCAAATTTTACACTCCAAATTTTGAATGAAAACACTAGGCTGATGATAAAATCAATTGTTAGACTAATGATGCAATATACTGTATAGATTGAAATACCAAGACAAGTTGAAGGGCCCTACAAACAGCTAGGCAGGCAAGCAAGTATAGAGTTAGAGGCAGCTAGCTTCATATAACTGATGCTGACTTGTAACTTAGTGGCTCTTTAGAGGTGGTGTGCCCAAGTGGTAAATGCGTTTGTCTCATGATAGTAAGGTTTTGGGTTCAAATCTCATTGGCACCATTTTCGACAAGCCTACAGTAAACTCAGCTGTCCATCCTTCTGAGGTTGGTAAATGAGTACCAGGGTATTCATTCTAGATAATAAGTCTTGGGACAGAAGCTGCAGGTCCGTGCTAGCTTTATAGCTGCTTCCAATCCCAACTGACATTTACAAATAAACATGCCTGCTTGCTTGCTTTCTTTCTTGTGCCTAAAGACTTTGAGTGAGCTATTCTTAAATGATCGAGCTGTGCATTTTCAATTGGCTTTCAACTTCAATCAACATATGGAATATCTCCCTGCAATAAGTACTGTTGCATAATTTCTACATTTTATAGCATTGTATTGAATCAGATCACTATGACAAGAGATCTAGCAAAATTTGAATTTAGGTGAATTTAGCAAAATTCACCTTTTTATTCAGCATCATCAAGGCTTGCTTTATCTTCTCTTTCAGTTCTAAATGTTCTGAAGCAGATTAAATGAAAAATTAGATTTTCATGATTATGGTCTAAATAAGGATTGTTTTAGTGAAAGTCTACATTGGAAACATTTGTATTAGGCCAAGGCAATATCTTTGGTACAGCGACGTGTCACAACAATAGAAAAACAATAGAATATTGTTTTATTAACAATGGACACTACAGGGGTGGCACCACAGGGTTGACTGGGGAGGATATGTCCACCCAAATTTTCCTAAGGATCAATTTTCTAGTTTGCCTAAATTTGATGAGAAAATGATAGTGGGTACCAAAAAATTAACTATAAAAAATTTAGAGAGGACGAATTGTAATTCTAGCAAAAAAGGGCATTTTCCTGGGGGTAAGCCCCCAGACCCCCATTTGTGCTCTCTTGAGTTATCCACACCACTATCTGGAAGCTAAGTTTTTAGTAAAACAAGCAAGGAAATGGTATAATTATTGGTGAAAAATGAATTTAAAGGAGCAATTTCCAATGACTTCTCGTTTGCAGATAAAAGTAAATTGATAGACGCGAATGTAATTAAGCTTAACGGTGGCCATAAAAGGTCCAAAAATAAGCAACTTTTGGAACTAGGGCCGAGCGAAGTTGCTTATAAAAAGACTGCGTGTATTGCTACTTTGAAAGGGTGGGTATTTCCCCATTTCTGAGGCTATCAACGGTGATTTAGGAGCCAGTAGATCCATTTCTATAGACCTCGGTACCGTTTATGGTGATAACAAACTTGAATCAAACACTTTGCTCACAGTTACTGTTCTTTGAATGAAAAAACATAGATAAAGATGGATTTTTTGTATAATTTTGTCGGAAATTATCTGTTTTTCGTATTGTTTTATTTGTCCGTTATTTTGTCCGAAATTGAAAATTTGCATCCGAAATTAATCATCCGATAATAAAACGTCCGAAAATTTTATGTCTAATGTAGCATAAAACTATGCAACACTTAAGAGAGAGCAAAAATTTAGATATGTTCTTAGCAACAACCAAACCACACCCCAGCCAAGCCCATCAGTTCACAAATTCATATTCTGTATCTCCTGCTGAAAAACTTTAGTAGCAGCCCTGTGATGTGTGAATGGCTGCAAGATATTAGGATCGAATCAAGTAAATTATAAATTAAAGTATTCTTTGCCTTATTATATTGTTCCATTTCTTTCTCAATTCCACCTTGTGTATCTTCAAGTTGTTGGTCCTGGAGTACAAAATGAGGAAAATTTAACCAAGCATATTTGGCAAATGAATGAAGCACATACAGTATGGCAAATTTGATCACATTTATAAAGCTGGACAAAAAAGTGGATCAATAGAAAGAAATTATTTGGTCTTATGCACTGGAAAGCTTGCAAAATCCATGCATACATCAAAGAAGGAGGGGGGCTTTGGTAGGTATCAAAACCCAAAAACCTGGAAGAAAATTGGGAAAAACCCAAAAACCCAGATGACCTTAGTTTCAACAACCGTTTTAAGAACTTTACACATTGATATTCCTTGTGAGGTTTAAAACCCAAAAACCCGCAAGTTTTTACCGATTTTTAACACAATATCATAAACCCAAGCTAGAAAACCCATTGCCCATTAAATATACTTGACCCGAAAACCCGCACAATTTTCTTGGAAAAACCCAAAAACCCAAGGTCAAAATCGGCCAAACCCACAACCCATGAAATCCCAAAGCCTCCCTCGTGAAGTCAGCTGCTCTGACATGCAAATTTTACACTCCAAATTTTGAATGAAAACACTAGGCTGATGATAAAATCAATTGTTAGACTAATGATGCAATATACTGTATAGATTGAAATACCAAGACAAGTTGAAGGGCCCTACAAACAGCTAGGCAGGCAAGCAAGTATAGAGTTAGAGGCAGCTAGCTTCATATAACTGATGCTGACTTGTAACTTAGTGGCTCTTTAGAGGTGGTGTGCCCAAGTGGTAAATGCGTTTGTCTCATGATAGTAAGGTTTTGGGTTCAAATCTCATTGGCACCATTTTCGACAAGCCTACAGTAAACTCAGCTGTCCATCCTTCTGAGGTTGGTAAATGAGTACCCAGGGTATTCATTCTAGATAATAAGTCTTGGGACAGAAGCTGCAGGTCCGTGCTAGCTTTATAGCTGCTTCCAATCCCAACTGACATTTACAAATAAACATGCCTGCTTGCTTGCTTTCTTTCTTGTGCCTAAAGACTTTGAGTGAGCTATTCTTAAATGATCGAGCTGTGCATTTTCAATTGGCTTTCAACTTCAATCAACATATGGAATATCTCCCTGCAATAAGTACTGTTGCATAATTTCTACATTTTATAGCACTGTATTGAATCAGATCACTATGACAAGAGATCTGAATTAGGTAAAATTCACCTTTTTATTGAGCATCATCAAGGCTTGCTTTATCTTCTCTTTCAGTTCTAAATGTTCTGAAGCAGATTAAAGGTAAAATTAGATTTACATGATTATGGTCTAAATAAATGTTGTTTTAGTGAAAGTCTATATTGGAAACATTTGTATTAGGCCAAGGCAATATCTTTGGTACAGGGACGTGTCATAACAATAGAAAAACAATAGAATATTGTTTTATAAAGAATGGACACTACAGGGGTGGCACCACAGGGTTGACTGGGGAGGCCATGTCCACCCAAATTTTCCCAGGGATCAATATTCTAATTTGCCTAAATTTAATGAGAAAATGATAGTGCGTACCAAAAATTAAACTACAAAGAATTTAGAGAAGACAAATTGTAATTCTAGCAAAAAAGGGCATTTTCCAACATTCTGGAGGAAGTGGCCCTAAAAAGTTCCCTGGGGGTAAGCCTCCAGACCCCAAATTTGTGCTCTCTTGAGTTATCCACACAACTATCTGGCGGCTAAGTTTTTAGTAAAACAAGCAAGGAAATGGTATAATTATTGGTGAAAAATGAATTTAACTCTTGGGAATGAAAATTCCACATTTTAGGTGCAAAATAAATCTCAAAAAAGCTAGTTACAAGAGATGTACCTGTGAATAATTCTTCATGGCATGGTAGAACTTCTTGCTCAAAGCTCTAAATAAAGACAGACAAAAATATCTAGTTGATGGTCGGCATGATATCGTTTAAGTGCTTAGCCGAGGCAAAGACATACAGTATCTGGCTGGACTAGCTAGTATAAGTCTACTAGCTAGATCTACATTCACATGACATTTTATATTACACCTAACATGATGACCTAACGAACGAATAAAGCAGTAAATCGTTTTCTGAGACATACAGACAATTTATGCTACATGAGTATAAAAGAAGTAGGTAGGTACCGTACATAAGTGTGTAAGCATATCTTACCTTTCCTCGTTTTGATAAATCAAATCCAGAAAAATTTATTGGCCTAAAAATGAATGAAGAAGAAAAAATCACACGCTTTCAATGTCGTTATATTCTGAGATAATGACATCAACCTGCAATTATCTCAGATCTCATGTTATTTCGAATAAAACAAACTATTTGAAGGCAATAAATAGAGAGAAACCTTTCTCCACTTGTGGTATTCGCGAGCCAGCAACCTTCAATTTCTGCAGTATCATCCGCCATTTTGTTGAAGAAATACCCGCCAAATGTTTCCACTTTTGAAATCTTGCTTTCCTTAAAACAGGGTCAAAATTTTTCAAAATTCCTTAAAATTCCTTAAACAAAAATTATGTTTTCCTTGAAAATTTCCTTGTCACTGTTATTCCAAAGTTTGCCGTGTTAGATTGCATCTGGCAGTTTCTTCAATATGTAGACAGCTACCAATAGCGTGCCTAAACTACATAAGATGATGTTCTTTCTCTTTATCCACGACTTGAAAAGTGGATCCTCTAGCATCTTGAAATTACTGCTAGTATTTTTCTTCTTTTCAGATTCTGGTTTTGCTTCATCGTGCCGTACATCAACTCCAATCGAAAATGATGTTTTGAGCGAAAAGACGATTTGATTTATTTCAAAAGAAACAAAATGTATTGCATTGTATCGCTTACGATTTGTGTTGAATTATCAACCTTTGCTAATGGCTGTTTCATGGTAACTTTAAAGATAAAGGAATGCAACATCCTACAAAAGTCTTTTGGCAACATGTTCTTAAAGAGCTCGCTCAAACAAAATGATATTGCAATTTTATGTCGCTGACACCTCAGACGCGATTTGTTGCGAGGGTGCATTTTTCGTTTTTGAAGTATAATATTTTACACACCAGAAAAAAAACAACCAAATTTTTTGTTTGGACAAAACGGTAAATTCTCTGAAATTTCCTTATTTTCATTCAAATCCTTGTGGTCAGAAATCCTTGATCTGAGGAAAATTCCTTGAAATGGAAACCTTTACCCGTCAAAGTCCAGATTCAAAGCGCGGGCCTCTAATCATGAACACATTGATGGAACAACGAAATCCAGGAGCGGGGAACGCCAACTATTCCCGATTCCTGGGAGCACAGAAGGGAAGAGAAAAATATACACAATCAAAATAACTTCGATTCTCATTATCTGCATCCAAAATATAATCATGTTTACAAATCTTGGGTGCTCAGTGTACTTAAACTAAAGTAATACACACATTTGCGACGTAACTGTCAGATTTTATACAATGCCAACTTGACACATAAAAAGTAAGGGGTGCAATGTCAACAGAAAAACAAAATGATTAATAGTGCAATGAAATGATAGTACGACCCACCTTGGTGGCAGGAAGAGCAACTCGAAAGCACTACGACCTCCACGATCCTAATTTTAGCTGATTGCAAGTTTCATGTAAATTGAAATAAAACGGTAGTTTTGAAGAAGCATAGAAATGCGTAAATTTCTCGCAATTGTGCGACCCGGCACTTATCGTACACCGAAGACTAAAGACCGCGTTCGACTCACTTCAACGCTCTAACTCACTGCACAGTCAGGCAAAGCTACGGTCACACGGTCATCGATCGGAGGAAGGTCAATTTAAGCAAACTGATTTAACAAGAGATAATCTCATGCCACAGCAAATCAACGCCCGTTTTTCATTGTTTAGTGAGAACGATTTGCAGCTAGGGGTTTTTAGTTTGGAAGAAGGCTTAACACTTTTCCAGACTCTGATACCGCAGGTTTTCCTTCGTTGCCTTTTAAATGGCTCAGCATTTCAGTAAATCAGTAGAGGAACAATCAATCGAAACAAAGTTTCTTTCAAGAATAAACTACATATCAATGCTTCAAGAGTTCTCATTTCCATAAGTCCTTATTGTGGGATGGGGAAGCGACTTACTTTCAAAATCGAGTGGATAATGCCGACATGAGGCCCACAGGCAACGACCACAAGATCGAAAATGAAGGTTCGGCTGTTATGGGTCGTTTTATTTGAAAACATGGTCAGTAGAACGGAAGAACAGATCACTAACTGTAAAAGTTGAGTAGCTGGATTGTCTTTTCAATGGACTGCAACACACTCTGTACAACTCAGAAATTCGTTATTTTCTAATAGGAACACCTCCCATGATCAAATTAAGATTTGAAATGTCAAATTCCTCATCACTTTCTGATTCTTCTTTCTCGTCATTCGAGGAATTTTCTTCATCTGAATCATCTGAATCATTCGCAGAGCTATCCTCATCTTCACTTTCGCTGCTTTCCTCTTCACTCGAGCTCTCTTCGTCATCTGCAATGTAACGAAAAGTCAAAAATTGTTACAGGAGTTTCTTACGAATTTTCTGTAATCATTTATGCTTTTAAATGTCTTAAATTTTCAAGTCAGTTTTTGCAGTAAGAAACCTTGGTTCGTATGTGTATACAATTTTTTTAATAAGCAACCGCCCAATAAGCAACTAAGGCTGAACTGGCCTTAACATTAAGCAGCTTGAGGGCTCAACTGAATTACTGAAAGCAACTAAGAAGTCAAACAACCAAGCTTATACGCTTTCTTGTTGTTAGGAAATTGTTTGTTCTTATGTTTTGCATGTTGAAGTTCTTAAGCTAACGTTTTTCCACTTACTGTCTCCCGAAAGTCGTGTTGTAGCCCCAACAGTTTGTGATTTTGACCCGCGAAGTCAGGGGTTGTTGTTAGGAATCAAAAATGTTAAGCAACTTTCAAGCAACTTTGAGGGCTGGATAAAAGTCCAGTTGCTTACTAAAAAAGTGTACTTTACTGGAATAAAATGAAGTAATCAAGGCAAACCTTGCTTTAATTTTTCTTCTAAAGTTCCTCTAAACTCAAGGCATGTCGCATTTTCTGGCTCTATCTGCAATACTGGAAGGGACAAAAGTTGTTTAGAACATGGCAACAATTCTGTTTCGTCAATTGAACAGCAGGTAAGCATTAAAAAAAAAATGCATTTCAGATTCGCTGTTTCACGTCCTGCTTCAAATTAAACAAATGAGGAAATCATTTGGATGCAAGGCCCTGGCCAAACGATCAAACACTACTATCAAAAATTGAGATAGGCTTACCAAACAATGTTTGAACGTTTTGCCACGTCACAAAACATCGTTTGACAATCAAAAAAAGCAAAATGAATACTGCCCTCCAGTAATTTCTGCACATAATTTTCGCGCAGCTATAGCTATAGCTATAGCATGCAAAAACTAAAGTGGCGTAAAATCAAATCAAAGGCGATAACAACCTCGTCCCCAGGCCCCAAATCGAATTTCCTCGAATCTCAACCGTCAAATCGAATATGGACAGCGGAGTTTCACGTAGAGGCCTATTCACCCTAGGGGGACGAGGTTGAGGCGATAAGGCACACAGCTATAGATTGTTTTGGTCCATTCATCGCGAAACGTGGAAGGATTGTGTTTTGGTCCATTCATCGCGAACGCAGTCTTTCACCTGCCGTACGATTCGGAAAGATTCCTTTATCAATGTCCTGCGATGATTTACATTTGGACAAGGTCGCCGAGAGAAGAGCAATTCTGATATATATAAATCACTGCAGGAAATCAAATGAATCTGTGAATCGGACTCGAGTTTCTCAGGGGTGCGCCAACCCTAGCCGCTTCGGCAAATTTCAAATTAATCATTGTCGGCAAATTCGATCAATCAGAAATCTCTTGGTGATTTCAAAAGAATACAGTAATTAAAAATCAGTAAAGCCTAGAGCGACAATAAGGAGAATATTTCTAGAGAATTAAATCTTCAAGGAACCATATGCACGAAAATAGAGTCTAAAAATAAGAAATTTTTGCAGCCATAAAACAATATGATAACACATAAAAGCAATATTTAGGCAAGAGAGCAATATATTTCCCTCTTACTAAGCCGTGGAGTTGCAGCTTGATTCTATTATCATCAACTAATCACGTATCGCTACTTGAAACGATCTATTAGAAGCAAATACAATCCATAAACGTTGCCAAATTGCAGTTCTAAACTTAACGAGTCCAATGATCGTAGAGGAGTCAAATCGTCAACAACTCTCTCAGACAAAAGGAAAAAATCTTTCTAGGGGTCTGGGACCTACAAAACAATACTGCGAAGAATGACCCGTATTGGTAAAAATAGCAACGCTGTAGCAATGTCCGAAGGACGATGATGATGATCATAACGATGAAGATGGTGATAATGATGACAAAGATGAAGAAGAAGAACAAAACGATGATAATGATGATGATAATGTTGATGATAATGTTGATGATCGTGATCATATCACAGAATAGGGATATTGGAGATGATGTTGTTGATGATGATGATGATGATGATGATGATGATGATGATGATGATGATGATGATGATGATGATGATGACGATGATGATGATGATGATGATGATGATGATGATGATGATGATGATGATGATGATGACGATGATGATGATGATGATGATGATGATGATGATGATGATGATGATGATGATGACGATGATGATGGTGGTGATGATGATGATGACGAAGATGACAATCAATCAAGTTGTATGCTCACGAAGACAGATAATTTCTCTAGTATTTTTCATAATTTAATTAAAGATAGCTACCACGTATGGTTGCTACAGACAATTCATTAGAAACAAATACAATCAATAAACGTTCCCAAAATGCAGTTCTAGACTTTGTGAGTCAAATCGTCAACAAATTCTCTTTGACAAAAGGAAAAAATCCTTTTAGGAGTCTGGGCCCTACAAAAAATACTGCGAAGCATGACCCGTATTGGCAAAAATGAACA
Source organism: Chrysaora quinquecirrha (assembly GCA_014526335.1). Classification (NCBI taxonomy): domain Eukaryota; kingdom Metazoa; phylum Cnidaria; class Scyphozoa; order Semaeostomeae; family Pelagiidae; genus Chrysaora; species Chrysaora quinquecirrha. The sequence continues at coordinate 195,848 of JACTAT010000031.1, forward strand.
GCTGCCTCTAAAAGCCTGACAGCAGTTAGGCTTTAGCGTACAAATTTATATTTAAATGACAAAACATGCTGCTGATTTTCAGATGGAAATTTCACACGTTTGAACACGCACATACGACATATGCATATTTAGGTTAACATCGGTTATACAGCTATCATAGAAAACTAGACTTCACTCAACTTGAGAAGGCTTTGAGGAAAAGTCTCGTTGTAAGAACACACTGATTCTAACTGAATTTTCTTCGACAATCAAGGGTACTTTCAACGGTGATCATTCAGAATAAAAAAGGAGTTATTTTGTCAAGTTCTTATTGAAATTTATCGATACAAATAGAGAGTTTTGCAATCGTGCGCGCATTTAGAGTTACTGAAAGAGCTTTCGATGAAGATCAGAGTCAAGCGAAATTGACGTTTGGCCACGCAAAGAGGTAGCTATTCATTTCATTTAAAGAAGTACTTCCAAGCTTAAAAAGCATTAGAGTAACGAAGAGAATCTAAAACAGCAACCAGAATTAAGGGAGGTAGACTTTAGGCAAGGAATAAGTACAAGTCGATAAAGCCTAGGGAACGTTGCAAGCTGACTGACATTTGGTTTTACGGAGAGAGCACGAGGAGTTTTCGAAGGTTGTTTCTACGGGCACGTATCGAAGAAGCTAGGCAGATGTTCTTAAGGATAAACTTTCAAACATTTGAAGTTTAACTACGGTCAAGTTCGTCAGAATCGAGTGCATTAGAAATTCGATTTAACACTGCAGACAGACGTGAAGCGTTTGGTAGCGTACAGGGCATTTCAATTTATCGATAAGCTCCTAGAAAATTGTCCAAGGTGGTCGGTTAGAATCAAGAAGCAGACGGGCCGAAATTCGTCGATCAAGGTAGAAAATTAAGCAGGTTTACAGGTATTTCGAGTTACCCAGAGTCCCCGGAGTTGTCCAATATTATCAAAAACAGTAGCCAGTTACTTGAGTATCCGTGGAGCTGCAGAGAGAGTTGTCTGTGGTCATCAGAGCAAAGGAGGGTGGACTTTCTGTAACGTTGAAAGGGAATTCATCCATACATAAATAAACAATTACGCCAGCGTAAACAAATTTCAAGAAATCGAAAGAACTTGCGACTTTTACCCAAACCAAAGGAAGAAGATATTTGCTTGCATGCTATACAAGGAATCTTATCTGGGCTACCAAGAGAGTTAGACGTGGTGATCAAAAGGCAAGTTACAATTGGGGCGGGGTTTCAGGAATAAATCAACTTGCGTTGGCATTTACCAAGGCTAAGAGGTGTTTAAAAGAACGGAAAGAAGCCGAGAGTACTATTATTCAGACAATTATCAGGGTTAAGGAAAATAAAACTTTTGCGATATTCACAGAGAGTTTTAAGCAACAGTAGACGGTTACTCCGGAATACAGGTATCTCTGATAAACCGGAGTTTAATAGAAAGCAATAGACAACAACGTTACAAAGATTTCGAGTCACAGACAGAGTTTTCAACGGTCAATAGAATCAAAGTAACCACAAAGGGGTACACAGGCAATTCCTATACCTCAAAGAGCTTTTAATAGTAACTGGAGTCTAGAAAAGTAGCGACTGGGAAGGTTATAAAGATATAACTAAGAGTCTGTCTGTTATATCTAAGAAATCAAGCAACAATCAAAGGTTTAGTTAAAAGAGAACGCCAAAAAATGAACCAAACTGTGTCCATGGCAATGTGCTCTTTTCACGAGACAAACTTCATAGGTGATATAGTGCCAATTTTTTTCGCAATACCAAACATCCTTTTCATAGTGACCATCTGCAAATGTCATACAGTGCAAAATGCAGCATTTATGAACCAGACCTACTGTCTTATCAACACAGCTATAGCTCACATATTTTACTGCATCTCTGGATCACTGATCAGCCTTATCAGTCGATACCCGACACCAAATGAACGACTTTGCGTCCTTCTTAAAAATGCAATCACCTTCATTTTCTTGATGTGTTTTTCATGTGTCTTGCTAAGTCACATACTAACCAATCTAAATCGATATGTGTCATGCAAGTATCCCTTAAAATACCCTTTGATTGTATCAAAAACGAAAGTGTTCAGCGCCATTGCTTTAACTTGGCTGGTGCCGATCTTGCTGAATAGTCTTGCTTTCATTGAAGACAGACTATCAATCGAAGGCCAATTTCTAACACTTCGGAAATCGACAACAGCGATATTTTCAACTATTTATGTCAGTTGTATCTTACTTGTCTTCTACTTCAATGTTAGTCTATGGCTAATGGCATATCGTTCATCAAAGAGAGAGCGAGAACAATTGTTTGTACACGTTCAAGAAAATGGGCCTCAAAATCTTCAAGACCACACTCTAAGGAAGTCACGTTTAAAGTCGACATTAATATCGTTCATTCTAACCATTAAAAATTTGGTATTCATCACTCCGATAGTGATAGTATTTCAGTTCACTTCTTTCGCTGGTTGCAAAACGAGAGCGAAATGTTCTACTGCTCTGCGCATAGTCGGAGCAGTAACCCTCCTCAATGCGTTGTTAGACCCTGTCATTTACGTACTGATCACCAAAGAGGCGCGGTTGTATGTGAAGAGGAAGGTATGTTGCCGAAATTCAGTTGGACCACAACCTTTAAGCTCTGATAGAGTGGTTCAAGGGATAACAGGACACAGCCAGCAAGCTGACGGACAGCATATAGTGGAGCATATCGCCGTCATTGCCGAATGACTTGTATAGTCGGACGATATATCTGTATTTTAAGATAAACTAGTCAGTTAGTTACGTTAAAGGGTGATATTTTGCATAGTTAACAAATACACTTTTTCAGTCACGAACCCCTTTTCAAATTTTTCACAACCTTGCTTTTACGTCCTTTCGCTATGAAATCAACATTGTGAAACTATAAGAATGAAAATTTGCTACACTGAACCTAAGGTGCTGAATCCGATTCTGAAATCAAATTTTTGCATAAATAGGCTGGGTACTGTGTTTATTTTTGCATTTTCTTGCTCCCAATAATAAACTCAAATGGCGTTCAGGCAGAGTCAGGAAAAAATTACCGTCACACAGTCATTGACCGAGGAAGGTCCATTAGAACAAAAGAAAATATTTTGCCACACTCAAAACACGCCTATTTTTCTGCGTTCAAGGAGTTTGAAACGAAATGCTTAGCCTGGTTAACATTTCCTGTTCTTTTTATTTCCATTTTCAGTAATCATATGGTGCAATAAAATTATTGTCACCACTTTTGTCATTGATGATTCAAGTTACCTTATGTCAACTTAAGCAGGGCCGCAGGACTCAACGACTTGGGGAGTGTAGGTCAATATTTTGCCGACAAAATGAGCGCGACTTTTTAAAGATGGGTGTGGCTTTACCTGTTTACCTTGGTCTTGTCGAATTTTTTACTGGCCTGGGGGTGTCACAACCCCACACCCTCCTGTAGCTACGGCCCTGAACTTAAGAATATAATGTATAATTTCTGTTGATTTACTTACTTTCTTCACACAGGGTTTGTGCCTCCTCATATTCTTTTTTCATCAGAGCTGATAAAACTGCGAAAAATATTAGAAGGATGCTTAGTAAAACGAAAAGTACAATTCCTTATACAAAATCGTACAAGTAAATGGAAAACCTTCCACGAGAGTTAATCTCCAGCGCCCATAGAATATACACAGCACCCCCCCGAGTTATCTTCCATTTTTGTTACATTCCTTCAACATTAGAACTTTAGAATTACTGTCTATACCGTTTTTCTTCATTTTTCATTATATATATAGGCACGGGCAAATGAAGTACGTTTTCATAAGTTTCTTTCTGTTTAATGTTATCAAAACTGAAGGTGAAATTGTGTAGTATTTCGCGCCAGTCGCTTAGATCTTAGTAATAGAAAAAAGCTATGTCTAAACTAGGAGACATGTCCCGCACGACACTGTATTCGACGTGTCTCCCAGGGTGGCTAAACATGCAAGTGACAAGCAAGTAACATGTCCCCCAAAACATTTGCATGTTGCAAAGACAAGAAATGTTTCTGTTGTCTCCCAGAACCTTTTGCATGTCTTTTCTACAAATTGTATGGCGCGCTACAAAGTTTCCAAAGTGGCTAAACTGGGGATACACCGAGGGACATCAATGTCGCGCGTTACATGTCTCCTAGTTTAGCCAGGCCTTAGCTAATCAATACCTCGACCCTGGCTGGGGCTTGAAACCCGACCTCGCAGAGCTCGAGACACTAGACTCTTCCGACAACACAAGCCAACTGGATTAGGCCACGACATCACAGCACTGTCAGAAATTCAAGCACCCTATTTCTTTTAAACCCATGATATATGCTTGAGAATTCCAAACGTTTCCATAATTATTTAATTTCAATACTCCAACTCTATTCCTAGCAATATTACTAAAATGTTGGTTGTGTACTTACCCTTCCAAGTAATTCTACAGGAGCCTTTGCATTATCATTTGATGGGACACTTTGTGGGTTGCTTCCATTTCCACCGTTGCCTTGACCATTATCACTATCAGATTCTTCGCTGGAGCTTGTGGTATCTTCCTGCTCTGTATTGGTATATTCAAAATGGTTAGAAGCTGGAAGAACAGGAATTTTTCCAATAGGAAGCTTTTCAGCCTTGCTTTCTTGGATCCTCATGCCTGATGCTTCCGTTTCGTTTGAATGAATGCTTAAGTCTTGCATTTTCTGTTGAATACATTTCTTGCAAATTGTTTCACCTAGAAAAGTTTGAAAGTGCTATGTGAAAAAGGAAGGTTTAAGAGCAAATATTAGAAAAGGATAATTTGAGTTAGCAATAATATTTAACGCAGAGCCCCCCCGGCCCGGGGGGGTACTTCAGTCTGACCATGATGATTGGACCTGAATCTGGATTTTGACAAAAGGACCCATTTGCATAATAGGATTTTCAAGAATTGTCGACCCATCTGCATGAATATCGGGAAATTCCAAGCCCATGTGTATGAATTTGGTAGATTTTAAGAACCTTTTACAATGCTGGAATGCACGAAAAGTCGCGCAAAATCGAATCTGACCACGACGATCCTTTGCAATTAATGTGACAAAGCTGTTGTTGCTGCTAAATCATTGTTTCGAAAGCAAAATACAATAATTAGAAAGGTTTTCAGCCACTTTGCGGTAAATCAAAATGGGACCCATTGGTAAGAAAATCCTAAAATACCAACTCATCGATCAGAATCAAGCAGAATATTAGACCCATATGTTATAGAGAATTTCAGTTGAAAAAACCCATCCATATGAGCGGCACGTCCAGTATGTCTACATATCGAAGTACCCCCTCCCCCCCCCCCCGGGCGTAGAATGCCAGATTTCTGAAATTAAGCAGAAAACATCTCTAAACATACTTAAAATTTTTTGCCATTTCCTTCTCTGAATATAAACATCAGAGAATTAGAAAACCAAAAGGAATCGAATAAACTGACAACCCAGATGTTGATCAAGTTGTTTTGCACTTTCCTTTTTAAGGTAAAGTTTAGATATGTTTGCAATGAATGAATGAATGAGTTTAGTTTTCGGAGGAAAAAATTGCATTTTTTCTCACTTCGTAATAATTGGCAGCGGAAAGTCTTTGTTCAATTAAGGGCTCTGGAATCTGTGTACATCGAGACCAGAAACGTGTTAATCTTATTGCTGTATCCTGGAAGCTGATTATGGCGTTCAAAACACAATACCAATCCGGCTTCATTTTCTGACTTGACTGGTGTATTCCAATCCACGCATTTTCTGTCATGGTCAAAGCTTTTTTTCGTCTGAAAACCTTCAGTGGTGTTGTTTAACGAAACAGTTGAATAAAACAGAATTTCTACCCAGTTTATGCTAAGATTAGGTATATTATTTCACAAGGAGGCAAACCGTTTATGCGTTCCTGACTATAGATCTAAACATCTGAAGGTGCGGACATCTCACTAAATTGATAACCTTTAATGATGAAACTCTGCATTAGATCGACATTGGTTTACTGAAAGCAGTCCTAAAGATGCAATAAAAAGATGCAATACCAAGGTCCGGATCGAAATGCACCAATAGAAAAGTGATGCTAGGCTGGTATTGTGTTTTGAACACCAATCAGCTAGCGGAATTCAACGTGATGACCAATCAAATTAATTGAAGATTCCAAGTTAGGCAAGTTGAAGACCAGTCAGATCAACGGTCATTCGACAGCCTAAATCGTCATTATCAATGAGTCATTGCATGGATTGTTTCGATTGCATTGTACCGGCGTTTATGTTCCAATTGTTTGCTGCCAGATCTAAAGCTTCGACCATTGTTGCGGGGCTTTCTGTACCCATTGTTTGCTGCGCTAGATCTTTTGTTACACATTTCCGTCCATCCGTGTGTGTGTGCTCGTGTGTGTGTGTGTGTGTGCGTTACATCGAAACCCTCACATAGTGTACTCATTCTTCGTACACAAAAACGAACTCTTTCTGTCTGTACAGAACCAGTTTTTGATGAGGACAGATTAAAAAACGCTCTAAGCTTTAATTCAATAAGATTTAATAAATCATAAACTTAAATGTAGCAATGAAGTAGCTTTGCCAGTTATTCGAAAAACATTCACACTAATCTTCTGCAAAATCCAATAAATTTTGACATTTAGGCAAAATCATGTTTAGGACTGTGTTGTTGCTTAGTATTGCAGGATGGTTGCTCTCTTTGTCGAAAATTGTTTTGACAAATTTTAGTTGGAACATGTTGTCTGTAACCCTATCTCCTAATCTTTGGGAAGTGCGACCTATTTACCTTGCATCGCACCAGCACGAAAATTCATAAACAATCAAACTTTTATGTGTTGAAGTTATGCAGTCCTTTAGAATGATAGTAGAACTTTCCCATTGGTAAAACCCTGGGTTGGCAGCAGTGAAACACTTAGTGACGATCTTTTTTTATTTGATCTTTGAAACGCAAGGAAACATTGCCAATCCACAGCGTTTTTAAACAGGGCACTTTTGCGGACTGTACCGAATTATAAAACACCGAAACACCCAAGATTTTTAGCTGATAGGTCTTTCGGCCGGTAGCTCTTATTTGATCATATATTTAACTAAATTGACACCTTGAATTGCAAACCTCTGCATTACACATTGGTTGATGCAACCTCAGCTTATCAATGGCACAAATGGCAGCAAAATACCGCAAGGCTATGCCCATATTTCTGTTTATCAGTATCAAGCAAGAGTTTCTTATCTGAAGACAAGTAACTCAAGTTTCATTCCACAAACCTTGACATGTACACTCTTCTTTTTGCTGAACACCAGGAAGCCTCTTTTCCCTTCTGCTTGAGCTTGTTCTTCTTTCTTTAGAATAAAAACTAGATTCATTTTGTGACTGTACAATTGGCTTTTTCTCTGTATAACAAAAACATAATCAAGTCAGAATAAATATACAGAACTGCAGGCTTTGGATCCCTTGGAAGTCTCTAGAAAAAAGAAGACACAGAAAAAGGTCCCAATTGAGCACACCCTTAATTATAAAACACTCAATACCAACCTGATTTTAATACTTCAAGACTTCCACTTGATGGCTGCAGAAAGAAAGAGATCATACAGCATTTCTATAGGCACTGGTTTTGAAATTAACAAACAAGACATGGTTAGAAATTGAACAACCATTAAAAGGAACATTATAACTATAAATATAACTATTTCTGTGTTATAGGGTGAAAGCCTGTCACAGGTCTGGGAAGTGACTTTACCCCGGACAGACCAATCACACAGACAGACCACTCATGCGACACTCGCATGTCGTGTGACAAATCACCAAGCTAGCACTAGAATTAGTGTAGCACCAGACGCTAATTGAAGCAATAATGATAATAATTACCCGCTTTACTTTCGATTTCTTTTCTGCATCTGGTGACCTTTCAAAAAAAATTATAAAAATTACTACCTTTAATTCTTTCAAAGACAATAATCATTACAGCTAGGGTGAAAAACAAAGTTTAACTTTCATTTTCATTGAATTTCAAAAGTGCAGTAAGCTTGCTAGATTTTGGGGATGACAGAGGTTGATGAAGAGAGCTAGGAAGGGGAAACACCCAAAGAACAATGAGTGGAAGCTTTGCTGTGCACGACACTGGAATGCCAGTCTGCAAAGTGAGGCAGTTCAGAACGAGATGTTGTTCTTGCAGAAGCACATTTCCGTTGTTCTATTCTATTGTTCTATTTTTTATCTCACGCATGCACATGCCATACTCCACAGCCTGCCATGTCCACACCTAAGATACTTCAGCACAAAATTTTGGTGAAAACAATAGAAAACAATGCCCTTGCTTCAAGAACAGCAGCCAAAACTTCTGGTTTTCATGACGAAATTGCATGAAAATGCTGTAAAGTTCCTAGAGTATACAAAACTTGATGCCAACATTGCTGTTGCTTTATTTATACTGTTTATATGTTAGTATGTTAACAAATCCTAATCACTTTACTATAACAGCTTAAGGTAAGGATGGAAGTGATGAAACAAAGGGCTGCTGGTCAGTATTATTTGCGTTATTTTATAAAATGTAACGCCACATTTAAACTAGTCATACTTCACTTTCTGTTGTAGTGAAACTGCATTTGGGTTGTCCAAAACAACAAGCTGACCTTTGAATGGTTGTGATGATCTTGACTTTGGGGATAAAAGTCTTGATTTTCCATCAAGGGATTTCACGTCACTGCTCATTCTTAATTGAAATGATCAATTATAAATTTACACTCCATAGTCTTCAAAAAGCTAGATTTCCCAGGAAGGATAGAAAATTTGTCTTTAAATTTTCAGCCATCTTGCAACCAAGCAAGCAACAGCAACCTGAATTTACCTGACAACAACATACTCGTATCGAGGTCGAGGCTAAGGGTGACAAAGACAAAAGGGGGCAAAGAAAGGGGCGAGAACTAAAATCGATTCTAGGTGATTTTTGACGATAATTTTACTCATTTCACATTGTCAGTCTGTCTCTGTCAGGGACTGTGAGTGGCCGAAGGCGTTCTTCTCAAAAGTCGTCAAAAGTATTGAGTTCGAGTCTCAAATCTCGTCGGTGTCACTTTCAAATGTTTCACAGTCAAATCAGTTGGGCGGACTGCAGTGGCGTGGCGGAGGTATGTGGGGCCCTTAGCCCCTTAGTGAAGAAAGGGACTGGGGCCCCTTGAATACCCTGTCTTAATAACCTATCACAATTGCATAACCCATAGGTTTAACTCACCAATTTGTAATAGTGCCATTATTGCTGCTCAGTTGCCAAACCTATTTATCAATATCTTTTCTTCCTTTCTAGCAATTTAATCTTCTTTTATTTTCACATAATTATTCTTTTAATTATTTTTGATACATCAACAGATCCTTCATTATTGAAGTAGTTGATCAAACACGTAACATTAAAGATAATAATAATGATGATAATAATCAGAAGCTTTTACAGTCACATGATAAGTCCAAGGACTTTTCGTGAGACACGGACATGATACGAGAGTTTACGATACGAGATCTGGTGTTACATAATTATAACAACGGATTCTACACCATTTGTAATAGGTTGAATCGCTAGAATCACTCACAAGAGACAGTTTCAAAATTATGAGCTCTTGTTAGATCATAGCGATAACCAGAATTAAATAAAACTGAAAACTACTTACATTTTATCAGACGAGGATTGACATATTTAAACAAGCATGGGCCCTTAGTGGTACAAAGTAAAACAACGATCACGAATCACATAAAGATAGAATAATGATGATAATGTTTACATATTCTCTAGCCATCCTAGCAACTCAAAGGTGCCTAAAAGGAGGCTGGCAAAGAGGGGGTCATGATCACGAATCACAGAGATAGAAATGTTTGCCATTCACGTTTCACATTAAAAATACGGCGTTTCACGTTTCCCGATAATAAAATATGGTCAATCACATTTCACAAAGATCCTTTGCCACCCTCTTTCACGTTTCCCGAATAAAAAATATTGCCAATCACGTTTCCCAGAAAACATTTTACCTCTTTACCACCCTCTAAAAGTAATTTGGGCATGGGTAGAACCTTCCATTAAAAGAGGTTTCCAAAGTCGTAAAATTGTATCCACAGCTTTGGATCGTTTTGCCACCCGTCCAAAGAAATCGTGGAAAAGCGAATGTTGGATGAAGCTTTGGATCCTTTGCGGTCGGGGCTGAATGGTTTTGTACTTGCTGCATACCAGTCGTTTTCTTTTAGAGATGATGTATACACTTTTTTTAATAAGCAACTTGACTTTCGTCCAGCCCTCAAAGTTGCTTAAAATTTTAGACATTTCAGCCCTCAAAGTTGCTTAAACGTTGCTTAACATTTTTTGTACCTACTAACCACCCTTAACTTCGCGGGTCAAAATCGACGTCTGTTAGGCCTACAACATGACTTTTGGGAGACAGTAAGTGGAAAAACGTTACCTAACGAACTTCAACATGCAAAACATAAGAACGAAGAACAATTTCCTAACACAAGAAAGAGAATAAGCTTGGTTGTTTGACTTCTTAGTTGCTTACAGTAGTTCAATTGAGCTCAAGTTGCTTAATGTTAAGGTCAGTTAACCCCTAGTTGCTTATTGAGCGGTTGCTTATTAAAAAAAAGTGTAATACAACATCGCCAGAACATTGAAGAGCACCATTTAGAATAATAAAGAAAGGAAGACTGATTTACAGAATTCTTGAATTAAAATTATCTTTCCTTAAAAGAAGGATCGTATATTTTGGACCTCTTGTGAGACTGCCAGACAGCAGAGCTAGAATGCCAAAATTTCTCAGCACTATGAGACTTGAGATAAGTTTCAAAAAAACGACAACAGATTTTAGCTTGAAAGACATGTTTCGGATTCATCATCCATCTTCAGTTAAATTAACGTTTACACGGTGTGATTATTTATAACAAAATTAATTGGCAAATTTACAAAAAACCGTTACAATATTTGAAAATACAAAAGGTAACTTAAAATTTGAAATTTGAAAGTTTAAAAATACAATAGTAGCTAATGACAAACTAACCAATAGTAAAAGACACATTATTTGTACAAGGCACATGACGAACAACACGAAAACAACACAGGGGAGGAAAATTAAAAGTTCAAACCTAAATTGACATGAAACAATTGTTTATTTAAATCCGGCTTTTCCCAGAGAATATGGAGAGCTTCTTTGATCTTTAGTTGGTAAAACGTTTCTGCAGAATCCAGAATACTGAAGCAGTTCTCGTTTGAGAGACTACGACAAGATTCAGAACCCTGCAGATGCTTGTATACGTGAGAATTCTTATCCCTAGATAAATGTTCACGAACTCGTGTGGAGAAATGACGATTGGTTTCACCAACGTAAACGGAATTACATCCCGCACAAGAAAATTTGTAAACAACACGAGAACGGAGCGATTTAGGAATAGGATCCTTCACTGTAAACAAGTTCCTAGAGTCTCAAATCTCGTCGGTGTCACTTTCAAATGTTTCACAGTCAAATCAGTTGGGCGGACTGCAGTGGCGTGGCGGAGGTATGTGGGGCCCTTAGCCCCTTAGTGAAGAAAGGGGACTGGGGCCCCTTGTACCCCTGTCTTAATAACCTATCACAATTGCATAACCCATAGGTTTAACTCACCAATTGCAATTGTGCCATTATTGCTGCTCAGTTGCCAAACCTATTTATCAATATCTTTTCTTCCTTTCTAGCAATTTAATCTTCTTTTATTTTCACATAATTGTCTTTTTCTTCTTTTTATACATCAACAGATCCTTCATTATTGAAGTAGTTGATCAAACACGTAGAAGTTAAAGGGACTAGGGAGCTGCAAATATGAATAGAAGCTTTTCGGACACTTGTATCTCCGTTACTTTTCGTCTGTCAGATTACACTCCTTCAAAAGGTTAAAGAAGGCCATACGTTCCTCGTTGTTCAGCAAATTAGCAGAAAACTATGTAACAGAGGCTTGTAAAGGGGGATCAAGATCACGAGTCACGGAGATAGAAATGTTTGCCATTCACGTTTCACATTAGAAAAATACAGCTTTTCACGTTTCCCGATAATAAAATATGGTCAATCACATTTCACGAAGATCCTTTGCCACCCTCTTTTACGTTTCCCAATGGAAAAATATGGCCAATCACGTTTCCCAGAAAACCCTTTACCACCCTCTACTTATTTGTACAAGGCACATGACAAACAACACGAAAACAACACAGGGAGGAAAATTAAAAGTTCAAACCTAAATTGACATGAAACAATTGTTTATTTAAATCCGTTTTCAAACCAGAGAATAGAGCTATTTGATCTTCATCAGTGAGATATTCGAAATGGTTTCGTTAGGTTTATCTAAGTTTCTTTTCATGTCAGGTTCACAGCCAGCTAGGATTTATGGTCTCCCCAAAATGCATAAAACTAGGCCCCCTAACAGCGCTCCTCCTTTTCGTCCCATAGTATCCTCTGTAAGAACTTATAATTATGAGCTTGCTAAATTTCTTTGTAGTCTTCTGCAACCTCTTTTACCCAATGAGTACACCGTTTCAGATACATTTTCTTTTGTACAAGAGCTTAATACTTTAAACACGGCTAATAAGTTCATGGTTTCTTTCGATGTAGAAAGCCTTTTTACTAATATACCTCTTCATGAGTCTATAGATATCGCAGTCACTTATATTCTTGAAGGTAACTGATTGTAAAATTCACGGCGAAGCCGTGAATTTGAGTTAATTATTTTGACGCCAAGTACCTCTGTGTATTTCAATCCGAGAGTTGATTGATGACACCTACAGGATGCGGCATTTTCACCAACTTCGTTATGCGTGTGGTATAACTTGCCAAGCTGCTTTCTCAATAAACTCACCCAATGACAGCGTAGTACTTAGTCACCTGATCAAACCCGACCAATAAGAAAGTAAACCTGAATCGCGCGCTTTTGCCTGTCAGTCAAATGGTATACAAATCACAGCTACACCCTCTCTCTCCCTCATTAGAATTTTGTTGTCGCGCAGAAAGTTAGAAGTTCAGGAAATATTCTTATTTTGATTTAATCCTTAATGACCGCTTCTGCGTGCCATGAACTTGCTCACACGGCAACAAAGATAACCGTTGATATTCCGTCCAATACAAGAAGAAATATTTCGTCCAAGAAGCAAGCAAGTGACTGTTGTTTTCGAGTTTTCCGAATGGAGAATGCTGCGAAGAATTTCGAAAGTTAAATATGACGGAGAATGTATCATTTGCGAAGATCAGAAAGGAGTTGAGGTTAAACGAAAGGACGGAACTGGCAAGATGCAAAAGGCTTATAGATGGCATACCACACATACTCCACGCAATCTGACTTTGGGATAAAGTATCATCAGTGTTAACCTTGGCTTGACTAATCATATTCAGGGGAGTTAAAATGGGAAGAATTACAGCTATCAGGGGGCTGTTACAGTTCCCCGGAAGGACAACAACGGCAAGCGGTAAGATTTGCTTTCATTCGTGATTATTGATCTATTTCCAAACATTACTTCCCTTGCCGGAATCTGAGTTTTGCGCTCACATTGAGATATTTAATATTTGATCTTAGCCAGCATTTCTCTTGCATTTCTCAGTAGTTTTCTAGTATTTCTGCTCATAATAGTTCATGGAAAAAGCATGCAACAGTCAATATAGTTGGTTCAATATTATGCGTTCAAATTAAAAATACTCAACATGAACATCCAGCTCCGCCTGGCCTAACATCTACCTTCAAGTTCTGATGTTCATAAAACTTTACTTCGGCCCAGAGAGGGACTAAGCCCTATCATGTACCCGAAGCCATTTTAGGCCAACATATCATTTTATCTTTTGTTATTTCTTATTTCTTATGTAACTTCTTTGGAATATATAATCAACGATGGGCCAAATCTGGCCATTATTGGTGGACGAACAGAAAATTGGACTAGTGGATTCAGACCGATGCCCTTTAATCAATGGCCTTCACAATCCGTTGGTCACAAGCTGGCTTGAAATCTATGGTTTTGTGCTGTTCAAGGGAATTATGACCCCTAGACAAAGCCTGGAAAGACAAATGGAGGAACATGATCTCGGTGAACCGAACGATTGGAGGCATTCATTGGTGGTATTGGCATAGACACGTGATTTTAAGAGGTTTTGTATTTTAAACATTCACTTTGAGATTAATGAACAAATGAAATCAAAAGTTGATAGACTGTAGAAGTCTACCTAGCATCTAATGCACTTATGTTAGATGGTTTGTTATGCCCTTTTCCTCTCGGCCCAGCTGACCACATTGATTCAACAACGTTTCGGCTAAGAGACAACGCCCTGAGACTCATACGAGGTTTTCCCTTCTAATCCAGAACCCCAATTTTCACAGACATTACATGTATACGAACATAGCTTAATTTCCTACCATTTGGGCATCAGATGGTTTTCGATAGATGTATCCCGCGTGGTTCAAGGACTATTAGTTGAGAAGAGATCAGTAAAATAAAATAATTTCAAACACTCGCGACTCGGATGATTTCGAATCAAATCAAACTATTTCCTGCTACCCCGATAACAACTTTAGGGAAGTATTTCTGAAGCATTTTCATCTTTCAAACAATATTTAAGGCCAAAGGTTCTCACTCAACAAGGGGTTCACTTGAATTATGCTAGAAACATCACTCCGCGAGGCAAGACAAGACCAAAATAACAATTCTTTTTCCGTAGGACAGTTGTTAAGAGCTTCAAACAAGAGAGCGAGATATAATATTCAGATGCTCACTGATATGTTTTGGCCAACTTACGTCTTTGGATACTGCTTATCCTCTCTGGGAGCAATTTTATCCCCCGCAATGATTCCTAAAATAGTCTTTAGTACCTAGTAAGGAGCTAGCTAGGAGGGTTTAGTATAACAAGTCGATCGATGTGCAGGGACTGCTTGACAACCCATAGAAATTCTGCGACGTAACTTAGCAATCGAGACAATTTCACATCTTTTCTCGTTCAGGCCTAGAAAGAAGACCTGACGGCATTCCTGTGATGATATAGGACGGCTGCGTTTCGTATGTCATACACATTATACATAGGACTTGACAAGTAGGACGGTTTGAGAAAATCTAGCCTCGGCCCCGCTCCTACTATACTAACTGTAAACTCCTGGGTACCTACAAACGCCCGCTTCGTCTATGGGGATTACACGGTGTGTAATTTGTGGCAGCAAGTGTTCCCCTTTCCAAAGTTTCACACTTTTCGTCCCATAGACTTTGCTATTTTGTAAGGTATCGAATACTTAGGGGCTGCTCGCCCCCTTTAAGGTACTCACCGACCTCTAAGCATCCTAAGCTTTGGGTCTTCAATGCTCATTGCCGATGCTTAGCTAAGCAAACATCACAGTGGATAATCTTATTTTCAATCGTTATCCTAAAGCACAATTTTGTGCTAGGAACTCTAAAACAAGAATCATTATTTTATGCCAAGAATCACTTCCGTGTACTCCCACAAAATCAACTGTTGTTTTCTTTTGTGTTATCTGTTTGTCCTGCTCACCTGAAACCATAACGCGCGGGAAAATAATTAATTGTAAAAAGAGCTAGAATGGTGTTTTTTCGAGCAGATGAAACAGTGAATGTTTTGCATCTTTTCTCTCAATGCGAAAATAAGCGTAATTTTACTGCTTAAAACTAGCCACAAGTTTATCTATTATTAAAGAAGAAACATCTGTTAATTGAATTTTTTTAGATTTATATAATTGTTAAAACAGTTTCAATCAAAGCTTGTAATAGAAAATTATTTTGCTGGGGCAGCTGGAAAAATACAGCAGGAGAAGATGAACTGAATGTTTACATCTGCCTGAACGAGAGGACCATGACAAATATATATAAATATGTAGAAGGCTGAAGAAAGCTCTAGTTAAAGTACAAACAAAAGTCTAACTGGAGGAGAGCCTAGGGCTGTATGATTTGAAGAGTTACTCGACGACGGAAATCAACGGTAATGAAGAAATACATGTGCACCAAAGGGGTAAGGGGTTTAGTACAGTTGTGGCTGTGAAATACAGTGGAAGTTGTTCAAGGGGACTCAAGGACCCGGGGGATACTTCATTGTCCAAACGACTCCAGGTTTTCCACCCCACGTCTACCAATAAATTCTGTTACTGTAGCCTACAGACTGCCATCTAAACGAAGAAATCCTTTACCCATTTGTACCAATATAATACCTCAAATTTTTGCATCCAATTATGACACGAGAGGTAACGCTTTTACGCTGAAAATAAGTTTACCACCGATGTGTAGAGATTCTTTACGAAACACAAACCCATATGTAGGGAAATTGTTGCTGAAAAAGTGGAAAGTGGAAGTATTACCCGAAAAATGGAAGTATTTTCCGGGATTCAGTAAAGTGGAGTGGGGGGATAACATCAGCTCTCTGTGTGATAACATCAGTACGACAGAGGTAATTTAGTACAGCAGAGAGCTAAAATTAGTATAGCGGAGTGATTACATTGAAAATTGGGCACGATGGAAGTTGTGCAGTACTGCAGAGGGCTAACGTCTGTACAGTGGAGGTACAACATTGAGTACGGTGGAGGTTGTGTTGTTCAGTACAGCGGGGGGCTAATATCAGTACAGTGGAGGGGCAATATGGTGTGTATGTGTGGAGGGGGGGATAAAATCAGCATAGTGAAGGCTATTCAACAGTGGAGGGATAACATGGTGTCTGGGGAATAACACGGAATAGACCGTTAGATTGTAAGATCGAAGAAAGAAGAACCTAAAGAGTCGATTTTGATCTTTTGTTATTTTAAAGAGTTAAAATTTTCTATACGTACAGAATCACTCATGATGCTGTATCCCATTTCCTACAAAAATTAAGGGAGTTAGGGGAGGACTTTGAGTTTCAGAAGAAATTAGGGTTCAGAATCGAAACAGAGAAAACTATAAACTCGATGAGAACGATTCAAATAAAGATAGCATTGTTTAGATCTCGGTTGGGGTTTATTTTTATTGGCGAATATTTGCTTGCATATAATTATTTCTGAATGGATCTCATAAATTACACATATGTTCACCATTGAGTTTTTACTATCTCAACATGTAGTGGGAAAACCACTTCACTGTTTGCCTGAAATTAATAATTGAAATATGATGGCAAGAGATCCTTTGGTTTGCTTTGCACACATTGATCTATTATTCACGATTAACGGATGAATTCCGAATAATAACATAGACAAGGTATAGCCTTAGGCCTGGTTTCAAACATCATGCTTGTCGTGTGCCGAGCCTTACTCAGTTGGACGTAACTTCACCCTCTCTACCGATTGTTTGCTCGGACAGCCTTTCATTGGCCTCCATCGAAAGAGAATTCCAATCTCTGATGGTTAGCTGCGGTGGTCACCTTGCCTTTACAGGCAGAGACGGGCAGTGTTGGAAGTTACTACTGTTATTAGGACTCTTTGAGGGCCTGCGGCAAGGCAACTCAGATAGTAAAGCGCTCTTAAAGCGTTGCTAGAAGGCACAGGGTCTAGGCCTTGCATTTGCTGTATAAACGTCCTAGCTTGTACTGACTTTGGTCCTACAATCCCAAAAACACATTCCGAACCACTTCATTGCAAAAAACTTAAGGTAAACTTCCAAGAGCTGTACCTACAAGCGTACAAGTATCGAAGTTAGCTACTGTTAGCTAGTGAGCTACCAATGTCGTTAGTACGTATTATACAACATTGGTGAACAGTCGTGTTGGGCCAAATTTTGTTAGCGTTTGGCCACCTTGTGAGCCGACATCGTGTTGGGAGATGTTGGCTTAAGTTTGATCAGGATAAAATTTCAGAATGTTGGCATCATTTTCCTACACGTACCAGCTAATGTTGGCTCCACGCGTGCGTATTAGGTAGGGCGCTCGCTTTTAGCGCGAAAAATGAAACAAAACAGCATTCTCATTCTTAAGAAGCAAGCTACGAAACAACTCTATTTTTCTACATAGAAAACACTTGGAAACGAACTTAAATGAGAAGTTGCCGGCAGGTGTCGTAGGCTCTTCAATTAAAACCACTTTTTTGATACGAACGTTGCCTGTGAGATGTTTGCCACGTTTAGTGTAGCCACCCCTTGCCCAAACAGTGGCCATGTAAAAAGAAGTTCGGTGGAATGTTGGGTGGGTGTGGTGATGTAGGCGACGTTTGGCCAATACGCTTTACAATTTTCTGCAGCTATGCAGCTATCTAACCATAAAGCGTTTGTAAATATTCATTAAAAACGCTTTCTACAAGGCACATGAATAATCACTTACAAACCACCTGTTATTCTTTGTATGGCGCTGAAACAACTAAAATTAGAATTTTAAAGCTGCTTGAAAATAATGCAAGAGAGTTATACGAAAGAAACAGCCCAGGAAGATTACTTAGCAAGATTCTCATGAACTGTTTTTCATAGGAGGTCCTAAAGGTAAAGACTATGTTACAGTTAGATAAATCATAATGTCGATCTGAAATACTTAAAGTTTCTTAGCATGAAACAACATAATACGAAATGTAAAAACTGGAGCAATAGCTACATGTTGTTAACTACAAGTAGTCTTTTAGCTTGAGTACTATTCATTTCCAAAGCAGACTGAATCAATGTCCTAAGACAGTGAAATATCTGAACAGCAAGGAACACAACAACCGAATTTTCGAGAATGGTTTTGGCTTCTCAAATAGAGATTCTTCATGCCCATCCTAAACTTAACAGAACGTTTCCTGTGAAATAAGGCGAAGTAGATTAAGATCGGTTTGCAGTGTTAGCAAGTAAGCCTGTTACTTAATTATAGGCTTCAAAAGGTGTGGTATCTTATCGATAAGGATAAAATTCTGACAAACCAAGCTACATCAATTTTACCCAGGAATGGCCAGTAAAAATTATCCCTCTTCAGTTGGAATTATGCAAAGCCTGTCTACGTCATCAAATAAGGTTGCAGTGACCGTGCAAAAGTCCTTTAACATACCCTGGGTACCAGAGCCAAATAAATAAAAGTTAAAAACTTTTGAATAAAAAAATTAATAAGGAAAATTCTTTTAATAAAGTTTTTCAACCCTATTTTTTGCTCTTGTACCCAGGGTACCCTTAACATGGCATGCAAAGACAATGGTTTATAAGGCTCCAGACATGCAATGGCAGAAGGTCATAAAAGCACGCCCCTCAGTGCTTGTTAGCCAGGTTGGTCCATCAACTGAACTGATTCTCTTCAACCAAAAATTTTTATTAGATCAGCACTTTGAGCCTCCATGTTCGCAGTTAGAGTTCAGTTCTCAGAAGGTGTGCACGCGGCAAAAGATCTATAGCGGCAAAATTTAAGGCACACTTGCTTCACTGTAGCAACAATGCTCCTTAAAAAGGAATTACTTTGCAAAAAAAGCATCATTGACCATGATAGCATCAACCAGTCCCAAGATAACAAAAAGTAACCACCTCGCTAGCTCTGACATGCGATGCAAGGAGAAAACAAACTCCTTTCACATATTAAACTCGATTAATTTAATCGTGACATACAATGTAAGGTGACCAATAATAACGGTAGATATCAGAAATCCTGTGAAAAATGAAGATTTGAAGGCGAAGGTGAAATGGCGTATTAAGACTATTAAGCGCCAATCGTTAGGGTCTCAGTAGTAGGTTAACTAATCGAGACCTCGACCCTGGCTATGACCCTACCGTAGCCGGGGCTCGCACCTCGGACCTCGCTGAGTTTCTGACGCCGTGAGTCAGTTGAAGGACGAATTGCAAGCAAGCAATAACTTTCCAGCAGAGAGGCACATCACGAAATCTTCTTTCTAGGTTAAAACTGAAATGCTGTTTTGGTTTTCACTTCTTGTTGTCAACTTGGCACAACCATGTTTACCATTCGACCTTTGCAATTCCACCAAGAGGTAATGACTATTTCATTTGTATTACTTTTCCCCTTGAAAATTTCTACATCTGTTTCTACCTTGATCCCTTGACTCCTGGGGAATCTTGTACACCCTTGCCGTTATTTCTAAGCATTTCACGAAAATCCATCGAAATTCCTTTTGTTTTAACAGCAATCTCGTGTGCCTTTTAGAGTGAAATGCCCCTAGTAAAGCACAACGGAGACAATTTCCCCTGGATATAAAAGCTCGGCATATTTTCTTCCATACTCTTTTTCCCCATCCCCTACTAATTTTTTGCTATCAAATTGGCTTTGAATTAACCGTAATGACTTGCATTAGCGTCTAACTTCTCGAATAAGCCCCATGGTAACCCAAAAAAGTTAAATTATCGCCTGTCGGTGGAGCTCATTTTTCACTCGCTCTATGTCCCTCGGCATAAAAACTATAGTATAGGGGTAAGAATGAATCCTGGAATCCATAAACCTTAATCCAATAGGTTTGACATCAATGAAAATAAAAAAGCCAATCCCAAAACACAAACCAGTTGTAATATATAAATGTACATGATATTATCATTACCATGGTACACTCTTTTTCTTTTATAAGAACCAGGAAATTTTGATTGAGGCTGGCTGTTCTTAAGATTTTGCCGTTTTTGAGCCTGAAATGTTCTTAATCTGTTCTTAATTCCTTGGTTACTTAGATATGACTGTCTGGCTTACATATTTAGATGATATTCTTAGCGCTTTTTAAAAGGCCAGCCTCAGCTTGTTCTTAATTTGTTCTTAAAATCTGTGCAAAATCCAGGCTCGTGTTCTTATAAAATTGTTCTTATAAAAGAAAAAGAGTGTACTCATTCAGAGTTACTAAAATGTAAAAAAGAAAACTCGTTGGACATCGCCAAATGATATAGATACCCATAACCATATGCCGTTGGGTGAAGTAAAGGGGTAATACTTTTATTTTTCTATTGCTTTAGCGTTGGCAGACAAGATGTACAAACAGTTGTGAAAGACATGCTCAAGAACTACGATACACGAATTAGACCTAACTATACAGGTAAGGTAACTATGTTGGTATATACAGTGATATACCAATATTTTGCAATAATTGCTTTCAGATGTGAAAAACAATATAATGGTAACCCCAACATATCGTACAGTATGTAGCCGTAATAAGAGTCGCAATAGGCAGTCTTCTAGACTGTCATTTAACATCCTTGGCTGGTTGTCTATATTTATGTTATTCATTCACGTTATATTAGGTAACAAAATCAATACCTTTACCATTTCAACTCTCGCGTCTTTAAATGCCGCGTCCCTACCATTTTCTCGCAATGGTGAAATAGGGATAGATATTCCTTTCAATTTTCTGTAAATTTTGCAAAATATGGTATGTCCGCTTCTTTAAACTTCGATGCTTATAATCAACATATTTTTATCTAGAAGATTTTGAGATTTATAGTAATTTCGAATTCTATTTTCAATGTACGCGTGAAGATTAAAGGACGAAAATTGCAGGGAATTAGAAATACGCAATTATACACTGGCCGGGGTTTCGCATATGAAAGGAGCTGTTGTTCGCAAGAAAAAGTTGTTAAAAGTTTCATGAATTTTGATAGGGCTCAACAAACTGTCTGTGCATTTACTCTGAAACTTGTGAGAAACTTTTTCAGATCCCTTTCTTGTGAGTCACACCTGGGCCGTGGGCAGTCACCGTGGAAATTCTAAGACCCTTTAAAAATCTTTCTCATTTTAGGCTCTCCTTTGACTGTTTTTGTTGATTTATCAATCCTTACGTTTGGACATATTGAAGAAGTCGATATGGTGAGATAGATACTTGATACAAGCACGTTCTTATGTTCTAGCCTCAATAACGTGAAACAATAATCTTTGTTATAAAAATACCACCGACGGTAGAGTTCGCAGAGAAACGGTAGAGTTTGCAGAGAAACGGTAGAGTTCGCAGAGAAATGGTAGAGGTCGCAGAGAAACTGTAGAGTTCGCAGAGAAATGGTAGGGCTCGTAGAGAAACGTTAGAGTTCGCAGAGAAACGTTGGGTTGGCAGAGAAACGGTAGAGTTCGCAGAGAAACGGAAGAGCTCGCAGAGAAACTGTACAGTTCGTAGAGAAACGTTAGAGCTCGTAAAGAAACGTTAGAGTTCGCAGAGAAACGGTAGAGTTCACAGAGAAACGGCAGAGTACATTTTAGCTACTTTTTATGCCAACTTTGTAAATAAAGTAATAATAAATAATAATAATTTATAAAGGCTTAAATTATATATTTTCTACCCGGCGATAAAAGCAGTCTTTGAAATAGTAAAAACATGTGCTACCTTGTGTAGCAGAGAAAATTGGCTGCAAATCGTGAATCAACTAGGTTCGTGCGGCACACGGCCATTATGAAACTTGCAAACAAAGAGATTCGTGCGGCAGGCGGCCATTATGAAGCTTGCGAACAAAGATTGCTGATGGCGGGCGCTTTGTTTGGAGTTTGTCATACACCAATTTCATATATATAAGCTTTCGTTATTAAAGTTTGAGAATGAATGGCGAAATCACCTAGTAGCTAGTCAATTTGCAATACATACCAACATCAGGTTACAATTCACTCACTATACAACATCTTTTCTTGAAAGGTCTTTCCTGTGGATATGTTCTTAAGACAAAGATGGAATGATCCACGTCTGAAGCATTCACTTGGGAAACCTCTGACTCTTTTAATGGGTAAAAAGCATCCAGCTGATTCCATTTGGGTTCCAGATACAGTACTTGTCAATTCCATCAGTTCTCAGATGCACCATGTCACTGTAAATAATGATAAATTGGATATTTATCCGAATGGAAACGTATTCTGGGGAACAAGGTCAGTGGTACAGTTTAGGCTCCCTTAGTTCTATAAGTAAGGGCCTATACTTTCCTTACGGTGTGTTTTTAGCAATACTGAAAGCTTCCTAAGACCATCCCAAACTCTTATATCGCATTCACACTGTAAGTTTAAACTGGTTTGAGTTAAACCAGTTTAAGAAATGTGGCGTTGTGCTTGGTCAGTCTAGCAATTCGAATTGATTTTATTGGTGGAAATCTAATCTGGTTTAAATAAAGCTGGATTAATCACGTCAGTGTGAAAGCAGTATTAGTGTCTAATTGCTGCTTCCCCGGTAATTAATTTTTTGAAACATTTACTAATACACTCTTTTTTTAATAAGCAACTTGACTTTCGTCCAGCCCTCAAAGTTGCTTAAAATTTTAGACATTTCAGCCCTCAAAGTTGCTTAAACGTTGCTTAACATTTTTTGTACCTACTAACAACCCCTGACTTCGCGGTTCAAAATCGTCATCTGTTAGGCCTACAACATGACTTTTGGGAGACAGTAAGTGGAAAAACGTTAGCTAACAAACTTCAACATGCAAAACATAGGAACGAAGAACAATTTCATAACACAAGAAAGAGAATAAGCTTGGTTATTTGACTTCTTAACCCCTCGCTCTTATTAGGGCCCCTCGCTTATTAAGATTTGTATTCTTATTCGTGTCAATATGTTTGTTTATTTTACTTTGACTTTCTTGGTATGAAATTTCACTTATACACTTTATTGGTTTGTTAGAAATATGGGTTAGCTAAGCTTATAAGAACTATAGGAGCGTTCGCACTGCAATTCAACAGTTTGTTGAAAAAGTTTGTCAAAACTAATTCAGATCCCCCGTTTATTTTGACCCCCCGCCAATTAGATCCAGCCCACGGCAATGTGAGCCAACGGCTTTATTTACTAGTTATTTTGTCACATCACCCATAATTTCCGTTTATCATATATGCTTTGACCTTGCTACCTTGCTGCTTTATTCCTGAGTTATTTGATTTCGTATTCGTGTTTTAGATGGATACCCAGTCGATCATTTAATCTACCGTTGGCATACCAAACCAGGAATAACGATCTTAGACAAAGAAATGTCGCAGTTTGAGATGACTGAATTCAAGACAAAGGAGGAGTTTGTTTCATATGTGGCTGGTAGGGAATATATTAATTTTCAAGTTATCCACATTCTCGGTTCTTTAAGAGCAACGTTATGCGAATCATGACCCGTATAAAAACAGAACAGCGTAAGAAACAACGCAGGCTGAGATTTCGTAAAAACTTGAAGCAAAAAGGGCTCCAAGACAGTGCGATGCAAAATAAGAGACAACTGTGTTTAATAGCTTCATAGAAGCGCCAGAGAAGGAGACGCTACTCTAGCATTAATGACAGAGGTGTGTCGAGACAGATTTGATCAGCAGGGAAAGTTACTTCTTAGACCCCACAGAGATGCAGATGCACGACCCTGGGTCGAAATCATAAACAGACCAACGATTGAATGCAGAAGATGTAAAAAGTGTCCATTATTGAAATTTGATCTCAGCAGAAAAGTTTTGCTTTATGTCGTTTATCTCCACCCATCAGTCTCAACGAATCGGCAGGCCTTAAAATGTTCTGCACAGAAACTTGCAATTTGCAGTTAGAAGAGATCGTCTTATCCTTTGCGGGCACCCAAAGCCCCTGGCACCAGGATAACTACCTTGGCTATCACCCTCTCAACCATTTTGGGGGACAGGAGTCAGCCGTTCCTTTCTTAGTGAAATCCAGTCTTCCATTCATTTCAAGCCGAAACTCCGTGTAGTAGGAATGGAAATTTCCGGCGTTCCGTCAAAATAATTCTAGAATTTCGCATGTCGTATAGTACTCGTCACGAATTCTAGCTACGGGGGTACTCCCATTGAGGCCTGGCATGGGGTCAAGTCAGGGTTAAAGAGGGCCAAAGCTTAAATTTTCAAGATAGCCCTCAAATTGTAGTGAATTTTTATAATAACCCTCAAATGGTAGCGTAACAAGCTAATAATCGTGCCGTTTGATAGTATCCAGTCCAGAATCATAATGTTCTGTTAAAAGTTTGCTAACATTGAAGTACACCAAAGGCTGCAAACTAAGCTCAAAACACCAGGAAATTAGATGTAAAGGGTAGAAACTGATACAAAAGTATACCCCAAAGTTGCATGGGGCGCCGTCAATTCCACGCTACCAAGAGTTTCATACATTAAGGCAGTGGATACATTCTTCATGGTTTCATTTTTCTTCGTGTTTTACACACTTGTGCAATACACGTTGGTATTGAATCTCTCTTCAAGATCACGGCTGAACTCAGCAGCAAGAAAGGAAGAGAAGGAAGATGGAATTGATGAAACAACATCTGGCCAAAGTGACCCAGAGGTAGTCATCTTTCAAATGCTTATCATAATCGTTAAATATGTCATTTACATCGAGGCCTGTTTGCCGATCGTCGGGTACGACGGGGGTGCGTCCCCATCATTGCTACGGGGACGCTAGGATGATATGGGGAAGTGTTTTTCAAGCATGTCGCAGTTGACCGGGGACAGATCAGCAAAAAATTGAAATTGCTTAAACATTTTGAACGAGCTCGCCGCGTCACTGTCTCTTACGATGTAATGGGAAGATGAATTTTGATATGGGAGCATGTTTCTTGATCGTTGATTTCCTTTACCCCGTCGTCCTAAGTTTTCCCCTTATTTATCCAATTTTCTCACACACAATGAAGGTGAAGGTAGGTGAAGGTGAAATGGTGATTTAGGATCTCATTAGTAGGTTAACTAATCGAAACCTCGACCCTGGCTGTGACGCTACCGTGGCTGGGCTCGATCCCTGACCAGACTGAGCTCCTGACACCACGAATCGGCTGGATTATACCACGATGCTACAGCACCCTCATAGCAGTGTAGGCAGGTAAGTATTATGCAGCCGAAGGTAACGATAGACAAAGCTCCTATTGCTGCCGCTGCAACCCAAATGTAGGGCGGCTCCCCCGGGGGGGGTACTTCATTGTTCAAGTGACTAGACGTGCCGCCCAGTTTTTCCAAACCCACCCATGTCTACCGATAAATTCTGTTTGTCGTGGTACCCATGTATAGAAAAAACAACGAAATTTTTTACCCATTTGTACCAATATCTCAAATGTTGCATATATTTTGGTACCCATGTGTAGAGATTCTTTACGGAAAACCAACCCATGTGTAGGGAAATTGGCGCTGAAAAAGTTACCCATTTGGGCGGCACGTCTAGTATATTGAACAATGGAAGTACCCCCCCCGGGGCGGCTCCATATCCAACACTACCACGAAAAAACCTAACTTCACTTCTTTTGATGAGTGGCATATGCGGACAGACAATGTGTAATGGTCTAAATTAAGCCTTTTGACACGGACAGCGACGGATCCCAAGACATTACGACTCGACGGCAAATCCACGGAGACTAACCTGACCTTTTACTTCAACTCTGACGTTATAACAAACTAAGGCATAGTTTAGACGCCTTGCCATAGTCGCAGCATGCCAAGGAGACAACCTTTTGCACGGCAATAGTGCAAAACGTATTAATCAAGACTAGCAGGGCACGACTCTGACACGACATACGACAAGAGAGCGTTGAATTAGAACTCCTGTTGACCCTTATTCGCAGGCCCTTATTCGAGAACACGTTTCCTTTATCAAGAACATATTTATAAGGAACTCGAGGCTGAAAATTCAAAAAATAAAGGAACTTTAAGGAATTGTCGAGGCTGGGATGAAAAACTAAGAGTCACTTTTGTCAATAACACGACGGTTTGTACAAATAAAAAACAGAATAACAATATATTTCCCATCATTCTTCTCCGAAAGACGCCATTTACTTTTAAAGTTAGAAGATGAAGCAAGTTTATACGAATTTTCTGTGAAAATTAGTATTCAAACATATCGCACGACGAGGAACTGTGAAAGGAACACTCAGCCTCATTTGGTAGAAAAATTAAGGAACTCAGCCCAAAGGTTCCTTATAAAAAAAATGTGTAAGGCATAGAAAATAAAAGATTTTATATTGAACTTACATTCTTTTCTAGCCTTTGGTTGCTGAGTCAAATGGCTGCCAAGCAGGGCATGCTTTATGCAAGGATATTGAACGGGATGAGAAACAGTTCCTTCATTGTCCTGGTTCAAAATCTCATCAAAACCTGAGACAACGCTTCAAGTCAATCAAAGAAGCTGAAACGAAAAGAATCATCATTAAAAAGGAACAACAATTCAAAACATCAAGAATAGATTTAGTTGGAAGGGTTGCTCTCCCCGTCGGTTATTTGATGTTCAATGTATATTACTGGACAAAGTATTTGGGACGGGGGAGTGTAGATGGCTAGTGTAACTCATACAATAACAAGTTTGTTTTCTTAACACATGTATTGTTAGCTACAAGCCTTCTCACAAGTTGATTCAAAGATACTAAAATAGCTTAGACAGTATCAGGTTTTTTAGAAACAGCTACATTGCATTGTTTTGTATTTGTATAGAACATTGTTTAGTGCTAGTTTTGCAACAGTGAGAAATACACTAATTCACACTAACATAAAGCAGCTTCACAGATTGCATCAAAGATATCGTTTATGACAT
The DNA here is from genome assembly GCA_014526335.1 of Chrysaora quinquecirrha. Lineage (NCBI taxonomy): Eukaryota > Metazoa > Cnidaria > Scyphozoa > Semaeostomeae > Pelagiidae > Chrysaora > Chrysaora quinquecirrha. Next base: position 223,138 of record JACTAT010000031.1, read on the forward strand.
AATAAGCATGCGCATATTTAACTAAGAAATCATTATTTTATCTAAGTTTTGAACTATTTGTTACTAGGGGCAGCCTTTATCCAGGCAGGGAGTTCCAGGTTTTCTGCAGATTATAGATTTTAAGTTGAATGCTATAGCTATGATTTTCAGAAGCATTAAAAATCCTCCTTTTATACCACTGCAACCATTCAGTCATTCGGTCTTGCAGCATTGACCATCGAGCATTGACCAAACAATTTAAGATCGATGATGTAGTTGTAGAAACACAAAGGTGCATGTGCAGAAGGAGAGCACTAAAGCCTGTTGTCTACTAGACGAATTTATTCGCGCGAAGGGATTTTATCGTGGGGAAAAATTCAAGCGAAAGCAAACGCATACATGTTTTTAACACAAACTCCAGGGACCATTGTTTCATTGTCTCTGTGGATGAAAAACTGTTCACCTACTTTCTACATGACAAACTTGCGACTGTAAACGCAACCATTCGAAGATGATTTCTACAGTACAATCATCTGAAAACGCGTCGTTTTGCAAACGCATTTTCACGTGTAGAAAACGAAAATGAAATCATTTCAAAGAGATGAAACAACAATAACAATTAAAACGAGCCTGGAAGCCCAGGGGTAGAAACAAGAGAAAAATTATTAGGCAGATAATCCTTCACGGTCCATCATTGTGGGGGCATGACCCAGTGGTCAACCTATCTTCAATCAAATTATTTGGTTCTCTTCCCTTCCTGTCAACGTTGACTTCCATAAGATCAGGTACTTTCATGAAGGTTGACTGGACTGTCATTTTGAAATATTACTTAACATTGATAGGATTCGAACCTGGACTGCATAATCAGAGAGCCGACAACTATTCCACTGAGACCCCGTTTACACGATATCGGTACCACACCGGTTTGATATGACACCGGTGTAGAATCTTTTGTTTTAGACGAGCCGTTTACACGATATCGGTACCACACCGGCATAAAAGGTGTGAAACACATGTCGATAGCCACACCGGTACGATTTCATGCCGGTGTGATAGCGACATCGTGTAAACACCCCATACCGGCATGGTACCGATACGATTTCATGTCGGTTTCACTTCAATTGCTTTTAGGATAGGAATTATACCGTAATATTTTCTTTATTAATTGTTTTTCTGATGTAATGTCATGAAACTTGATTCTCCTTGGCTATTGAAGTAAATTTAGTTGCTTTTCCTCGTCTTACACTTGGCTTTTTTCGGTTTTTTACGCTTTTGTCACAGCATTTTCGTGTATTTTTTACTATACATCAATGAAATAATGGCTGGTTGCTAAAAAATGTTTGCCTCGAGCGGCGGGGACTGTTTGCAATTTGCTCTCTTGGTTTATTTTTTTGTTTTGTTCTTTGTTAGAGCTTAGGCCATTGCCCAATATCACAAAATCAAGCTCTATGATGTCACAGCCATTGTTTAACGAAAGCGAAATGAAATCACACCGGTATCGTGTAAACGGTATGATAAAAAACCCACACCGGCATGGTTTCATGCCGGTGTCAAATCGTACCGGTGTGGTACCGATATCGTGTAAACGGGGTCTGAGCCCAACAGCCCAATGACGCCTTCCTCTCACTCTAATTAGAAACCTATCAATTGGGGTATACCACTCGTGGAAAAACCTATCCTACTGTTTGCCATTCATCAAAAACATATAACATTATATCGGAAAAGAGAAATATCTAAATAAAAAAGGAAACAGTAGGGGTTTACTATAAGAGATTTTCGTCAAAGTCGAGACGAGTAAAAAGTTAAAACTTACCTTAATTGGCAAAGATTACTAATGGGCTTCTGTCTGAAGGCTTTACGTTGTACAGTTTGCTTGTTAACACCTTGCCACTAGGGAAATGCATTATTTTGCTGAACAAAAACATGCTCTCTCGCATCACAGATATATAGTGAAATCTTTTTCAAGTAACCTTTGGGCACCAAAAAAGCCAAACCAATAGAGGTTTCCGCAAAAGATGGCGGCCGTTTCTGTCAATCCATTGTTTTTCTTAAGGTTTTTCCAAGGGAATTCTGGGAATAATTTCCTTAGTTACGAATTCAACGTCTGCAGCTATGTAAAATTCGGAACTAAGGAAATTTTTCACAGAATTCCTTTTGGAAATCCTTAATGAAAACAGTAGGCAAAAACGGCGGCCATCTTTTGCGGAAGCGTCTATTATGCTTTTTTGAAGAAAAGGATATATAACAGGCTGTCCGCCGGATCCGAGGATTCTTGTGTTGAAGATGTAGTAATTGAAAATTGATTTTCAGAAGAAACACAAACAGCAGATAAGATAGAAAGTTAAATTATCATTTTATTGATAATATTTGGTCCTGGCAAACAGGGCTTCTTGAGCTCGCAAAAACCCATGTATTAGATTTATTACTTGAGTCGTAGTTATCGCTATAATCGAGTTCAACCGCTGGACGCTCAAACTACAACTCATAATCGACAGGTTATCTTTTTGACTTACTCGTTCTCGTATTACCATGGTTACAGTGATGTCAACGGTAATGGCCAAAATCTACCGGCATACCGGGCCAATCCAGCTCTTTCGATATTCGTTCAAAACTTTTTGCGAGATTTAGCACTTAAACTGCTAAAGAATAGTTCTCGTATGTTTTCCTATGACGATGCAAGGAGCCAGCCTCGTTTCAATAGGCACCAACTTTTGGTTCCCGGTAACGGCAGTCCCAAAAAAGTGCCGTAACATTATTAAAGTCCCAGTTTGAGCGATCTCGGTTTGGTGTTAGTCTCGGTTTGAGGAGCGATAGCTGCGACTCAGGTAAGTCCCTGCATGCTAGGGCCAAATATTAGCAACAAAAAGAAAATTTAACATTTTCTCGGTCTTGTATCCATCTGCTGTTTTGTGTTCTTTCTGGAAATTAATTTCAAAGCAATTATGACAGCTGTACTAACCATGAAGCATATGGCAATAAAGACTCAGTAAGGTTTCTTACAGATAAACGGAAAAACTTTGGAAGTTCACAGAAACATATTCTTAGAGGAAAAAAGAAACATTAACGAAAACGACCTGGAAACGTCCTTTGCAGTTCTGAACTAAGATTGTTTTAGACCTATGAAAGTTTCTTAGCTTTGTTGTATAGAGCATCGACTACTTTTCCCATGTTTTGAATGATATCTATCGAATTTGAGTATGTCTTGTCAATCGGTGTGTCGTCAAATATAATCAGTACACCAGAGCCTTGATCCAGAATTCCTGAAAAAGACAACAAGCCATAAATATTTAAATACATGAATTTAAATACATGCTTACCCCATGAAACTGCAACCAAACATCGAAGGATTTTGAAATATTCTAAAGCCATTTTTTTCTGAATCATCTCAGAGCTCTCAATTTGCTTGACACCCCCAGATTGCATAGGAACTAGTCTTGGATATGGAACCATTCTCCCTCTTAGTACTAAAAATTCTTTAATCATTTAGTTCTTTAATCATTTTGATGTAAGACAATAAATTCTAAGGTAGATACAGTTGATTTGGATCTGCTCGCCCCTCCAACCTTATGATATGTTTCGCAAAGCTTTGGTTCTTGGACATACAATTAATATTAATCTTGACTTGAGTACGCTGCTAGGGTATTGGATAGTCCTAGTGACGGGTTTTCCATTACAGTTTCTTGGCATCATAATGAAGGAAGCACCATTAATGTTTGAACTCACTGGCGTCTCCGTATTAGACATGATAGTCACCACTTATCATGACAAGCCTTTGATATTTAGTTGGCCACTGGCGTCTTTACTGAAGTACAAAACTTTTTAAGAACTGTAATGTCTTTGCCTACCGTTCAATTTCTTGTCAAGAATCATCTGAGACAATTTCTTCTCGACTACATTCTGTGAAAACAAATGGTAAAATCTTATGACACATAAAAAAAAAAGTTATGAAGAAATATCAATCAAAGCTAACACTCATGCATTGCCACGTGCGACCATCTAAAACTAAGGGTCTAGCGGGATATGACTCACAACCACTACAGTAAGGCCCCACAAATAAGAAACCGGATTTCCTTATCCATGGTATTGTTTTCGTACAATAGACTATTGTTTTATCTATTGCCATTATCAAAAAGCCAGCCTAAAGTTTCTTATATGTCCGTTTCTCATTTGCAGGGCTCTACTGTAGTCCGATTCTCTACCAACTGGGGGGTTGTATACAATAGGGAACAGGTGCAATTTGGAACATGATTCGTTGCTCGCAATGGCATAAGTTGCAGTAGTATTTCTAGTAGTTGGTGGCTTTCGCGAATTGGCAAAGATTAGACGTCAGTGGTTGTAGGTTCAAATCCCGCCTGGATCGCGAGTGGTGTCCATGTGGCAACGTAAAAGCGTGCGCTTTAGCTACAACATATATCAAAACCTTATGAAAAAACCATATTGTGGGGGTGTACCAGAAATCCGGTTCCGGCCGGATCCTCATTACCCTGATCCGGTACACCCCTACCATATTGTAATCAATATACGAAAAATTGATAATAATAAAAGTAAAGATGTAAAAGTCCAAAAGTTTAAGCGAAGTTGGATACAGTGGAACCTCCATATAACGGACACCTGGGAACCAATTTTATTGTACATCGTGAAGAAGTGTCCGCTGCTGGATGTTGTTTTACAAAGAAATAACCTTTGGAGATATATATATTGTCCGTTGTCTGGACGTATCTTTTGTACGGAAGTGTCCATTAATGGAGGTTATACACTTTTCTTAATAAGCAACAGGACAGTAAGCCACTAGGGATGAGAGCTTTCTTTATAAAGTACATCATTGCAAGCGTGTCAATTACATTGAAAAGCAAGAAAAGAGCCAAAATAAGAGTTTTTAGGGGGGTACCAGTCATTCTGTGAGGGGTGAAAAACTAGAAATTTTAAGCAACTTTGAGGACTTGATCAAAAGTCTAGTTGCTTGTTAAGAAAAAAGTGTACTGCCATTATTCATTTTTGACGCATTCAAGAAACACTTCTTCCCATATCGTCGAAGGTCATGTTTCAGACAATTTTTCTGTAATAAAATAATTTAAAAACTGCTGCAGATAGGGTGAATTTCGTTAGAATGCACATTACTTACCAATGGTAACTTGATGATATTTGCAACATGATCGACCTGTGAATTTAAGGAAACCACTATGAGTAACATTGACCACATTTTCTATGTCGGGTATTAACTGTTAATCAAGGTCGAGGAAGGCATCAGATTCTCAAAAAGCAGTACAATAGCAAAAAATAACAGCAAACAAGAGCAGGAATATGGCGTTATTTTAACCACAAATGCAAGGCTGTAGGAAACTATGGGGCTAGGAGACTGTGGCCCGAAATAATTTGCGAAGTCTATTTTTTTGGACATAATTAAGACGCTTTTCAATTGCTCCTATTGTTTCAGCCCCCCCCCAAAAATTTCTTCCTACATCGCTGATAACCAACATACCTGTACACGCGAGAAAGGTTCAATGATTCTGCAGAGATTCTGCTCCAGCAGATTGTCATAAAGCTTGTCAAAATGTCTCTAAAATTGAAATAAAATATGTTCAGCAAATTTCATGAAAATTTTGACGAAAAAATTCTGAACGTAAAAGTATTTAAATTCTGAAAGCATTTTCGTCTTCTACGATCATTCAATAAAATATTACTCTGAAATCGAAGTACGACATAGCAATTATGCAGGTAGAAGTTTAAGAAAAGAAATGACAGATCAAACAGTTACTCACCCTGATGATTGGATCAGCTGACAGCTCATTCTTATATTTGTTTAGATTCTAGGATAAAAGGAGTTGAGGTTGACTGAAAAATTGTTTTCAATAATTCAACGTCAATAATTAAATCACTATTTAGCATAACATCGACCCTTACAATCCTACAAACTGAAAATATTAGCCATAAGCATTGTATAAGGCGGGCGTAAAGGTGCAAATCGTGGCAACATTGTTGGCCAAAATGTTTGCTGAAAATAGGCCAACATGTTAGTACGGTTTATCATACCATCACAACATTTGAAATTTTTTATGTTGCTAATGTAATCTACAAATGACTCCATGCAAACATGGCCAAAAGGAACAGCTGTTTGTTTATTGCTCGCTCGCTCTTTTGGTTGACGACGAAGAAGAAAAACTCGTGTTCCAACTCAAACTGCCAGCTTAAATCTATTGCTCATTTGAGGGTCTCTGAAATAACGACCGAAATCGAAAATGTTGTGCCAACATGTTGGCGAGACATAGCAAACCGTACCAACACATCAATTTTGTTCAATTCGACGAAAATAGTGGCAAATCATGTTTTGGTGGAATGTTTAGGAGAGCTCCAAAACCTGCCGTTTTCAGAAGAATGACTTCGAAAAACACACATTCCGAAAAAAGAAGACTGTTGAAAAAATCAAGTATCGCAATGATTTGTTAGTGAAGTGAATAAACGGAGCTAAGATCAAGCATTTTAAAAATAATATTTGAAAAGTAAAATTTGTCATGGTTATGCACTGAAACTCCCCGAAGTGGAGATGGTTTATTGCATATTGCGTAGTCTATACACAACTTTCCATCTTCTGGCGTGCGCCAATTTTATCCGTAGATTCATTTTAAGATATAGAATTCATAATAGAAAGCATAGTTAAAGATACAATTACTTACATCTTGGCATTCTAATAGAGATCTGTTCTGACTTGCTGTAGCAATGCTTTTCATAGCGTCAATTTGAGTACCTGCATATCGGAGGGCTAGTTTACCACTAACAATTGACTGTACATCTTCAGGACTGGAAATAGAAGAGCAACAACGTTAGTACCGATAAAGAGCAATAAATTAAGAAGGAAATGAAAAGGTACCTAGCCTGGGTAAGTGTTACCGTTCATTTGATTACGAGGTAGCGTTTTGGACAGGGAGCTTAAAGCGTTCTATAAGCTCCCTGGATTGGCCCTTACAAAACTTTCCCCTGCTGCTGCAGAACGAACGACCAGTCCTCGTTTTGAAACTGATATTACACAATCTTTTTTCAAACAGTTCTATAAGCTTTAAGAAGTTCAACGATCTCAGACTGTCGGATCTTAGGCTTAACGTCAAGTGCCATCCCTGCGTTTGTGGCAATGACAATCTTTTACAAGAACATCAACTCAGCTGGAAGCGAGAGCTCTGGACATCTTTACTAGACAACTCGTTAGGTACGAATCGCTATTTTATTGTGACTACACATGCGCAGAAATGGAATATCGGTATTAACAACGAATTTTTCATTGTACGAAAACACCAAAACCTCTACTTTTCGTTCTAACATTGATATTCTACTTTTCGTTTAGCACTGGGATTCTAAGGCGAATCGGATGCACTAGAAGATTAGGATCCTTTACTCGAAAAGGATCCACTGAACGATATTGAAGATTGGCTCTCTCATCCGTTAATCCGTCTATTAGAGATCCGTCTTTAGCTAAGTTGGGCATCCTGTAGTCCAGTTCAGTGGGGATAACTACGTCTCATCAAAAACGTATAAAGGTCCGTCTATACGACGAACATCGTCATAAAGAACATCATCATATAATGCTTCAGTGTATCAGAGCAACAAATTAAAAGCAGAAAGCTGGAGACAAGAGTTCAACCTCGTGTAATAGATTTAGGTTAGAATGTCTGCTATGATTCATCCTGATGACAGCTGACGATAGCCATAGCAGCAATAATATTTGAATATAGATAATAATTATGAAAATAATAATAGCAATAAGAATAAATATAATGAATAAATACTTACACGTTCAACATGATTTTGCTCAGCAACATATACTTCAATGCAATAACTGCTTTTGGATTATCAATAGAATCATATCCCTGAAGAAAGAAATTAAACTTTAACTAATATGCCAAGAAATGATGAATGCTAGTACAACTTCCTAAGAGTTTTTCATTTAATTACAGTAAACATCCGCTATCTCGAACTCTCAAGGGACACTGGAATTTGTTCGAGATAGCGAATGTTCGAAATAACGGATGCCCCATATAAATATAAAAATTATAGTTTTAAGTCAGAAAAGGAACCCTGATTAACATCCAGAGTAACAGATCCAAAATCTCTATCGGTGAAATTGAGATAATGGCAATGCAGCACATCTCCGGGCGCTAAAAACAGGCAGAGGTTACAGGCATCACATCTGGGTAGGAAGGGAGTTCTGAAAGAGAACAGCTACTTTCTGCCTGGAATTTTCTGTCAAGCTTTTGTACCGATTTCTTTATGAACAAATCATCATCGATCAAGCTGTTTCTTTCGATAGCAGCATGGTAAGACTCTCATACTGGCAATCCATTGAAGTTTCTGACCTTCATCTATTGTATACATGGGCAGCATATCACTTAGCTGCTGCCATTCCCGCTTGGCGAACTTATAGATATTTTCAGTCTGTCTCTTTATCCAGTTCAGCATAAAATTTGGCAAAGTTCGAGATAAATAAAGAGTAGGTTTTCCACCATGGGAAATCGAAAATGGTTCGAGACAGCGAATGTTCGAGATAACAGGGTTCGAGATAGCGGATGATTTTTCTATACAAACCCTTATAGCAAAACGAGGGGAAATGGAAAATCGTTCTAGATAGCGCCTGTTCGAGATAGCGGGCAGTCGAGAGAGCAGATGCCAACTGCATATCACTTATTACAGATACTATAGGGTGATAGAACGCAACAAACCTCAAAAGCTTCATAGAAATAGGAATATGCTGTTTTGAAATCATTCTCCTCCGCGTGTAAGATACCTTGAAAAACAAGTTTCACTATTGTATAGTTGTTTTTTTTTTAAGTTTCTAGGTCAGGAGATTTTGAGACTCTTGACTTTTATGATGCTTCGGGTTAATTAGAGTTTTGGTCAAAAGTATTAGCAGAATTCAGGGGTTTGAGTTATCGGAATATAATGTATCTATCATACAGAAACAATCTCAATACAATCCTTAATTCATGAGGTTTGAGTTGCAATACAATACGAAAATAAACGAAATACAAAAATAACGCTTCAATACATTCTTCTTTACACCTTTTCAACTAAGGGCCTTGTTTGAAAAAAATTGAAAATTAAGTCATAGAAAAATTTCGATTTTTGAATTCAGCACTTCTATTTTAGTGTTGAGGAAATTTTTACGCTTCTATAGTCCTAAGTAGAATTTGTTGCTTATGATGTTTTTGATAAAGTTCAAAACATTTCATGTTTTATGCTTTAAATCAACTTAGGCAAAAGATCTTTGACGAACAATGTTTTGTGACGTAGCAAAACGGTTAAAATTTTCCTTGACAAGCAAATTTCATATGTTTGACCAACAGTGTTTGGTCGTTTTGCCAGGGCCTTACACAACACTGAACAAAAGATAAAGGAAAATTAACAAAGCGATTGAGGTGAATCATGTAATTCTTACCAGATTGTAAATCTAAAGATGCCTAAAAGAAAAAAATAACAAATGATTAGAAAAACAATTAATAAATATGGAAGGCAGTTGCAAAATGCAATATAAAGGCCGGTTTACATATGGCTGCATAATTCCATGAGCGGAAAAAGCTCGGGAGCTTTTTACCTCTAGCACGAGACAAAACAACGCACTCAAAATGGAACTTTTCCAAGAGCTCGAGTGTATCTCCCGCGCATAAGATCCCTGATTCAGCGGTATTTTGTCATAATACGCATGCGTTGGCTCCTGAGCTTTTCCTCTCAAGGGAAAATGCAGCTGTGGGAAACCGGCCTAAACATGGCTTCACACGCGAAAAAGATTTATTATTTCTACACAGCGAGCTTTTCTTTTGAAGCGTTTTGTTTTCTTTTGAAGCGTTTTGTATTCTTAGTTTTGCATTATTAACATTCTAAACTTTAACAAATTCTAATGTCATTTCCCGAAACTGGAAAATTCTACTTTTGGCCAAATTTAGATATAGTGACTACATGAAATACAAATTGAGGTACATCGACACAAAGGTTTGGAACTATATAAACGAAGGAAATTATATAACTAAAATGAAGTTGAAGATGAATTACACTTCCTTTGTGAATGCCTCTTCCTTGCCTTACAAAGAAGGTCCCTATTCAAAATACAGATTACGTTTAAACACGCTTAAACCGCGTTGCGTTGGCAACAGTACAGATTCAGGTACCTACTGACCCTACTGCTTCAGGTACCAACAATGGGATAAAAGCTCCTTGACCTAGATAGCAAGCCACGTCTACTTGGAATCCACCTAGATAAACATCTTTACTGGTCAAATACAAGAAATCATACATAGCTGCTACGGAAAACTTTCGGTCTTAAAGAAACTAAAAAAGTTCACAAAGTTTAAACTAAGACAACAACTAGCGGATTTTTAATATTGTCAAAGGTTAATTTCAATGATCACGTCTATTCACCCCTGACAAAAGCAAAAGTTTAAAAAATTGCAATCATTGCAAAAGACAGCTTCAAAGCTTTGCTTACGGCAGATATGTCAGATATGGGGTATCAATGATGCAGGCCTTGGACTGCGGAGATCGTTTCCGTGGTTAGGTGTGGCGTCTGGGGGTTCCCTCGCGCGGCGTCGACGTCATCCAATTCTGTGTGGTGGGCGTCGCTTCCGGCCTCACTGGGAAGGTCCGATTGTCTTGTTTTTGTTTTTAGCCTGGCTAATAATTGTAAATATATATTTTTTTTTAGATCTATTAAAAAATTTTTTTTTTTGTAGGCTTAAATTAGCTGTAATTTAGCTATATATTTTTATAATTGCCTACGTAAAATAAATTAATGATGATGATGATGATGATGATGATGATGATGATGATGTTCTTGCGGTTCTTGCTCCAACCTGCCATTGACTTTTAGTCTTTCAATATTAAACCATCCTCGCCGAAAATTTTTGGGACACTATGTATGTTATAAGCCTGTTAAGGCGTTAAAAATCCAGTCCCGTTATAAGATATTTGAATTTTGAAATCGTCTTCTTCCCCGATTTAATGATGGGGCCACTCACCACATCAATTTCACTTCACCAATATTGAGTCGGGGGGTATGCGTCTTTAGCCAAACTTAATATTCTAACTGTCAATCAAATGTCCATATTTAGCCAAAATTATGCACAAATAATTTTGCATAATTAATAAATCATAACATTTCAAAAGGTTGCGTCTCAGCCTGCATGATCGTCATTTCATGTTTGTCATCTCAAAGGTGAGTCATGAAGCTCGTTTCTTTAGCTTTCCGCCTAGCGGTCTTGACGCTGGTGATCTTCGGAACTACGTTGACACAAATTCATCACCATTATTCCAAATCTGCGCTATTTCAATCCGTGCAACCTCAAGACGCATCTACATCAAGACGTTTACTTGCTAGCTTCAAAGCACCAAGTGAAGTAGCTTGCTCTCAAAAATGCCTTCGTCATGAGAATTGTAATTATAAAGTATATGACAGCAAGAGTAAGAAATGTGAGCTACTTCGGTCGATCTCGGAAGAAGATACGAGCACTAATGGCAAGAAGACTTTGATGAAAATAAGAAGAGTACCGGACCAGGTAGATAGCTTGATAATTGCATTTTCATTGCGATTCTAATCATTTAGGGTGTGTTCTTATCTTTCAAGCAAAACGACTACCTTTTCCCTTGCCTTTTAGCATTTATAAATTTCATACCTTAAAGCACTACTGTGGTGGGTGATTATGCTTGATTGGATGGTATTTTTTGCGTACTGCGGTGGATTTTGTAGTTTTTCTTGCTTTATCTATAGATTTTTGCTATGACTTCGTATTCACCTTTGTTACGCAAAAAATACCACCACAGTACGCAAAAATACCACCATTTCAAGCATAATAACCAAACGAATCAAGCATTATAACCTGCCACAGTAGTTTCTATCCACCACAAGCATAATAACTCACCTCATTAGTGTGTATCAACCACAGTACGCAAAAAATACCACCAGACTACGCAAAAAAACTACCACAGTAGTGCCTATCCATCACAGTACGCAAAAAATACCACAACAGTGGTGCGTATCGACCACAGTAGTGCATATAGATTCGCTAGCGTGAGAACGTACCCCGTCTTGTTTCAAGAGTGTTTTTTCTACAGATTTTGAAAGGTGGGCTGGAGAAGAAATGCTTTATGTCAAGCGAAACTTTGTTAAATTGTGCAGCCAAAGGTATGTTATTTATTTCTTAATTATATGATAAATTACGGCTCTACTTATTTACTTTGTGAATAATTCTTTGGAAACGGCATAAAGAAGTTTTAATACTTATTCATAAAGTTTCCACCTGCCATCGAAACAGATGTTTGACAAACAAACCAGCTGCTTTACGTCCAAAAGCTTTAGGAAACTAACTGCACTGGGTGCATTGTGATTCTTGTGATTTTGTGTTACCATATTTTCTGTTCATCGCAAGTAAACGTATCAGTCACTACAGGTTTTTTTTAAGAACACTGAAATTGAAGAAAGCCATGCAGTGTTCTTAGTTTTTCCGATTTAAAGGCTCAGAATGTTCTTAACATGTTCTTAATTTTCTTGCTTTTTAAAAAGCTGTTGTTTTTCAAAATAGGTGACAATTGCTACGAAAAGGGACGCACATGTAAAATGTCATATAGTCACAATTATTGATAGTTTACCTGTTTTCTAGAGAGGAGATCAGGACAGCGCTAATAAAATTCTAATTTTTCTAGCTTCACAAAGCCTTGTTATGTTCTTAGCATGTTCTTAACTTTTCAGCCTCTGAAGCCTTATGTTCTTATATACTTTGTTCTTATAAAAAAAACGTGTATGTGTTGCTACGATTTTTGTGCGTCCCTTGTTTTAGTTTGAAACTTGGTTCTATATAACACTTTGTAACTCATAAATATATTATGTTTTCAAACTTGGACCTAGTTTACATGGAAACGGATCCGATTGAATCCGTTCCAAAAAAACGAAAGGCTTTTCGTTACACGGGTACGCAAGGATCCGTTCCACTTGTAACCGGATCGTATCTTTTTGGGTATGCTAAAAGAGCAGATCCATTTGGATCCGTTCCTGATCCGTTCCCGTAAACACAATGAAATCGTACCTATATCTTATCCGACAGGCAAGTTAATTATTATCGTTATCCTTAGGTCCTTACAAGTCCTGTAAAGCAGCTTTGGAAAGCAATGCTTTTCAAACAGCAGTTTACCGGATACTGCATGCAAGCTTTGAAAACCCAGTAAACGTTGAATGCATGAAAGATGCAAGTGGAACGTCGTTTGCTGTTCTGCATCATAACAATGAAAGAGCCACAACTGTTAGTGGTTATGGGGCCAAGGGATCATACAAATACAATTTTGAATACTCGATGGATATGAGTGTTATCACAGCGTTGATAAACCAATCAAGTCATTGCCAACAATTTACGAAAGGGCGATGCCGCCATATATTTTTACCGCACTGACTACGATTGGAATACCTGGATAAGCGGTCGCAATGGTCTTAAGCTCGACTTTTGGGGAGGTGGACCGAGTGATGGTACTGGTTGCGCGTGTGGTATAACAAATACCTGCCATGTTGCCCAATATAAGTGCAATTGTGATACCAATGATCAAGTATGGAGAATAGATGAAGGAAATGTCGTCAAGAGAGATGTTCTGCCAATAACCTCAATCAATTCTGGTGATACTGGCGATTCCCTTGAAACATTTGAATACACAATTGGACCATTGCTTTGTGTAATCTAGAGAACAGCAGCAAGGTATTCTCTTTGAACAACGAAGTATATATGGTCTTGATTCACCTTTGTATTTATTAACTGCACTGACTCTAGAACCATGTAGCTTAGTACACATGCCAGTTCATACCGTATAAGATTCAGTTTTAGACTAAGATTAAAATTAAGATTAACAAGACTTAGGTTAAGATTAAGATGAACATCAAGTTAAATGCACAATGCCTTCAAGGTCGGGGTTCTTATGGGCTGAGTCCTTGGAGACGGTCGTCGTTGCGAGGCGGTGGTCCAAGGCGGGCAAGGGCTAGTTAACTCTAAAGTATAAGCCAGTATGTATGACCAACGTCAATCTCTTATTATTATTTACTATTTACGTTACCATTAATGGATGGTGGATGGTAGAGGTTGTAGCAGGTACGACTGGCCAAATGACCAAACATTGTTTGGCAAACATTTGAGATTTGCTTTCCGAGCAATGTTTGAATCAAAATGCTGTTGGAAACACCGGCAGTCTAGGTGAGGAATTCAGCTACTTGACTTACGCTTTTGCAATCTTAAGAAAAACAGCATTTCTGCCCAGCTTTTAAGCATGTTGTGATATTAGTTAACTGCACTCACTCTTAAATAAAGTTATAATAATATCCTTGTTAAATATTGTAATGATTAAGTGTAATGGTTTGTATATTAGCTAATGCATGGTGAAGACTTGTATGCAAAAGAAAAGCATAGCTTGATGAAAAATTATATGCGGATCGGATGTAATTGCTTTTTGTGTATATAGCTTTTATGTTTGCTGGATAGTAAGATTTTCTTGTTTTAAAGTTCATTGCAAGCTCATGGTCATCCAAATTGAAATGAAAGCGACTAGACTCAATACACAAGCTATTGCTACTGAATTGTATTGCTGGATGCTCAATGCTCAAACTGAAGATTCGCACTGAAACGAAAAATAACAACAATTCTATATGGTCTTGATGCACCTTTGTATTTATTAACTGCACTGACTAGAGGCTAATCTGGTTCTACTGGTCGGTATAACTGGTTGTCTGCGTAGCAGGCTTCAAAGTAAAAAGCTTGTCTTCTAAAATTAATATCACAATCGAAATCAAAATAACAAAAAATTTAAAGTACCAGCTCCTTAGCAAAAATTGATATATTTCCAGCAGCAAAAAAGAACCTAAAATATTTTTAAAATATTTGCACACCCTAAATAAATCGTCTATTGATGATATTTCATCATCATCGTCATCTCTAACAATCCCACCACCATCACAACCACCACCACCATCACCACCACCACCACCACTATCATCATCAACAACATCATCATCATCGTGATCATCATCATACTCATCATCATCATGATCATCATAATCATCGTCATTATAATCATAATCATAATCAGCTTCATAATCATCATCATAATTGCCATCATCGTCTTCATCATAATCATCATCGCTATCATCATTATCATTATCATCACCATCATCATCATCATCATCATCATCATCATCATCATCATCATCATCATCATCATCATCATCATCATCATCATCATCATCATTATTATCAACATCATCATCATCATCATCATTATCATCATCATCCTTCGTAGTCTCTCGCAGAAGACATTCGCATTCTTATCAAAAGTTATTCGCATGAACCATTCGCTTCGCACAGACAATTCGCTCTCAAAGACATCAATTCGTCCTTATGGTATAATTTTCACAATCTAAACTTCATATATAGTTATCATTGATCGCTTTGTTTTGTTCCTTTTGTCTTTAAGTGTTTATCTGTGTTTGTTCTTCATAAATCCCGAACCAATGGTGGGGGTCGGTGGGGTTTTCAGTGTCTCCAAAGTGTCGGTATACCAAAGTCATCTTTATTTTCTACAATTCTGTAGAAATATTATTTGATTTAACATTGCTATTCGCAAAAATCATCTAATAGTAAAATAAATGGCCCAGTATTAAAAAAATTTCATAATTTGAGTACTGAAAATTTCTTAAGAGTTTCTTGGATGTCTATATTGACGACATAGTAATTGTATCTTAATGATCTTTTAGACCTATATGTCAAGTTCAGTAGGGATAACTAGGCCCGTCTACACGATGAACATCGTCCAACAGAACATCATCAAACTTTGGTTAAGTGTGTCAGAGGAAGAATCAGAAAGTAGAAAGCTAGAGGTTAGAGTAAAGCCTCGTGCAATAAACTTAAGTTAAAACGTCTGCTATGGTTCATTCTGATGATAGCTAATGATAGCCATGGCATATTTTAATATTTCATTCGCGGGAAAGTTTAAGTACACTCTTTTTCTTTTATAAGAACAATGTTATAAGAACACGAGCCTGGATTTTGCCCAGATTTTAAGAACAAATTAAGAACAAGCTGAGGCTGGCCTTTTAAAAAGTGCTAAGAATATCAGCTAAATATGTAAGCCAGACAGTCAAACTGAACGTAAAAAGCAAGCAAACAAAGAAATAGACAAGATTGCTGCATTTTCACACAAACCTAGTACCACCCTAGACTTTCATTAAAAAATATAGATATCTAAGTAACCAAGGAATTAAGAACAGATTAAGAACATTTCAGGCTCAAAAACGGCAAAATCTTAAGAACAGCCAGCCTCGATCAAAATTTCCTGGTTCTTATAAAAGAAAAAGAGTGTAATTTCTACTTTTTGTCATTCACTGCGACGAACCGATGAGCGGAAAATGCAGCAGTGTGTAATTTTATAGCAACAAAATCTTTCTCTTCGCGCAAAGAATTTCGCCTTGTGACCATCCAGCATTAAGCCCTGTTTACACTACAAAAATCTAACCCGGGTTAACTTCAACCCGGGTCGAACCCGGGTTAAATTTTTGTAGTGTAAACGCGACTAACCCGGGTTGAACCCGGGTTGAAGTAACCCACATCTGATGGTGGGTTACTTTAACCCGGGTTGAACCCGGGTTAGTCGCGTTTACACTACAACAATTTAACCCAGGTTAACTTCAACCCGGGTCGAACCCGGGTTGAAATTTCGTAGTGTAAACAGGGCTTTAGTCGTTGATTTTAAGTTATCTTGCAGCTTGGGAGCTGTTTGGATACCAAACAGATTGATTCCAAAAGTTTCACGCAAATATATTTTGATAATCGTTCCCATGTTAGCAATATTTTTCAACATCTGTGGTAACAACAAAACAATACACATCACTTGCGCTGAAATTTCAAAAACACCATTCGGATGCTGTATTTGTCTCCAGGCTTCTCAAAAAGACAGCTGCATTCGTTCCAGGCCTCAGCAGATGTATCCAAAGGTTGTGTCTCTGCCTGCATAATCGTCATTTCATGTTTGTCATCTCAAAGGTGAGTCATGACGCTCGTTTCCTTAGCTTTCCGCCTAGCGGTCTTGACGCTGGTGTTCTTCGGAACTACGTTGACACAAATTCATCACCATTATTCCAAAGCTGCGGTATTTCAATCCGTGCAACCTCAAGACGCATCTACCTCAAGACGTTTACTTGCTAGCTTCCAAGCACCAAGTGAAGTAGCTTGCTCTCAAAAATGCCTTCGTCATGAGAATTGCAATTATAAAGTATACGACAGCAAGAGTAAGAAATGTGAGCTACTTCGGTCGATCTCGGAAGAAGATACGAGCACTAATGGCAAGAAGACTTTGATGAAAATAAGAAGAGTACCGGACCAGGTAAGTAGCTTGGTAATTGAATTTTTAGTCAGATAACTCTTTCATTTCGATTCTAATTATTTAGGGTGTGCTCTTTTCTTTTAAGCAAAACTACTACCTTTTCCCTTGCCTTTTTGCATTTATAACTTGTCGTTTGACAGGGCCGGGGCTGCGTTTCTTTTAACGGTAAACTTCTTCCGAGGAGTTGTCAAAAAGCTTCAGATCTTCAAGCCCCAACCCGATTTGCTAGAGGTTAGGTGTCTGAGAATTCGAAATGCCAGAAACATACTGCTATACACGCATTTTATTTTACAAGGGAGGCCATTACAGTATAAGGAAGATAGTGCTCGGACAGGCAAAAGCTTAAGGAATTTCTAGTACTGGATCGGGGATTGCTAAGGAATGTGAGAGGTATAATCTTTGAATGATCCGTTTTGCAATTATGTAGTTCAGCCACAACACAGCGAAGGACAGCACACTTGGGCTTTACAACAGCTTTACTGAAGCCAATTACAGAAGTACACTATATATTGCGTTATTCCTTACTCCTAGGTTTATTTCAAAGAAACAACAAGTAAAAAGTTAAGGAATTGCTAACGAATTTTGAGTACTCAAATTTGGCCATCAATCAAGGAGTTTTCAGTACTGAGCATTAGCCGAACTTCCATATACAAAAAATGCGTGTAGCGAGAACATGCACCAATAGGTGTAGCCGAAAAGAAATAACTTATACTCAGGTTTTCGTGTTCGCTGGATGATCTTGGGTGTTAGCTATTTACCGTAGGAAACTAAACCGTTTTTGAATCATTTGGATAAAACATGAATTACTGGGTGGAGTCCTGGATTCGACAAGGACAGGCCTCGAAAGCTGCAACCTTTCAATATGCATACCGCTCTAAGGACTGCCAAGGCTAAGAAACAGCCTAACTACGTCTATTATTATGCTTGATGTAATAGTATTTTTTGCGTACTGTGATAGAATTTGTAGTTTTTCTCTGTTTTTTCTTTCTAGATCTATCTTGTTTCAAGAGTGTTTTTTTTACAGATTTCAAAAGGTGGGCTAGAGAAGAAATGCTTTACGTCGAGCGAAACCTTGTTAAATTGTGCAGCCAAAGGTATGTTATTTATTTCTTAATTATATAATAAATTACGGCGCTACTTGTTTACTTAGTGAATAATAATTCTTTGGAAACGGAATAAAGAAGTTTGTAATACTAATTCATATAGTTTCCACCTGCCATCGAAACAGATGTTTTATAACCAAACCAGCTGCTTTACGTCCAAAAGCTTTAGGAAACTAACTGCACTGGGTGCATTGTGATTCATGTGATTTTATGTTACCATATTTTCTGATCATCGCAAGTAAACGTATCAGTCACTATGTGTTGCTAAGATTTTTGTGCGTCCCTTGTTTTAGTTTGAAATTTGGTTCTATGTAACACTTTGTATCATGAGTTATAACTCATAAATATATCATGTTTTCAAACTTAGACCAAGGTTACATGGAAACGGATCCGATTGAATCCGTTCCAAAAAAGGCAAAGAAAGGCTTTTCGTTATACGGGTACGCAAGGATCTGTTCCACTTGTAAACCGGATCGTATCTTTTTGGGTATGCTAAAAAAGCAGATCCATTTGGATCCGTTCCTGATCCGTTCCCGTAAACGCAATGAAATCGTACCAATATCTTATCCGACAGGCAAGTTAATAATTATCGTTATCCTTAGGTCCTTACAAGTCCTGTAAAGCAGCTTTGGAAAGCAATGCTTTTCAAACAGCAGTTTACCGGATACTGCCTCCAAACTTTGAAAACCCAGTAAACGTTGAATGCATGAAAGATGCCAATGGAACGTCGTTTGCGGTTATGCATCATAACAATGAAAGAGCCACAACTGTGAGTGGTTATGAGGATGGGGATCATACAAATACAGTTTTACCTACTCGCTGGATATGAGTGTTATCACAGCGTTGATAGACCAATCAAGTCATTGCCAACAATTTACGAAAGGGCGATGCCACGATACATTTTTTTACCGCTCTATCTACAATTGGAATACCTGGATAAGCGGTCGCAATGGTCTTAAGCTCGACTTTTGGGGAGGTGGACCGAGTAATGGTACTGGCTGCGCGTGTGGTATAACAAAGACCTGCCATGTTGCCCAATTTAAGTGCAATTGTGATACCAATGATCGAGTATGGAGAACAGATGAAGGAAATGTCGTCAAGAGAGATGTTCTGCCAATAACCTCAATCAATTCTGGTGATACTGGCGATTTTCTTGAAAAATTTGAATACACGATTGGACCATTGCTTTGTGTAATCTAAAAGCATCAGGAGCAGTGAAACGTGGGCGTGTATTGGAGAAAATAGGTAACTGCACGTACTGTTTAATAATCGCAATAAATTAAATATATATATATAATAAATCTATATTCATATGAGAACAAGGAGAAAACATAATCTCTAATGCATAAGCCAGTATGTATGACTACGTCATGCTCTTATTATCATTTATTATTTGCGCAATGATATTAACTTAACAGTCGTAATGGTGAAAGCTTGATTTCATGGGAAGTGGACCTGGTGATGGTTGCAGCAGGTACGGCTCTGCAGTGGCTTAGCGAGCGTAATCAAAGCCCGGGGGCAGACACGAATGTTGCGCCCCCGTACATTCCATTAATAGTCACATTTTTAGTCAACCTTGGTTTTTCATCTCTCAATTTATTACAAAATTTTACAATTTCGCGCCCCTATGACTTGGCGTCCGGGGCGCTTGCCCTCCCTGCCCCTCCCCTGCTACGCCACAGCGGCTCTGACCAAGCGACCAAACAAACATCTGAGACTTGCTTTCTTAGCTATGTTTGACCGTTTTGCCAGGTCGCAAAACATTGCTTGACAAGCAGAATTGCCTTGCTATGTTTTTGAAAAACTGCAATAACATTTTCTGCTCGTCACAAGCAAAACATTTGGACAAGCAATGTTTGAGACTTGGTCAAACCGCAAATAATTTTGCTTGACAAGCAAATTTCAGAAATTTGACCAACAGTGTCCGATAGTTTAGTCAGGACCTCACGTACACAACTGTAATGCCAACGCTAACAATTATTTATCAATATCAGATGAAGGCAATGTCGTTGTCGTTGTTGTCGTTGTTGTCGTTTGAATTCTTCTAATCAAATTGAGTTGGAACTATGCAGTTGGAACACAATTGGACTAATGTCTTTGCAATCTAAAGAAGAACAGCATTTCTGCGCTGCATTGTAAGCATTTTGTTATATAAGTTAATTGCAGTGACTCTTAAATAAAGTTAACATAATTTCCTTGTTAAATATTGTAATGATTTAGTGTTAAGGCTCATGAATTAGTTATGGTTAACAGCCTTATATGAAATATTTATGCATAGCCGCACAGCCTATGTGCGATCATAATTGCTTTATGTTTATATAGCTTTTATGCTTAACTGGATCCTGAGATTTTCTTGAGCATATTGTTGAAGACGAAGCACGGGAAGTAAACAAAGATAGTTTACAGATTGAGATGAAAAGGTTTTAGGTAAAAAATTTTGCAGCACTGTAGTTTATCAAATTTATGGCCATTCGAGAATTTGAGTTTCTTACAAAGAGCTTCTTATAAAGAAATACGTAAAGCATGCGATAATGGCGTGATAATTAAAATCTTAAGAAAACCAAGGTTAAAAGGAACCTGGTTTTACAAGGTAATAATAAGGAAAATATTTCACCTGTAGTTTTGGCGGACAATATATTGCATTGGCAGTCGTCCTTGCAGATGTCAGCGCAGCTCTGAAAATACAAGTTAAAATCTATGAGATTCAGAATATAGCTATACGGCAAATAATATTTCAAAAACAAATCAAAAAAGCTAAAAAAGCAACACTTTTTGGGAGCTTTACCTTGACTTTGGAACATTATTCAAAGCATGATAAGTTTTGCTTTCATTCAGCTGAACCTCGACAAGCAAAGCTTTATCATCTAGCTTCTTCAATTCTCTAAGCAATCTTGCACCTAGATAATTGGACAATAAATACATTTAACGCTAAAATGTAAGAAAACAAGCAAGCAAATACTCTTCAATTAATCCTATTGGTCTTCCTCGCTGTATCCAGCAAGCTGATTGGTGCTCAAAACACAATGCCAACGCTGCGCCACTTTCTGAATGGTGCTTTTGATCCGCATTTGGATATAAATTTTGAATTACAGTGTTACAGTGTTACAGTGGAAAAGAGACAAGTAAGCAAGAGACTCTTCAATTAAACCTATTGGTCTTCCAGCTGTATCCCGCAAGCTGATTGGTGCTCAAAACACAATGCCAACGCTGCGCCACTTTCTGAATGGTGCTTTTGATCCGCGTTTGGATATAAAATTTTGAATTATAGTGTTATAGTGTTACAGTGGAAAAGAGACGAGCAAACAAGCGACTCTTCAATTAAACCTATTGGTCTTCCAGCTGTATCCCGCAAGCTGATTGGTGTTCAAAAGACAATGCCAACGCTGCGCCACTTTCTGAATGGTGCTTTTGATCCGCATTTGGATATACATTTTTGAATTATAGTGTTATAGTGTTACAGTGGAAAAGAGACAAGCAAACAAGCGACTCCTTCAATTAATCCTATTGGTCTTCCTCGCTGTATCCAGCAAGCTGATTGGTGCTCAAAACACAATGCCAACCCTGCGCCACTTTCTGAATGATGCTTTTTGATCCGCATTTGGATATAAATTTTTCAATTACAGTGTTACAGTGTTACAGCGGAAAAGAGACAAGCAAACAAGCGACTCCTTCAATCAATCCTATTGGTCTTCCTCGCTGTATCCAGCAAACTGATTGGTGCTCAAAACACAATGCTAACGCTGCGCCACTTTCTGATTGGGGCTTTTCGATCCGCACCTTGGAATAACTTCTCAGTTCTCAAAATTCTCAAAATCAGATTCAACTGTTTCGGTCTGTTTCTGGCGTTTTTACAAAGGAGCGTCAGATGAAAAAAGCTTAGTATGTTCGAAAATGTTTCTACTGTTTCCTGCAGTCAAGCGATCTTTATTTTTAACGGAGACAAGGGGTTCAGGCAGCTATTAAGTTGATGTTGACCTGAAGCTAATTACCCTATTTACTTATTTGCCCTATTTACTGATACTCTAGACCGAATACTCTGGGTATCGACCCCGAAAGGGATGACAGCTGAGTAGCAAGCAAGCAGGCAAGCAATCTTTATTTGTTAATGCAGGTCAGGGGTTCTGGCAGCCATACAGCTGATGTGGACCTGCAGCTTGTGCTCCCAGACTGATATTCTAGAACGAATACTTTGGGTACTCATTTACCAACCTCGGAAGGATGGACAGCTGAGTTGACTATAGGCTTGTGGAAAGTGGTCCCGACGAGACTCGAACCCACGACCTTGCGATCGTGAGCCGAACGCCTTGACAACTCGGCCACACCACCTAGAATTAGACTTGCAAAATGTGGTCCCGGCAAGATTCGAAACAACAACAGGCTGATTGCGAGTTGAATGCTATGAAAACCGCGGCGCACCATCCCTATTGCAAAGTCTTATTAGAATATAGAACACTCATCCCTGAGTAGACTACGACACTTTAGAAATACTCCAAAAGTGAAACTAGTACCAGCAGATGTGGACCAAAAAGGCCCTACAGAAATCTGCAGCTGGATCGGAATACTATTATACCAACCAATAAGCGCACAGGACACAGCGAGATGCAAATTAGTGAAAGAGTCCCATTTGAAAAAAAAAAGCTCTGTCAATACAAAACCGGGCGTTTGGTATCGATATGATTCAAAGTCCTTAAACAAAACGATAACTCTGCTCAGCCAGATACCTTGAACCAATCACTGACACAAGTTTTTAGCACTGGCAGTAGGAAATTCTCACCTTCACTCAGTACCGTAAATCTTCGAATAAGCCCTCCCTTCGAATAAGCCCCCACTTAAGAATTAACTTTTGCAAATAAGCCCTCCCCTCGAATAAAACCTCATGGGGAATTATTCGAAGAATTTGTGAATTTGTTTCTGTCTATAATTCATCTTTCAACAAAATACTGAGAAAGCTAGTCTTGATATGTTTTACTATCAATTAAACCAATAATAAGCCATTGGCTGTTGGCAAACAGCTGGTTTTGAGAAAAAATTAAAGATTTTTCTCTCTGCTATTCTTTCCGCAACACACTGGAACCATTGATCTTTAAAATTAGCCCTCCCCTCGAAAAAGCCCTCCCGTCGAATAAGCCCCTACCATAAAATTCATTTTTGCAAATAAGGCCCCGAGGGCTTATTCAAAGATTTACGGTATTTCTTAAAAGTGAAGTATCAGAAAGACAGCACTTTAAGCATGTTCGAAAATGCTTCTGCTTTATACCATGGGATAATTCACTCTTCAAAAACGCGTACGAGATTCCTGTTGAAATAAAAGGATTTCCAAGGAATTCCTGAAACCAATAGAATTAACAGTTAAGAATGCACGAGAATCCAAGGAGAAAAATACCCCCTATTACCCCCTATCAATATACTACGATTTTGAAGTTGTGTACGGCTCTTAGAATGATTATTTGTTTGATCTGAAAACAAAGAGACACAATACAAGAAAATCAATATGAAATGAAAGAAATAAAAAAGCAATATCTTACAAAGTTGTAGAGCTTCGTTGTAAGCATGAGTGTCAAAGTAGAGAGCAATCAATCGTGCCTAAAAAAGGACAATATAGTTCTATTAATCACAGTATAGACTCAAATCCTTGGAAATTCCAATGCTGTTAAAGCAACTGATGTAAGAAATTAAATCAAGTTTAATTACACTTACCTCTAATGCTTGCCTAAGGAAAGACCGCTTTTCTTCCTTTGCCCAGTCAATGCATTCTACACAAAGCTGAACCTAGAAAAGCAACATAAAATGTATATACAGCCAAACTAGTATAAGCCAGACTCATATAGCACATTCTAAGACCAATCTCTGTTGGAGTTCTTTGCTTGAGTCAAACCTTGCACCCCAAAACAAGCTTACCATAAGTTTAACAGCTATTACTAATAAGTCTAGTCCTTGGACAAAATACACCCAATCTAGAAATAGGGATGTTCACTGTATTCTCTCGAATATATTTCAGGAGGAGGTCCATTAAATTTTTGGTCTCAGAGAGAAGGCACTCATTGGAGAGGGGCAAACAAAAGAGAGGAGTACTCATTCAAGGGAGCAATCAGTAGAGAGGGGTACTAATTGGAGAGGGGCAATCAATAGAGAGGGGTACTCATTGCAGGGGGACAATCAGTAGAGAGGGGTACTCATTGGAGAGGGGCAATCAGTAGAGAGGGGTACTCATTAGAGAAGGGCAATCAATAGAGAGGGGTACTCATTGGAGAGGGGCAATCAATAGAGAGAGGTACTCATTGGAGAAGGGCAATCAATAGAGAGGGGTACTCATTGGAGAGGGGCAATCAGTAGAGAGGGGTACTCATTAGAGAAGGGCAATCAATAGAGAGGGGTACTCATTGGAGAGGGGCAATCATTAGAGAGGGGCACTCATTTGGAAGGGGCATTCATTGAAGAGGGGAGCCGATTAGGGAAAACACACTATTTCAAAAAAGATCATTGAGCTTTCAATGAATTATACAGCGACAGTGAATTGGCTGGGATGGGGCAATCATTGCAAAAGCAAATAGGATATGAGAAATAGTGTTGAAAAACAGACATACTGCAGCATTATTTGACTCCACATCAATCTCTAAGAAGAGATCAACAAGATCTCTAACCAATTTTGCTGCTTTGGCTTTTGAGATGCATTTTAGAAATGGCCTTGTCACTTTCACAAGATTGCTCAATTCTAGAAAGACAATATGAAGATTAATATAACTTTATGATACTGGTTAATAAAAGTAGCACGTGGAGGATTTGTGACCCTTAGTAAAACAAAAGCCCAATGGAGAAAAAGTTGGGAATGGCTACACTGTAATAAAAATATGGTGCTAAATAGAAACATGTCACTTTCTCTAATACAAAGCATATGCATGCAAACATGAATTAAAATTTTAAAACCATATTTGTATGCAGCCACAGCTTGATCAATCAGGCTGCATTCCATGTACTTATGCCGAACATCTTTGGTGTGTAGAAACAATTTTCTTAGCATAATTGGTGGGAGTTTCTTAAAAAACAATAGAAATTGGCATAAAATGTCCAAAAATAACAATTTCTGTTGTTTTCTGGCATAGATGTAAATGTTACTGGCGTAACCTTCTTGCCAGATATACCTGAAATGCACCCTAGCATATGCCAATTACACATACCATCTGCTTTGCCATGCTTGGAGTAAAGATGTCCAAGTTTCAAAATAGCTGTTTCTTGCTCCTTCAAAGCTTCTTCATTATTTGCATCTGCATCTCGTTGCACTACAGACAATAAAATTAAGAATAATTATCTGTGTCTAAACAAAGATGGCAAACAATGTTTGAATCTTATTATTTAATGATGAAGCAGACTGCAAATATTCAAGTACAATTCTGAATAACTACATTTTAACTTTAAAAATTGTTTTAAACATAGGACACTCAAGAACATCAATTCAAAGGAAGGCAGGATAATTGAAAAACTATATTCCATGTTGTGGCAAGCTGGCTGCTTGTGAGAGTTTCTTGAGAATGAAGAGAGCTCAAAAAGAAACTTTGGAAGTCGGGAAGGTCTGTGAAAAAGGTGATAGAGCAAAACTCAATGTGTCTTAGACAGTGTCTTATTTGGCACTGCTTAAAAAAGATAACACCCCTCAGAAATTTATTTATTCCAAAAACTGAAGAAGTGCTACAAATGCAGCTTTTTTGTATTCTTTTTTCAAATAACAAACTGTACGGAAACTCTGACATTGAGTACCGCTAACAAAAAACAATTTTTTCAAGTCACTGAAAAGGTCTTATATCTTGAAAATCTATTTTCTAACACAAAAGGGTTAATCTCAAATAAAATAATGATATTTTTGTACATTGAAAAACAGATTGCAAAATATAGGCTTAAAAAGCTGAACTGTACTCTGTCTGTAGATGACTTCCATTCCATCTGGGCATAAAATAAAAGTACAAAAAAGCCAAAAAAAGCCAAATGCCCAGATAATATGAACTCTACACGGCTGGTCTCTATATATTTTTGAAAGGATTGCATTCTCTGACGACCGAGATTGAAAAAAAAAAATTGAACAGAAGCCCCCTTTCCAATCCGGGGCCTTGAAAAAGGTCTTTTGTTGTACAGATTTATAATGATGGGTCATGCCTAGGCCGTCGGCTTTTTTTCTGCTTCTCGATTGATTTTGCCTTTTACGCCTTCCAATCATCACTGCTATATAATTAAGATAAACAATCATAAGTTAGGAAACAATCAAGCTATATGCTTTACCGATAGATTCGAGGATTTTGATCGCTTTTTCTGGTGAAGTTGAGAGATGTTCTGCGCTTTCCAAGGTCGCCATGATTATTTCGCTCGCTTCCCTTTGTTAGCCTCAATACAGATACGAGACTTTCAAGGTACACCAAACAAAATTTCAACCACCATGTGGAAAAACCCAACCCCAACCCCCAAGTCTAGTTCCTATAATCTTCCCTTCTCCGTATCATCAAGAAACTTTCGGCACAAGGTTTAACCTCCGTGTCTGTGACTTCTCTCCTGTACTGGCCCTATTTCATAATTCGAGCCAACACACCCACAAAGTATTAAAGTATAGGAAACAATTTCAGGAAGAAAAGAAAAAAGGTCTTCTTCGGAACTCAATTTTTTACTTTACTTGCCATGCCACTTCTGCTCCTGCAACTCAACTGGCCTCCAACGCGGCAGAGGTTCTGATTAAATAGAAACACTAGTTCCAGGCGCTGTTCCCTTCTGTCTTACTGCCAGAACACGGAAAGCCCTTGCCTCACGTTACCCTGTCAGAATCTTTCTTGTATGTGGACAATATTTCTGTAGAAAAGAATAGAATAGCCCTGTTTACAGAGGCCCCCAAGCGGTTCTGCGTGATGCGTTATCGGACAATTTTTCATGCGTGATTTCGTGAAACGCAAATTTTTGCGCGTGAATACGTGAATCTAAGCCCCCTGCGTGTCGCACGAAGTGTGTTGGTACGGCTCGTGATTTCGCGATTTACACATTTGGGACATAATTGCGTGATTGCTTTATTGGTGCAAGAAGGACAGTTATTTGGTCCTTTTATCAATCGAGCATTCACATATCTTTCACAAGGCGCAGATTCGCGCATGTAACAAATTGATAAGCCCCCAATATCTTAATTTTCTGTGGTCCCACCCAGTAACAAACTTGTCGTGGAAAGAATCAAAGCCAATCCTTTAAACTTAAGTTAAGGAACCTTGAACTTTAATCATGCTTAAGTCTTGCATTAATATCGGGGAGAAACATCTGAAGTTGCATGCACATGAAAATGAAGTTTTATCGTGCGTGATTATGCGAATCGTTCAAAAATTGCACGTGATTGCGTGAGTTCGCACCCCCCTCTGGGGGCATCTTTATAGGAGAGACGTTGGATAAATTTTTGTCGAATCCAGAACTCGTTTTCTCCACTGAGGAAAATTGCGCTTACACGGCATTTCCTAGATCCAAACAACTGCCGAACCTGCCGAATCTCTCTGTTTTATTAGAAGCAGAAGGAAACTTGACCAGCCAGCATGGTTCTGCCTCCTCGTCGGTAAACGCACTGAATCAGATCGCCCAGGGGGTACTTCATTGTTCAAGAGACTAGACGTGCCGCCCAGTTTTTCCAAACCCACCCATGTCTACCGATAAATTCTGTTACTCGTGGTACCCATGTATAGAAAGAACAACGATATTGTTTACCCATTTGTACCAATATCTCAAATATTTTAACCCAATTTATCGTCTGAGGTCAGCTCTAAATGCGGCGAAAAGGCCTTTGCGCTGAACTACAACGCACTTTTTATCAGGCTTTTCAAGACAATGCATGTCTAAATGTCTTTGTATATTTTAGTACCCATGTGTAGAAATTCTTTACGAAAAATAAACCCATATGTAGGGAAATTTGCGCTGAAAAAGTACCCCATTTGGGCGGCACGTCTAGTATAACGAACAATGGAAGTACCCCCTCGGGTCAGATCGGCAAGCAACTGCAGTGCAAGCGTCGCGTCAGCTCAAAATGTTGCGCTTGTATTCAGTGTAACCGTTTCGGGAACCGATTCTGTGGAAACCGAAACGTTAAATTATTGCTCGATCGTATCGAAGCTAATCCAGGCAGTTCCTCTAGTTAACTTGCATTGCTCTGGATGAGCTCGCCTCTGAATCCACATGAGAAAGAAAAATGCAAAATCAAAGATGCCACATTCTCAGAGATACCCATGCATTACTAAACCCAAGTATAAAACTGTGCCCAAGTGTAAAACTGTTGCCTACGGAAAACAAAGTCTATCTTACATAGGGAGCTTTTTGTGGAACACGATTGCGAATGAGGTCAAAGCTTCTGAAACTATTTGCAAATTTTAAAAACACATTAAAAACTGGAAAGGTGAAACATGCAATTGCAAACTATGTACCGCAAGTTGGTTTCTTGACTTAATTACAGATTTTCTTATTTTTGTAAACCTTGAGTAAATTTTTTGTAAAATTTTTTGTCTTTGTACCTAGTAGTAGGTTTCAATTAGCTATGTTAGCTATTAGCTATTGTTTCGTAGTACCTACTTTAAATAAATTAATAATAATAATAATAATAATAATAATAATTAACACCCCCTACAATTGTACTCAAAAAGCTCTCCAAATCCCCGGAGCTTTCTTCAATAGTGCGGATGGGTATATATGAGCTGCTCATTAGGCAAGGATTTTTGCCGATTAGGGGTATCTTTCGGGTATCTTTTTGTCGTTTTTCGTATACATTCCGATGTCTGTGGGTATCCATTCATGTCTACTTTTTGACCCCACGGAGGCTTATCTGCTTATTTTTCTGGAAGAACCCCACGAGTTCCAAATCAATGCACATCCTCCACTGCAAACATTTATCTAGGTTGTTGTATGACGAATCAGGATTTGAGCTCCACTGGATAAAACGGCGTCCGAAGAGAAGACCAAGCAGGGACAAATCAGCTATTTGAGCGAACTTGGAGTGAATGTAAGCATTTTTTTCGACCTCGTGAATGCATACACTGCTTTCCTTTCCGGTTTCACACCGTTTCGAAAATGGTATGAAATAGCCGTAGAAGCCCTGCACCTAGTGGCCCCTACTGCCAGTAACAATGGACAGTACTTAGATTTTTAAGTTGGATAAGTTTATTTTTTAAAGCACAAAATGGTCTGTGAAACAGGCTTAAATCTAGCTGTTCCCACAAGTTCCAGGGTTTTTCTTAAATTATTTTGGATTTTTAGATTCCTGCCTTATTAACCAACAGTAGCAAGCAAATACAACTTGTGATAAAAGACGAAATCGTAGCAATAGCAAATCTTATACAAATCAGTTAGAATTACACTAATGAATTTAGAGCCATATTACTTGTTTTAAAACGTTAATTTATACTTTTTAAATAAAACTTCTGAGCTTGCTATATAGAGACACAAAAGACGTACAGAAGGCCGATTAATTTTTACTTTAGCTTGTTTAATCTCAGTGCTATGAGAATGCTTGTCCCTTAAATACTGTACTCACTAACAAAGAAGCAAATGTGAGTTAAACATTCAATATTTTATGTAATAGTAAAGAACCAGTAAATCTTAATAGTGTGGTTGGTATTAAATCTTTATCGTATTTTCAGGAGGCTACAAATTTCTTAATCGATTCAAACCGCGTCTCGAAGAGTAAAATCATGGGTGGTTAGACACTGCAAGGGCACATAAATTTTATGATATGCAAGAGACTAAACAAGAACCCAAGTTTGACTTAGACGCCATGTTGAAAGTTCTACAGCGAAGGGAGAACAGACAAAGAAGTTTTCTTTTTTTTAGGTCTTCAATGTCTCCTCCGCAGAAGCAAAGAAATTTTTCCTCCGCATACATATGCGGTGTCTAACCAGATTTGTACTGCTTTCACAGTGACACGTCTAAACCAGCTTTATTAAAACCAGATTAGATTTCCACCAATCAAATCGATTCGATTCCTTGGATTGACCAATCAGAACGCAACATTATTTAAACTGGTTTAACTCGCAGTGTGAATGCGGTGGTAGTTAAATAGCCTGCGTTGCAGACCTTCATCCTTCGAATAGTAAGTTCTTATAAGATCTGCAACACAGACTAGTAGCCAATTTGCTATTTTTTCTTTTTTCTTTGCCCTTATTATTGTTTTGGTCTTAGGCTCTGACTAAATGCTTTCAATTTTTCACAGAACATCTACATCATCAGACATCCATGTTCTGTGAAATGACCGGCACTGTTTTGCCGCCATATTCATCTTGTTGTGGCGCAAAGGAAATTCCGCAATAGACAATTTTGCAAAAGATGGCGATGGGGGCAAGGGGGCATTGACCATAACGCGTTGTGTTCTATAACGAAATTCACAGTATTTCTATGGAAATTCAATGTTTAAACGCCATGCATCATGGTCAAATGCCTCCCACCCCTGACGCCATCTTCTGATTCAGAATCGTCTCGGTCAACCGCAGCAAACGGTCCCGGAGTTGCACTGAACATTGTTGTTGTGAAAGTTGTTTGGTGAAATGTTGAGAGCCCTCATCAGGGGCCAGGGCTTAGCTTTTTCAAGAGTTTCTACTAAAATTGAGCCTGCTGTTCAAATAACCTTGTTGTTATAAATAAAAACAGAGTCATAATACTGTTTTATCCTCGTTAATAGGATATCTATACGTTGGATGGCGAATAATTACGATACTTCACCCAATAAATACAATTGAAAACTAGATAAACGACAAGGAAAAGTACTCTAGAGAAGTTCTCCACGTAATCAGCCAATGTCGTATCGGGTATTTGAGTCTTTGGTGTCTTTGAATCTATGTTGCCATTTTCTATGAAGCATTTTCCCTTTGAGAAAAGTGCTGTGGATTTCGGTGGTGGATCTGTTGATAATCTGGAGTGTGTCTCTGGTCCGAAGTGGTTCTGTTTCAGTACTGGCTGCAGCAAGATTTCTTCAGTCTACGAAAACACGTGAGCATCTGATAGGTTTTTCATTGGGGGAAAATTTTTAGCTAAATCGCTAAGAATGGCGGACGAGGAAAGCTTACTCGCCTGACCCTCTTCAGAACACAAACAGTCCGAAACAGGGCCAAATGTCGCCTAAATGTAGAATTATTGTAAGTCTATTTCCTCTGGTTTCCCTATGCGGAGGAATTTTTCTGGATCATATCTAGACTTCACGTCTCGCTTCACGTAGCTAGATGCCTAATTGCTGGGGGAGTATGTTCTAGTTCAAAGAGAGACACAGGTCCTGGACCTGCAACATCAAACCTAAGGGTATCGTGGCTAGAATACGTACTCTGTGTTCTGGGTGAAGGAGAAATGATGTATTTAGCGCCTCTAAACGGAACAGCAATTATGTTGTTGCAGTTGTTAATAGCTGTTTCCGAAAGAGTGAGATGAATGTAATAAGTCTAGTTATACAGTAGTCAAATCGAAACTTTACCTCTAGTTTTTGTCGTTTTTTCTTTTCCCTCCTCCGTATGATGATGTCTTCGCAGTTGAGTACAATGACATATTCTATTAGCGTACACAAGACGAACACAAATGATGTCAGAAGATACACATCAACAGCTTTGATGTAGTTTACACGAGGTAATGTCGAGTTTGCGTTTCCCCATAAAGTTGCAACAGTCAGTAATGTAGTGATGCAAAGAGCTAAAAAAAATTATACCTTCATTAAGACTTATCGTACGGCTTAAGGCAACGTAGGACCTTGAATATTTCATCGCAGTTTTACCCTAACACTATTGAATTGATTTTTCTACAAGTGGCATACCCCGAGGGTATTTCACTCCTCGAAAGAGCGTACCAGATTCCTATTGAAACAAAAGGATTCTTACAAGATTCCCTCGAAAACAGAAAGAAATTCCAGCTGAGCGTGTACGAGATTCCAAGGAGTGAATCGCCCCTCGGCATACCAAGTTGATGGGATTCGAGCCTGCGGGGCATCCACTGTAATTCCTCGAAAGAGTTTAGAAAGTTGTTCCTACGAGATTCCTATCGGAACAAAAGGGTTTTTACTGCTGCAATTTATGAAAGTTAAAATGACCAGAAACTCTCTTACTCTTAGGTGCCTAATTGCAGGGGGGGGGGGTTTGAACCACTGTCCGAATCTAACTGGCGGGGATGTCGGAATAAGAGGGGGGTCGGACTTTGTCTGCCAAACTTTGTCCGGAAACTGTTGAAATGCAAAGCGAGGGGCCCTATCGTGCTTAGTGTACAAGTGAAATTCGCCTTCGCGATGCGGGTACTTTATTTCTTTCTTAATAGATAACTGCGCTACCTACGTTCCTAGAAAACATCATACAAGCAGTTTAATGATACTTTCAGTGATACTTTGAGGGGAGAAATTTTCTTGACTCAGAAAACGCAATACCTTCCGAATTGACTTTTGCGAACGGGGCAAAATAGGAAGTTTCGCAAAAGGCAGGCCGTTTCTTGCTACTTTTTTCAATGATATTTAGAAAACTTAAAAATCATGAATTTGGTTTGTCTGTTTGTCCATCTGCAGCTAAAAATGTCGAAAAAAGAGCCATCCTTGAAATCACTATCTTTAATTCTTTCACAGTTTCAATGAAATAACATACCTAACGTACCCGTCTGCAGAAAGTTCGCGGTTGTAGTCTGCAGAGAGGCGGTCGCTGTTAAGTAGAACTAGAAAACTCCCTAGGTTAGGATTAGGTACTAGGTGTTTAAAAATAGAAAGCGCAAGTCCAATATTTGCTGATTGCTGGCAATCACCCAGATACTAGCCTGCGTGCAACTTTTATCTTCACGCAGGTTACCATGATTCGCTTATGGAGACTGGCACACGCGCTCTAAGTAACGGGTATAAGAGATTTACAGGCTAAAAGCATGGCTGTCTTGTTTCAACACATTCATTATAAATGCAAATATAAGCATGCTTACTGAAACGGGATGCTGGAAACTGTGAAACTATTCTTACCAACTCTTGCTGGCGTTGATGTCCTTTTAATCCATAAAGATATCCATGAAACACATACAACTGCAACGCAGGGGATGTAGATTTGAAGAATAGAATGCCCCATCAGTCTTTTGAACGTGAACTGTGCAGTTAACACTGAGTATTGTCCTATATGGAGATTATCACATATGTCATACTGATAAAAAGGAAGGCAATGGCCAAAAGATCAAACCTTCCATGTCAAACATGTGGATTAGCTTATCAAATAATGTTTCAAAGAATGGTCACGTTGACGTTACAAAACGTTAACTACAAGGATAAATAAGCAGAACTGGTTGTGCGACGTTTTGTAACAGTTCAAAAACATTTTTGGCAGACGCAAGCAAAAAATTTTGATGAGCATTGTTTTGCGATATGGCCAAACGTTAAAACGTTCTGTTTGATAAGCAAATTTGAAATGCTCTTGCTTTGGCAGAGTTCTAATGCTGCTTGTCAACCAAAAGTTTTCAGCGAGTTAAATGCTTATTTTCCATTAAGACAAGTCCGATGACCGGCATCGGGAGAGGAGATCTGACGGCTCTTTCTTCATTCACTAGCCCTAAAGAAAGGGTGGAAGTGACTAGTGTATTTCCTCTAGTAAGCACCGCGGCGCTTATTTTGATACAGCATTTTTAGGTGCGGCACTCATTAGATGGTGGCACTTATTTCATAAGTCTAAAACACAGCGTACTTCAATTTCAAGAAAAAAAGAAAATAGAGTACCTGTGAACTCGTACTGTCTTTTCAAAACCTATTCTCCACCATTGCTTCTAATAAGCGCCGCATTTAGGTGCGGCGCTTATTAGAGGTCGGTGCTTAAAAGAGGGCGGCGCTAATTAGAGGAAATACGGTGTTAACATTATTTTTGAACCGAAGACCAATGATCTCAACGACAAATATTTCTGCGAAGACCATCTACAAACGCACCCTTGTTCTGTCTCCTTAACCTTACGTTCAAAGCTACAGGACTTGTAATGATGTTAGAATTTAATTTTTTTTAGTTTACAAACTTAGTTTTGCTTATTAGTGTGTATTAGCTTTGTAATATTTTAAAGCTATTATGTAACTAACTTTAAATAAAGAAAGAAAAAAATGCAAACTGAAATTCTTTCGATGCAACATCCAGGGCACCGATTTAAAAATCTTCAGGGCCGCTTGTTGAAGAGGGGTGCTTATTCGAGACCACATTTTAGATGTTGCTGTTCTGTCTGGGGTTGTGCTGGTGATACAAATCGTGCAGCTCGGGTTGTCACAAACAGTCCCTTCGACCAGATATCGCTGCCATTGATTACAAAACTCGGGTGGTTAACAGTCAAAGAAATGATTGACTTTGAGACGGCCTGCATGGTATATAAATCTTTGCATGGGCTTACGCCTCCCTATATGAAGTCAATGTTTGACAAATTATCCGATTCTTACAATCGGACCTTACGTAACACCAGCACTGACCTCAGGATTCCACTATGCAAAACCTTAAATGGGCAGCGGTCGTATCGAGGAGTTACTGTTTGGAACCATTTAAGCCTTGAAACCAAAACGGCTCCTTCGCTAGCTACCTTCAAAAATAGATTAAAAGCATATTTTCCTTTTGTATATCTTTTTTGTTCTTTTTATACGCTGATGTTAAATTAATTTAAGATTATTACAATTAGATAGATAGGTTTTTAAGCAGGACACATTGTAAAAAATTTTAGCGTTAACCGAATGTATTTACCTGATGAAATAAATTAAAATGAATGAAATGAATGAAATTAAAAATGAACGAGGGTGCTCCCTTTCATTCTTTAAAAAAAATCCGGGACGCTTATTCGAATGGGGGTTTTAAATTGAGCAATAAGAATAAGTGATTTCCACGAATTTATCCCTCTTACCTGCAACAAAACCAACCATTTTGGCTTTAGTTGAAAAGTCCTTTAACTCAAACTGTGACATTGTTTTATCCAGAATAATGATTCCTGGTTCTGTTTTCCAAGAATAAACTAAATCACGTCCAACATGGGCATCTAAAAATATTAGAAAAAAAAGATAGAAATTGGACATAGTTTGCAAGCTTCATTAACGCTGCTAAAGTCTTCATTAAGCAAATATGCTTGTTGCTTGCTATTTGTGAGAAATTTAATTTACCAAACTTGCAAGGCTTTATTGGGTACTCGGTGACGCAAGCCAAAACCTAAGCAAGTACCAGGGAGAGCTGAAGATGGAAATTTAAATTTAAATACCGAGGTTGAAATTTCAAGTACCGAGTACCTTAGACCCTGGCTAAACGACCAAACAATATTCGTCAAAGATTTAAAATTTACTTACCAAGCAACATTTGAGCGTTTGGCCACGTCACAGAACATTGCTTGACAAGCAGAATTCGCTTCAGACCCGGCCAAACGTACTGAGCAAGTTTACTGAACCAGTCCTAACTTTTCTCAGTGAAAATGTTTAGTGCAATTGGCCACCCATGTTGGGACTTGTTCCCTGTTAATGGGAGTTGTTCGGTGTTGTGAATATAAAAGGGAACATGGCACCCAGGCATGTTTAGTATTTGTTCCGCTCTCATCAACAATCATCAGATGCCACAGCTGAGGTCCAGTAACAGGGAAATGCCTCTGTCTCTTGCAAAGCGAAGGGGATGGGGGAATACACTTTTTTTAAATAAGCAACCGCTCAATAAGCAACTAGGGCTGAACTGACCTTAACATTAAGCAACTTGAAGGCTCAATTGAATTACTGTAAGCAACTCAGAAGTCAAACAACAAAGCTTATACTCTTTCTTGAAACTGTTCGTTCTTATGTTTTGCATTGCATGTTGAAGTTAGTTAGCTAACGTTTTTCCACTTACTGTCTCCCTAAAGTCGTGTTGTAGGCCTTAACAGTTGATTATTTTGACCCACGAAGTCAGGGGGTGGTTGTTAGGTACAAAAAATGTTAAGCAACTTTCAAGGAACGTTGAGGGCTGAAATGTCTAAAATTTTAAGCAACTTTGAGGGCTGGAAAAAAGTCAAGCTGCTTATTAAAAAAATTGTATACTCATTTAAAGAACAGCAATGAATTATTAAGTTTACTTACAACTAACGAGTTCGAAGAAACAACTCTGAGTATCCATTGGATAACTCCGTAAATTCAACTTGCAAGCTGGTGAAACAGTCACTCTGAAAAATAGAAACAGAATTGCCATAAACAATGTACACAATGCAACTTTCAAAGAAACAATAGATCATTTAAACGGCCCAAGATTGTTTGTCAAAAATGTGAAATTCAATGTTAAACTAAATTCGATTGTTCGGCCACGTTGCAAAACATTGCTAGTCAGAAATTTATGCTAATGACAAACAGCAAATGTTTTCAAAAACATTTCTCTGCAATGTTCTTGTCAAGAGATGTTTTGCAAAGTTGCCAAACGGTCAGACATTGCTTGTAAAGCAAATCTCAAATGTTTGAAGTTTGGTCAGGGTTTAAAAAGTATTTTTATCGAAATAGTGGACGTACTGCACGAGCAATAATTTGTTTGGTTTCACCAAAAACCACTTATCGCTCAATATACGTAGATTATTCGCATAACTACCAGTCGAGCTGTTCCAAGCACTCCCTTCGATTCATAGAGGCCTGTAAATAAGTGCTCACAGTCGATGAAACTTATTAAGCGCACCGTACACTTCATAGGCTCATTATGGTAGGACGTCCTGCAATAACAGCTTTGGTTGACGAAAACATTCTTAAATTTCACCAGATACATAACGTGACTTTTCAGCCGAAGAAGGTCTAGGTAGTCTAAACACACAACAGATACATGCATCATAATTAACGATCTTCCACGGCTTTTAAGGTTACGCTCTGCCCACTTTTCGAAAGTGAGACATTTTTGACCAAGACACAAACGCCATTCCTTCTGAACTGAAGAGTGCAAACAAGTTTCTAATAAACATTGCTGGGGGATTTAGAGTTGGCAGAAGAGATTGAATTTGGACGAAATAGAGAAGTTTGAAAGTACGCTTTGATATAAAAAGGTGGACATGGGAAGAAATATCAAAAAAAGAGGCGTCGCATCTCGCATGGAGTGGATGAACGAAACACGATTGGCATTTCAGGAAAGGTGAGTACCCCCTTGTGCCCAGTCATACAGGGGCTAAGAAAAGTTTTATGATTTAACAAGGGTTGTTCGGTGTAATTTGATATCAAACTTTGATAAGAGGAATAGAAGATTTGTGACTTGAAATGGTTTGAATTTTGGACTTAACAATGACAGTATCCTCCACTTACCTTGTTCCCCAGAAAACTGTTCCATCTTGATAAATATCAAGCTTGTGATTATTCACAGTCACGTGATGCATAGTCGATTTCATTGAATTGATAAAGACCGTATCCGGAACCCAAATGATATCGGCCGGATGCTTAGTGCCAACTGTAAGAGTCATCACTCGTGAAAGATTATGCTGCAAGCGATGATCTCGCCATCTTTGACGGAAAAACATGTCCAGAGTAAAAGCCTATAAGATGATAAGTTAAATACATAACTCAGGGAGCTGCATGTGTACAGTTATAAAGACACATTATTGCAGACAACCGTATATTGTCAAGCATATTTCCCCTTTAAGAGTACCAATTTCCAAAACACATACACTTGGCGGAAAAAACAATCGAGACAATCGGCAGTTATTTGAATGTCTGATATGGGTTCGGCATGAGCCACCCTTCCATTCAATGCTGATTTGGTTTTTGGATGCAAAAAGACCAAACAAAGTAGCAACGTTGAGCAGGAAACACTGTGACTAGTGGGCCATTGGCCCAGTGGGCTCTCTTCCTGGCCCAGTAGTAAGCAAAATATTCAGTGTTCGGCCCACCAGCTTGGCCCCTTTTCTGCAACAATTTTCATTATTTGTCCTATAGGTGAGGAAGACGATTTGTTCTTTCGTGAAAATCACATCAACAGCTACTATATGAAAACCACGTTGAGATGACCCGATGGGATAATGAATGGCCAAAAACGTACCCACGAGACCTTTCTGTTGGGGGGGCGGGGATGGTCTGTTACATCCTCATCATGAGTGATTTACTGTACTATATGCTCCACGTTCTATCATGTCTAAGTGAGTTTCTCACTTTTCAAGAAACGATCATTGTCAAAGGAATTTCAATGAGATTTGATTGACATTGCAAGAAACTAAGCGTCCCGCGCTTAGAGCAAAGGCAGGTCAAGAGTTAAGCATGATTTCAAGTTTTTTTTACACTTCCATGCTATCTTGCTTTGCTACGTTGTCGTATTAAAATGGTTGAAAATACTTTCGAAAACTATCTAAAAATCATCTCGAATTTCAATTAGATAAATAATCTTACCATATTTAACGTATCTAACTTTCCGAAGGACATGATACTAGCATCTACGACGACATTCAACGAATCACCTGCACGAAAAGAAAATTTATGTTAAAACATGCCAACTCAAGGGTTTGTATGGAGAGTTATTTAGGAATACTGAGAATACTGTAAATCAACGAAAAAGCCCCCAGCCCCACCTCCGAATAAGCCCCACCTTAGAATTCACTTTCGCAAATAAGCCGCCCCCTCGAATAAGCCCCCATGGGGAATTATTGGGAGGCCTTGTGAATTCGTTTTTGCCTATACACGTTTTTTTTTTTATAAGGAACACCTTTATAAGGAACTCGAGGCTGAAAATTCCCAAAAAATTAAGGAACTTTAAGGAACTGTCGAGGCTCAGATGAAAAACTAAGAAACTCTTTTTTAAAGAACAAGACGGTTTGTACGAAAAAGAAACAGAAGTACAATGTATTTCCTATCGTTCCTCCCCAAAAGGCTCCATTTATACTTAAAGTTAGAAATAAAGAATAGTTTATATGGATTTGCTGTAAAAATTAGTATTTATACATATCCCACGACAAGGAACAGTATAAGGAACTTTCAGCCTCATTTTGTTGAAAAATTAAGGAACTCCAGCCTCAACTCAGACCAAAGGTTCCTTATAAAAAAAAAACGTGTAATGCATCTTTTAACTAATGAAAAAACTACAAAAGCTAGCGCTGACAGGTTTTACTATCAATTAACCAATAATCAGCCATTGGCTTTGGCAAGCAGCTGATTTGGATTATCGAATACACTCAAGCTATTTTTTCTCTCTCGTCTACTCGATCGAAAACATACTGGAACTATTTAACTTTGAAACAAGCTCCCCCCCTCGAATAAGCCTCCAACGAAAATTCGTTTTTGCAAATAAGCCCCCGGGGGCTTATTCGAGGATTTACAGTGGAACCTCTATACAACGAACATCGAAAATGGGCCTTTCTTCGTATAAACAAACCCCTATAGAGAGGACACCTCTCTACAATTGACAATGGAATTCGCTTTACAGGTGTCCGTTGTGTGGAGATTCCACTGTAATTAGAATCCATCCTGGTTTTTGAACTGGTAGTTGCTCGATTCTTCGAAATCACTGACAACTGTTGCTCGAAATCTGCAACGCCCACTAAAGCCTTGATCGGCCTTGCTCATACAGAGTCTGCACTGACGAAGATCAACACATAAATTATGCTGCAGACAGAGGTCGTGTGAACCAGGCTTGAATAAAGACCACTTTCAAGCTGAAATACTATTTTGACCGAAAGAGTCAGGAGGCTGCTAAAGTACATGCGACACATGCTTTGTTATCTTATGTGCCATCGTGCGACAGCTCATAACATAATTACGTGGCAAAAGCTCTTGGTTTTTCTGACTTGCGTTTTTCTCGAGTTGTTGGCGCACAAGCACGTATTAAGCATGTTGGGCGACAGCCAGTAAGGAAAGAAAGGAGTCTGCCATGTTGGAACATGCTCGCTACGGTACGGAAACACGTTAGAGAAATGGCAAAAATGGACATGCATTAAGCTTTGTTACTCTGGCATGTACGACAAAATGACGCGTTGAAAAATGAGGCCTTGGCACGAAGGTACCTTTGGCACATTTGACACCAAATTCTGTGCATGGAGTCAAAGAGAATAGCTACCAAGTCAGAAAACAGCTTCTGGACTAACCGTAAAATAAGAACAAATAACTTTTAATCGAGGTTGGCTGTTCTTAGCTTTTCGCCTTTTTTCAACCTGAAGTGTTATTAGTCGGCTCTTAACTCGTGGGTTATCTAGACAGTAATATTTTTCAATGAATGTTGGGAGTGGTATTTGGTTTGTGTAAAAATGCAACATGCTTATTTACTACTTTGTTCGCTTGGTTTTTACATTCGCTCTGATGCTGATGGTCTTACTATCATATTCAGCCGATAAGGGCTTATGGACCCCATCCCTTTATTCAAAGGCCAGCCTCAGCTTGTTCTTAGTTTGCTCTTAAAATCTGGATTTTTCATAAGAAACCTAGCTCGGGGCCTAGTTCTAAAAGTTTCTTAATTTTTTGCCCAATTTTAGTTCTAAAAGTTCTAACAGTTTCTTAATTAATTGAAATAAATTGCAGTAAAAACGACAAAAAACCTTCTGTGGGATACAGAATTGCTTACAGTTGCAAGAAATCGCACGAAATTAGCCACTCTGGTGCGAGAAATAGCATGGAAATGCTTGAGAACTAATTACTACCTCCACAAATGTGAATCAGTATGTTGGAAAACGGACGCAAAAATTTCTACAGTTTCTTAACTTTTTTGGGTGTCTAGTTCTAGGTTTCTTATAAACCGGTTTCTTATAAAAACACTGGAAGGTTTGTGGATAAAACTTTAAAGGGTCTTGTGATCAGACTCTGTTGTGATCTACGTATATTATATATCATTAAAAAAACGAGAAAAGTAGCCTGTCTTTGAGCCAGCACTACAGAATTCAATAATTTCACAATACAGAAAATATAAATTTTCAATAGAGGAAGGGTGATTCTGAAACTTGTGGCAATTCAGAGAAATCATTTGTTATGTGGCGAAACTTCTCGTTTGGCAGAGAAAATCAATATGAATCTACTTGCTTTCAACTATTAAAAGACAAGAACTCGAAAATGATAGACTTCATGAAAAGGAAAGGTGTAGCAAGTTTATAGCTATGTCCTCCTCGACTGCAAAAATACACCTGAAATTCCGAAAATCTTCAATCATGAAATCGAGACAGCTCACATTCTCCTTCAATCCTTCAATACTTTACTTAATTGATCAGAATGTTGGAGTTTTGCATTGTAGTTCTGAATCAAAGCAAACAACATAAAGAATACATGCTGATGATTCTATTTAACTTAATCGACTAAATAAACTGCCTCAATTGTGAAAATTGTCTTTAAAATTTACGATATCTATTAGGTCCCATGAATTTTTTATATCCGAAGTCTTAGGCCGACAAAAGTGTTGTAATGTCAAATTGAAAAACGCACTTCTAATTGACCTTTATTTTGATAAACTTCATCATAAAAACCCATAGTAAAGTTGGTTTTAATCAATGTAAGACATTGCTAATGTCCACAATGCAGTATAGAACATTCCTCTTTTTCCAATAGAATTCTTTTATAGAGCATTAACAGCAAATTTAATATTGTTTAACTGTTGTATTTTCTTTATTCCTATGGGTTAAGATCCAGCTGACGAATACACTTTCATGAAAGAAATGTTATTGTAGATGTAGTTCGTTAAGTCCACACATCTCTAGCTCAGTTTCGTATCATAGTCTTCTTGGAAGTGTCTCTATTGGCTTCCTCTACTTTATAATGCTCTTTTTTATGACTCATTCGCTTGAACTCGATTTGAAGCCAAATCCTTCCTCACTTGGTACTTTGGCATATTTCATAAAACTCCATAAAACTTAAGAATAAAATCACCCAAAGATCAATGGTATCTGCTTACAGAACAAGAAACTACCTCGACCTTCAAATTCCTAGAGCTAGGCTTGAATATACGAAACGCAGTTTTCATTTTTCTGCCGCTAAGGTTTGGAATGAGATCCCAGTCAGTATTAGAACAAGTAATTCCCTAACTGGCTTCAAATTAGGTCTCAAAAACTGCAAACAATTTTGCTTGACATGCAAAGGTGAAGGTGAAATGCTTTGTCGATAGGATCTCAGAAATAGACAAGCGAAATAACGAGTCCTCGATCCTGGCTTTGTCGTTCAGCTCTTGGCATCAAGAGCTAGCTGGTTTAGATCACCACACCACAGCAACTACCCACGATGCCACAGCACTTTAGTCTCCAAAGCAAATCTGATTTGATTGACAAACAATGTTTGATCTTTTGGCCAGGGCTTTAGTCGTGAGATAGAAGACAGCATAAATAAAACCTTCATAATTGCAGGCATTATGGATAAGACGAGTATGTTAGCATATAAGAAAGCATTTGAAATCGCATAAAGTAATTCCAATCTTAATCTCAGTTATAAAAATAATTGACTTACCCCTCTGCATGGCAAGCAATGATAACACTGTTGATGATAAAAAAGAAAATACAGCTCTTCTTCCACGATCTTTTCTCCATTACTCTGCGTAGAAGATTATCCATGTCAGAACATCAAAAGAAGGCTATTAGTTACAGTGCTCTTCTCCAGAGGATTCGGAAAATATGGCAACTATATGAAGGAAGAGAACCTACTTAAGGGAGATCTATAGCCTTTACAAACATACTAGATTGAAGTCTCTGACGACCAGCCACCATGCAGTTAGTGACGCACAGCAAAATGAAAATATAGGAAATTGAGACTCTGGGAGCAGGTGAAAGCAATTTGAAGACAGTTGCTGTATTGATTTGGTTCAATGTTAGAAAAAGACACAAAAGCTAAGGGTTCATGAACTCAAAAGCTGCGTAGTGGATTTTTCTGTTCCCGTATCGGGAACACAGTCTAAACTATAACACACAAACTACTCAACTACATTGAAGATATACGTATTGAATTGTCCTCGCTTATTTTATGACAGCCAGTGAAATTCGACTAAGACTAGCTGTGTCTTTAATTTTGCCTATATTTAGGCTGAAATGATCATAATCTGTTCCTTATTCTCCAGTTTCTTAGAGGCTGAAACGTTTTACTAAACCTGCAGAAAGGTACCAGATTAGTTTGTTTGCCTTTTCATTCGGTTTGATGTTTGTCCGTCAGTCAAACTTTCTTCAGGATGTTGTTACGACCAGCATCATGTTTTTAAAAATGATCTTGTTCACGAAATTGTTCTTATAAAATGATGCAGTAAATCTCGATAAAGTTCTTAACCTCATGAATTCCTAATAAATGCCTTTTAATCACTACTGATCTTAGTACTAATATGTTTACGCGCTTTTTTACAACAGTGTTTTATTATAAACACCAATCCTCACAAGAAAAAGAGACTTCAGCCTTTGGTGAATATGGTCACTACCCCCTCCCCCTTCTAGGGATGAGAGTGTGTTGAAATTGATTTTCATAAATCATTCTCCACAAAATAGACAAACTGCTATACGATGATGAAATGATGACTGATGAAATTGAAATCACGATGAAAATAGATGGTTAAAATGTTTCCTTGTGAAATATTTTCTAACGAGACCCAAGTAGTTTTTTATCAGATACTAACAAATTTTGAATTGATTACAAAAACATTTAATTTTTATTAGAGAAGAAAACGTTATGCGAAAGATAAATAAATAGTCCTATTTTTTCTTCCGACAGTTTAAGAAGTTTGAAACCTGAAATTAAAACAAAACTGGCTCTGGATCGGACCAAGATCAATATCTTTGGTTATTCCCAATTTCCTTACAAAAAACATGTGTCAATTCTTATATTTTAGATTTTTCAACAAATGGCATACTATAATTGACGAGACTCGAACCCTGGACTGGATGATTAGAGTGCTGACGACATGACATTTCCACTGGGCTAAAGAGCTCAAAATATTGTCTTATCTTAAAGAGATAGTGAACCGTTATTCTATACTGG
Organism: Chrysaora quinquecirrha; assembly: GCA_014526335.1. Taxonomy (NCBI): domain Eukaryota; kingdom Metazoa; phylum Cnidaria; class Scyphozoa; order Semaeostomeae; family Pelagiidae; genus Chrysaora; species Chrysaora quinquecirrha. The sequence goes on from JACTAT010000031.1 coordinate 267,421, forward strand.
TTAAAAATTTCAAGTATAATTATCTCAATACCTTTCGCTTGATTACTGAATTTGTTGAATATATTCACTGCTGCTATAGTCAATAAAATAGCATCACCAATGATTTGTTTTTCACCTGAAATTAGAAAGCTAGAAATTCAGTTCAGAACTTCTTTTAACAAACAGCAATACAAACAGCAAAGGCTGGTACTCCAACATCGACTTCAGGAAATGTGTTTTTAGAGTTTGCACAGCAAAATAATCAACAGACGAATTTCACTTAATAAGAAAATCAATTCTTCAGTATCTATATGCAGTTCAAACAAAAATAACAAGTCTGCTAATTAATTTTTGATAAGGCCGAAGCAGAGTATAGTGAATTTCTTGAGATATCACTATTCCACGTTACGGCTTGCTCAACAATAGCTAAAACAATTGATTTATTGATTGCTTGATTATGATTGAGATCTAGCAGGTTATGGTCAGAAATTAAACCCCAGGACTCCATTCATTCAAGCAGGTGTACGCATTTGTTACCTTAACCAAGAAACTTAAATAATTTGTGCATTAGAGTCTATCGATGCATTATTGACGAGCTGCCAAGGTATAGTAAGGGGTCTGCGCAATATGCAAAGTTTTAGGACGCGTGTAGAAAAACAAACTCGTCTATTCAAGCGATTAATGAAAATACACATTCAATGGAAAACAAGTATGAGAATAATAAGATATCAAAAGACATAACCACAAGAAAACAACCAGTACAATTCGATATGCGCAACTATTAAGCTGACCACTGGTAACTGATTTGCTTAGGCACTAAACGAGTTGCAAAACGTGCAGTAATCGATGCTATGTTCAAATGCCATGATGAAAGAAGAGCAAATTCGTGGAGTCCCACTCCACGCAAACAACAACAACAACAACAAAAGCAAGAAAAACAAGAACAACAACATACAGCTGTTTATTGAGAGACACCCAAAAAAGAAAGCATAAGCAGAGGATATACAGTCCTTGAGCTCAAAAGTTTTCGGCGAATAACAAATACCCCTTTTTGTGAGGCTCATGAGACTTTTCAAGCTATTCAAAATCGGGATAATGAAAACCCAAAAAGAATCAGGGCGTTGTATCTCCCCTACGATACCCCGGACTAAAGGCTTATACCGTAAAAACTCAATTAAGGCCCCCCTCTCTATTTCAAGCGAAAATTCTCAATCAAGCCCCTTCTTATTTTATTTCGACCACATGACAGATAAGTAGTTACACAATGGAATGAAATGCAAATTAAAGTGATGATGCTTCTGATATCCCGAACTTATGTCATAACGAATGAACTACTATGTAACGTGTAACTACGAATTCCACGTCTCTATTGGGCTTGTGACCCCCGGGGGTACTTCAATCTGGCCATGATTAGACGTGAATCTGGACTTTGACAAAAGGACCCATTTGTATGATAGGATTTTCAAGGATTTGAACCCATTTGCATGAAAATCGGGAAATTTCAAGCCCTTGTACATGAATTTGATTGATTTTAAAACACTTTTACAGTGCTAGAATTCACGCAAAGTCTCGCAAAATCGAATCTGACGGCGATTCTTTGCAATCAATGTGAGCGAGCTCTGTTTTTGCTGCTAATTCATGGTTTCGAAAGCAAAATGCAAAGTAAAAGGTTGTCAGCCACTTTGCGGTAAATCATAATGGGACCTATTGGTAAGAAAATCCTAAAATACCAACCCATCGACCAGAATCAAGCAGAATATCAGACCCATGTGTAGAGAATTTCAGTGGAAAAACCCATCCATATGAGCGGCACGTCCAGTATGTCTACATATTGAAGTACCCCCTCCGGGCTGTGACCTCGTTTTGGGCGCTAATACTCTTCCAACGTAGCTAACTGGCAACTAGGAGTAGTAGAAATAATCGGAGATGATGTGAGAGATGGACACGACCAGGACAGGTTTAGAACATGATCTAAAATGATCAGGTATCGAACCTGTCACCTCGGGTTTTGTACGGTAACACTCTTCCAACTGAGTCAGCTGGATACCAGGAATAGTAAAAATAATCTGAGACTCGGGTTTTTCGTGCTAACACTCTTCCAATCGAGCTAACCGGCAACCAGGACTAGTAGAAATAAGAGATTGATACGACCAGGACGGGTGTCGAACCTGTCACCTCGGGTTTTGAACGCTAACACTCTTTCAGTTGAGCAGTTGAGCTAACTTGCAACTAGAAATAGTAGAAATAAATGAAGATAAAGAGAGAGAGTGAAAAAACCAGGACAGGTATCGAACTTCCCACCTCGGGTTTTGTACACTTACAATCTTCCAACTAAGCTAACCGGGAATCAGGAATAGTCTAAATTATTAGAGGTAATGAGAGAGATTGTTACGAGCAGGACAGGTATCGAACCTGGAGCCTCTGCATTAGTATGCCAATGCTTTTCAAACTGAGCTTCCTGCCCACAAGAAATAGCAAAAATAACTGGAGATAACTTGAGATGTTGATACACGCTTCACCATCCCCCTCCTCTCCCTCGAACAATGTTGTTAAGCACTAAATTTTCCAGGTTATTCTGCCCTCACACGATTGCTGATGGAATCATCAATAGGCTCAAGATTGTTTGAGAGGGGGAGGGGGATTTCGCTCTTGAACAAGCTAAATAGACTCACGACACGAGTCTCTAGTTTACGCTGTCTTATCTTAATCGAGCGATTATGGAAAACAACAACAACAACATTGAGCGAAGTAGTGGGACTTATGTAGTGAGTCAACATGCTGGATTTACAGAAAATGTCAGTTATTCATACGACTAAGTTCCAACGTCCAACTACGTTTGGCAGCCATTGTAGATCTTAAATGCGTTTTGGCTTTTAATATTCTCGTTCTAGCGATGTCGATCGGATAATATCTAAATCGGTTTCATAATCTAATAATGTTTATACAGGAGGGCAAAAAATGAACAAAGATCAGATAAATGTATTAAATATAAGATATTGTTTTTAGATATTCTAATCAGATGTTACAGATGTTAGATGATTAAATTTTACGCTTGTCAAAGTAAATATGGATGGAAACGGAAAAATTTCAGACATGTATCGCAATATAAAGAAGAAAAAACAAAATAGATAGAAATGACGTTTTGACTAAGAGGCGGCACATTCCATAAACGCGGAGTTTGCCGTTGAAAAATCCTATATCGATTAGACATTTTCCAAACTAGAATATGAACTAAACTGGCGTTTAAAGCGCCATGTTCCTCTGGAACGTTTAAAGCCAAATAACCTGAATCGGACTATTAAAGCGGAATATTGCTTCAAAAAGCACTCTCTTCTTCTAGTATGAAAAACCCCAAAACAGGGATGGCAGTGAGTCGGCAGCGAGTTAATTAATTAAGTAGAGATTTTAAATACAGAAATTTCCTTTCCATAAAATGGTATCCACAGATACCCTCAAAATGAATGATGTAGAAGTTATAGCTACGTAAATGTTAGTCTTTAGAAGAATCTCCAATAATAAGCTTTAAAATAAAGCAAGGACAAGCTACCGTTCTAGTAAATTCATCAGCTATATACCATTTGTATCTCAAAAGTGTTTGATGTATAGGCATAAAACGTAAGGAGACCATATAGGTCAATACAATGCAGAAATGTGAGGACGGTAACGGTTACAGGAGGATTGGAAACTGTCAAAATTATGTCTGGGAGTTAAAGACGTGAATTTAGTTATCCGATACCCAAGGAGGAAAGATACAAGCGTGATACAGGAAGGTATTTTGTGGAAAGTTAGGATTGCTGTACTGCATAAGTTAGCACTCAACCCCACTCAACCTCCTCCCTTTGAACAGACGGTCAGGAAACGATGTATTATGCCTGCTGAGATCGATATGAATTACATAAATCGCTAGACTAACTTTACTATACTTGTAAGATATAATTCTTGTATTGTATCTTAGCGTGAAGTAGATATAAGTATGATAAGTAAATAAAGTTATTTTCGTTTGAGTTAATGAATAAGAAAATAACTGAAATGTATCGTTAGACAAAAAATACATGTGTTTTTGCTATATAAAAGAAGTGCTACTGTAATAAGATTTTCCTGAAATCTTAAGATGAGGTAGAAATAGAAATTTTCCCTCGCCCTTGTTATTGAGAAGTTTAGTGCGAGGATGATGAAAATCATTTCGAAAATAAGAACATTCATTGATATCTTTATTTGTTCATATATGGCGTACAGATCTGTAAATTGGTTGCTTTGAGCTTTCACAGAAAACTCTTAAAAACGGAGGCAGGAAATTCGGTCCCACGATACGATTTCAGAAGAGCAAAGGAAATTGGCAGAGAAGAAGGAAAATTCAAGAGAGTACTTTCCACAAATTTTATTAAGAATTAGAGAAGCACAATAAGATAAAAATTTCCAACAAATATTCAATTACCAACCTTTTTCCAGCGCGAGATTGATACACAAATACAAGGTTCGACAAAATTCGCTAATTCCAGACAACGCTAACGGAGGAAATGAAGCATCTTGAGAACATCTGTTGTGTAAGTCAGCTTCACCAGCGGTTTTCAGTCGACCAATCAAATCCACGTGTTTCATATACGTAGAAATAGCCTGAAAAATATACAATTTATCACCGATGGTCTGATTTTTGCTTGATTGTTGACAGATGGTGGATAAATGCGTTATGGGAATATAAGTAGTAAACAGGGAGCAAACAGCAGAAGGCAAATAGACGGCTGATTTGGTGTTAATATATACACCAAGTTCCGATTTTGCTTAATATTTAAAAACCTTCCACCTTTATACACCCTTCCCGTAGCAACACCGTATAACACGTGTGCAGGTTTTTAACATCTGCAAACTTTGATGGAGCTACTGACTTGAGTTTATTAACTTTGTATCCAAAGCAAGGGCATGCATATACAAACTATCAATACATATATTGAAATATGAAGTATTGCATTTATAGGTTATTGATGGTGCTTGAATTAATTAAAAAACGCAAACAGCAAACGCTTAAAATAATCTAATTAATTTGAAACGAATAGCTCCTAATTTTACGGGATTCTCTACTGCAGGGTAAATCACCATGGTGAGGGGTATATTACTGAATTTCGATAAATTTTCAAGTCAAAACTTCTTATATTTCGTTATATGCGACTTTGAGGTAAATGTTATCATAGGCATATATTCTTTAGGACTTTCATGATACGAATTCAGAAAATCTTAGCATGAAAAAAATTAAGTTCGTAGCCAACTACAGTCCCCGGGGGAGGCACCGCCCAAGCATCAAAAACCTACCCGGCCTTATACCAATTTTTGAAAGTGTATACCGGACCTTGTACCAATTTTCCATTCTTCAAACATGAAAATCGTGAAAATTGAAACCGTTTCCTATACAAAAGGACCAAAATCGCGAAAACTGACACCGTCTTTATACCAAAATCGTGAGAATGGAAACCGTTCCTTATACCAAAATCGCGAAAATCGATACCTTTGGCACACTACAGTCTTATCATTGGAATGAAATTTTAGATTAGATTTTTAAAGTAGGTTAAGTTCATCTAAGTCATCTATAGACCTATTACATGACTTTCAGTTATCACTGTCACCACCTCAAGTTGTTGTCGTTGTAGGGACGCGGCTCACACAGTTGTAGCGAACTGCTGTTGTTGTTAGTCTACCATTCAATAAGCAGGAATGGAGACTGTGCAATAAGTCTAGTTTTCCCGAAGACATTTCAGTAGAGGGAATATTAAATGAAAAACTGATCCAGCTCAACGATGAACTGCTGCAAGAGAAATTAGTGGGTAGTCATAAAGTTCGTGTGGCCTGATCATAAATCATCAAGGCCATGTTCGATTAATTGTTATTCAAATGATAGTTAAAGTACGATAGACTTGAATCAGTAATTCTGATCGGGGAGCCAATCAAGATAACGTCTCATCGAGTATGCCACGATTATAAGATACATCCTAGAGGTCTGATCGAATTAAACAGGTCTGACCGAAACAAATCAGTAAACCTGATTACGTCCTTTATATTGCTTTCGCACTGAAGTAATTAACTTGCAGTGTGAATGCGGTATTACTAAATCGGTAATCAGATCCTAGAAGTCTGGTCGAATTAAGTCTGATAAGCAAGTCTGATCGAGCAGAATAATTAAGACTCGTCGTTTATGTCGGCTGACAATTATTAGACACAAGCCTGACTGAGCTTAACATCAGGTTAGTAAGCCTGCAAGTTTGTAATCAGATTCTAGAGGTCTGACCTAACTATAAACAGGTCTGGCGGAGAAAGTCTGATCGTGAATCTTACACGTGGCAATATCTTAGAAGTCTGACTGAGTTAAACAAGTCTGACTGATAATCAGTAAGAATCTTCAAGAATTATGATCCAGCGAGTCAGCTAACAACCCTTAACAATCAGATCCTACAAGTCCGATCCAACTGAACTAGTCTGACCGAGTTGGATCAACAAAATCATACCGCAGGTTCTGTGATTATCAGATGCAACAAGCCTAATCGTAGCCTGATCCGGGCTGACCCAGTCAGATCGAGCATAGATCGGGTAAGAGAGCTAGTGGATAGATAATGCGAGAAAGGAAATGCAGCTGAATTCTAGTTCTTTCGGTAGGAATAATAAACAGTTATTTTCTCCCTTCTTTAATGAGAGTATAAAACCGGTTGACCCTATTCTATAAACAGACACAGCTTCATCCGTTAATGACACTTATCTATTTTTGTCTCTCAGTATTAATTAAAGTCAAGTTTCATCTCTATTATTCATCCATTTTTCATCATATAAGTAAAAATCACTGCATCCGATTGATAAGATCACACCACTGATGAGTAGAGTTTAAGAAGAATAAGAAAAATATAAAATGTGGTCAACAGTATCAGAATATTTCACAAAAGATTCTATTTTTTGTTGATCCAATGTAATGCCTTATTCAAAGGCAAGGTTTTAGCGCCAACTAGGATTTGAACAATCAACGGAGGATTATTAAAGACGTAAATAAATTAGAACAGCCTACTTCTGTTGTAGAGTTGATTAAGAAAGAAGAAAATATTCGCTGTATGGACTCGATTAATTAATGTGACTTCACATGATTCCATTTCTAATTAATGACCTTGGATCTTAAGATTGTGACAAGCCTAGGGTTCGGAAACCCCAAGAAAACCTAAACAGTGAAACTTATATAATCGAAATCTACAGTCCATGATTTCGAGAAGCAAAACGTAAGACACGAGAAACAAGTTCCCTTAGTTACATGCTATTACATACCCTCTCCCCCGGGGGTACTTCATTGTTCAAATGACTAGACGTGCCGCCCAGTTTTTCCAAACCCACCCATGTCTACCGATAAATTCTATTTCTCGTGGTACCCATGTACACACTTTTTTATAAGAATACAGTCTATAAGAATATTCAGGCTCAAAATTGCCAAAGAACAATGGAAATTTAAGAATAACAATAAAAAAGTTCGAGCCTCGGCAAAAATTAGGATATTCTTATAAAAAAAAGTGTGTATAGAAAAAACAACAATTTTTTTTACCCATTTGTACCAATATCTCGAATGTTTGAACCCAATTTAACGCCTGAGGCAACTCTAAATGCGTCGAAAAGTCATTTGCGCTGAAAACTAAAACGCACTTTTTATCAGGCTTTTCAAAGCAATGCATGTCTAAAATGTTATATATATTTTATTAACCATGTGTAGAGATTCTTTACGAAAAATCAATCCATATGTAGGGAAATTTGCGCTCAAAAAGTTACCCATTTGGGCGGCACGTCTAGTATAGCGAGCAATGGAAGTACCCCCGGGCCCTTTCCTTGTTGCACATTTAATCACACTGGAAGAACACTTAACACGTAACCTACACAAAATAGTATGACAGTTGACAAAAATTTGTTAAGGGGGCTTGAACAGCCAAAACTTGATCGTAGGCATGATTTGTTCAAGATAATGAAAAATAAAAGCAGTGCTTTAATATAGAAATACAGAAATACAAAACTGTTGTGTTGTCAGTCTAAAAAAGTCTTACCAGCCTTTGAAAAGACCGCAACGTCGTAGAACGCCATAAAAGTTTCACTTTCCCTAACGATATAAGAAGACTTAATAAGAAAAGCTTTCAGCAGCCGCCCTAACTAGGATCTCAAAGCAAAAATTTAGAGAAATTCAGATATCTGCCGTTAGCCGTTCAACAAAATAAGGGGAGCGAAAGACAGATGGTTCATAGACTCAATAGGCAGCAGTGCAAGAGTTAATATTTTACCATAACTTTGGGTATACATTTTCAAGAATTTAGTACGAATATGGGTAAAAATTTGGATTTTTCCCTTTTTTCCCTATCCGGCACGTTTTTTCCCTATCCGGACCAAAGTCAAGTACCCCCATTGCGCGACCTAAGATAATCGACGGCGTAGTATTTCGATTTTCGCTAGAGCCCTTTCCAATTTGATAATGTCATGCCAGGAATTAGTAAGTTCACAAAGCCTTTCGAACATTTATGAAAGGTAAGATAAGCTCTGCCATTCTCGCAACATGTGTTCGAAAAAATGTAATTTTGTCCCTTTCAAATAGAATTAAAGGAACAACTAACGAAATTTAAGAGGTTAAGAGGCTTTTCCTAAAGCAAGAACAGGGAACAACAATTTTTGATAAGGACGAAAATGTACTTGATGTTAATCTCATTTGAAAATCAAGGAAAACAGAATCCTTCATTAAGATCACTATGGGTCACACAGTGCAGCAAGTTATTGCCAGATTACGAGCATCGCCATTTTCTGATCCAAAGCATTAGCGACCATCACGCAATAAGATAGTTTTACGAAATATCAAAGAAATGATTTTATTTGAGGTTAGATTTCATCAAATATTAATTCATTTTGGATTACGACAGCAGCAGATGCCCCCTCATTATGATTAAATTGCTATTTTTGAATGACTGTAAAGTTTTTCGCGAGGTTAATGAACGTAGAGAGTTCGCCATACGAAAGACATCATGCTAGAAACGTAATTATGTTTTTAGTGGCATGGTTGAGCAAGCCTGCCGATTCGAATATTTGCTGCTTCAACTAAATTTTTGCCACCCTGAAGAAATCTGCCGTAACAAATTGATTCAAACACCTTTACAGAGGCAAATCATTTCCAAAAATCTTGTCTGCTGATTGTAATCAATTTTCTAAAAACAAAACCGTTACGGCATATCAACAAGGACTATCTTTAATATACAGGGCTTTCATCCCTACTATTGGTGAAAAAATTGAGATAATGGCGATGCAGCACATGTCGAAAGAGAACAGCTTCATCTATTGTATACATGAGCAGCATATCTATTAGCTGTTACTCCTTCCCGCTCCGCTAGGCGAACTTATACATATTTTCGGCCTGTCTCTTTATCCAGTTCAGCAGAAAATTTGGCAAAGTTCGAGATAAAGAGCAGGTTTTCCTCCATGGGAAATCGAAAATGGTTCGAGATAACGGGGTTCGAGATAGCGGATGATTTTTCTATGCAAACCCTTATACCAAAACGAGGGGAAATGGAAAATCGTTCAAGATAGCGAATGTAAGAGAAAGCAGGCAGTCGAGATAGCGGATGTCAACTGTAATCCCAAAATTTGCGATGCGGACTTGCGGAAGTGAAATAGAAAGGAGCGAGTTGAGTTTTTCGGTAAATAATTAAGCATTCTCTAGGATTTGAATATGCCGATAAACTTTATCATTGTAAAAATCCCGCGTTATTCAAGAAGTTTAGAGGTGTTCCTTTGACTCGGCACATGAATTAATAGAATAATAACAGAGCGAAGGTAAAATGCATAGAAACTTACTTCAGCGCATGATCAAGTTAAGATAGCTAGATACCTGCAACAGGAGACCATAGGTTCAGTTTAATTCTTGAAAGCAGCTTGTTCACTTCCCAGTTATTTTCCCCTGGTGTTTCCCTGCATAAAATAAAAGACATGGTTCCGGGAGCGTATAAAACCGATTTCAGACAATTCGACGTTAGTGTAGTTTTACAAAATGCTGATATGCATGGCTTAGTCAAGGAAGGGGTCAACAAGGAGAGACAGTTCCCCCAGTATCTTACTAATACAGGTTTTGTATTAACCGGAATCTGAAGAACGACGTCCCAGGATAACTCCTCCTATCAAGACAAGCAAATTGGCCTCAAAAATAATAACGTAAATCAATGGTACCTTCATTGAAAAAACTGATATAGCGGCCAACATTAGGTAAGGTGAAGCTCCTAAAGAAACCTTCTTTGAATGAAAAGGTGACACGAACTTAAGAGAACCATGCGGCGTCACAGAAACAAAACAGATATGTATAAGGTGTGAAGTTTTAAGTAGAAAATAAGTTAACAGAAAAATTATAGTTTTGAATACAGGTATTCCACACCTTCATGAACTATAGGTAATTAAATGTTTTCGGTAAAGTAACGTTTTCGGAGATTAATGTCTGCAGGATACAGATTTAGAAACCCACGTTTAAGCTGATCAGTTTAATAGATACTAAGTCGGTCTATCCTTGCAGTAGGGCTACAAAGAAAGCGCATCTTCTAGTCACTGTTAACGACAGTTTGGAAAAGATTGGGCGATTTGTGTTTATTTTTTGGAATTACGTTTCACTCTTTAGGATCAAAGGATAACATTAATTAATAAACACAAAAAGCGTAAGCTTTAAAAGGAAGGAAACAATGTTAACAATATAGAATTTCACACTAGTGAATCTATACGCAGTACTGTGGTGGTATTTTCGCGTACTATGGTGGTATTTTGCGTATTGTGATGGAAACAATTCATAGCAAAGTCTATAGATCAAGCAAGAAAAAACCAAAACATCCACCACCATATAACACAACCCCCCCCCCAAGTATACATAATAACCCACCAAAGTAGTGCTTATCCACAACAGTACGCAAAAATACCACCACATCCAGCATCATAATCCACCGAAGTGGTGCTTATCCACCACAGTACGCAAAAATACCACCACATCAAGCAAAATAACCCACCACATCAAGCACAATAACCCATCACAGTAGTGCTTATCCACCATAGTACGCTAAAAATACCGCCACATCAAGAACACTAACCCACCACAGTAGACCTTATCCACTTCAGTACGCAAAAAATTCCAGAACAGTACGCAAAAAATACCAACACAGTAGTGCGTATCCAGCACAATACGCAAAAAATACCACAATATCAAGCATAACCCAACACATCAAGTATAATACCCCACTACAGTTGTGCTTATCCACCATTGTACGCAAAAAATACCACCACATCAAGCATGGTACACCACAGAGTGCGTATCGACGACATTGGTAGGTATAGATTCGCTATTGTGAATCTTATTCTACTTACAAGTAGAATACCGGCGAGATATACAAAACCATACCATTTTGTGTCCTGTGGCCGTTCCTTTCACTTGACAAAAATAAAGTTCATTTGATCTAAAACAAAAAGAAACAGTGAAATATTATTGCAGGTGACGTCATCTGGTTCAATTCGCAGTTTCGATGCTGTTTCGGACGAAGGAATGAAGTGAAAATTGTTGGCTACGAGGCTACGAAATTATCGCTTCTTCGAAAAAGCCTTTATTTCCCAAAAGTTTAAGAGAAAGCGGAAGTAAAATATATTCAGCTAGTAATAAGGACTACTGTGGTGGGTTAGTGTACTTGATTTGGTGGTATTTTTAGCGTACTATGGTGGATAAGCACTACTGTGGTGGGTTATATACTTGCTGTGGTGGGTTATTTTGCTTGATGTGGTGGTATTTTTTGCTTACTGTGGTGGATAAGCACCACTTCGGCGGGTTATTATGCTTGATGTGGTGGTATTTTTGCGTACTGTGGCAGTAGCTATACGAGTACTGAGAAAGATGAAAAAATTAGCCGCAGTGATGTAAGGCCGGGCCAAAACGATCAAACTTTTGAAATTTGCTTGTAAATGAAAATGTTTCACCGTTTCACCGTGTAGTCACGTCGAAAAAGTGTTCTTCCAACATTTGTTGCTTCTGTCAAGCCAAAAGTGTTCATGAAGTTATTGCGAAACAAATCTTGCTAGCAGTTTTGCTTTGTGACGTGGTTAAGCATAAAAAGATGTTTGGTGGGCAAATTTCACACAATTGACAAACGGTCTACCCGACAGTCTGCAGTTTTATTTTAGTTCAATCAGTTAACATTCGTTGTCTCGAACCCTTTGGAAATTTGCTCACAGAACCGAAACGCGAAGCAGAATTCGCGATTCAGCTCTTACCGAAATTGAAAAGAAACGAAAATTCGTCGGAAAATGCGACTCGTCCAAATGTTCGATGTAGTGGGTATGGGTATTTATATTAATATTCATAACTGATTGGCACAACTGGGTTCCCTTTCGACTCGAAACAGTTCATTTTTTGCGCAAAATTGTCCCGAAACGTAGTTGGTTATCGTAGTTGGTTAAAACTCCTTAAAACTTCAATGGGCACATCGCAAGGAAATAATGCGCAAAAGTGAAATAAAAAAAAAATAGAAATCTTAAAACATTTGATTCTTTTGAAAACCTGCCAGAGAACCTGAACGTTTTCGGGAAGTGATATATCAATCGAAAAATTTAACATTGCAGTGGAAAGACCAATTCACAAAAGCTCGTAAAAAGGCCCAAAGTGCGATTCCTAACCATGGTTCTGTCCAGGTCATTTCAAGGATGGGTTACCTCTTGAACATGCTTGGGCTGTTGTAGATACAAAACCGTACCGAGAAGTAAAATGCCTAAGTGATGAAGGCCTAGAAAGACTCTTGATGCGCCTTTATGTATGGCTAAATGAGTCAATATTTATTCCAAAGGGAGCATAGAAAAAAAGAACAAAAAATCGGCCTGAGCTAAGGGGGTAAATAATAGTCAAGTGCTGTTAAACATAAGCAGTTAGCCCAGGTTACACTACGGAAACTAACCCAGGTTGAACCCTAACCAAAGTTAGATTTTCGGTAGTGTAAACGCAACGAGCCCGGCGATATATAACGGCTTTATACAAAAGCAATTCCTTTCTTTTCCTATATCAAAATTATAAGACAGGCGGTTGGGCTACCTATTTGTGCTCATAAGTTTACTTTTAATAAGAGACAGAGGAACGTTTAGAATTCTAAGACTACTGTCACTGCTACAAGCTGCTAAATGAAATGAAAAGTCCTCTTCGTTGTCTATAGATCTAGGGACACGATGCTTGTTCCAGCGAAGTCTTTTCACAGCCAATGTAGGACACAAGCTGAACACCATCAAGGAAAAAGCTGCGGCACTTTTGCGAAAAAGAAGAGCAAACGAGATAAGGCTGTTGAAAGGCTTGAGTCTAGGGACATGTTAGACTCATTACATAAGCCCCACTCATCGTAAACAGCATCGATAGCCATAAGCAACAGCAACAACCATTTACATGAAAAAATTAAATTGGATGGCCTAATGCTCAGTAGCTCTGAGTGACCTACCTACATCAGATTGGCATAAGGAGAGAAAACTACGACTCGTGGAATAAGCCTAAGGACATGTAGGGACTTCGTTTGGCCTAAAAATCTGGCTTGCCAATTTTAATCGACACAACTTGAAAAGAATGGTTTGCTTCATGATGCAACATTATCGACGTAGTGGTGCTTATAGTTTTGCAAGTTGATGCAAAAACAATCTATCCCGAAGACTCCCTGACTAATCGAATACCCATCTAACAGCACAATAACAATCAATATTAACAAACTACATTTTGCTTTCTTGATCCAAAGGAACGCACAGGCTCACAGTGGCCAAAACTGTGCAATTTTTTCGGGAGAGGGCAAACCTAACGTTTTAGTAAAAAGCATTGATCCCTTCTATTGTCTCAGACAAAAAACCATTGTTCTCGCCATCATTTGGAGGGAGAGTGCATCCCATCGGCACATTCAAGGGTCCATCACTGGCTTGTGGTCAAAATTTTCGCTTGCATACACGGAGCTCTACATGCTATAGCAGCATAAATTCACCTTGATAATAGCCTTACTGGAAGTTCAGTCTGAGTCGAACATTTCCCGTGTGCATAGGCCAAATATTCTCAAGGATATTTTCGTAGATCAAGAAAAAGAAGGCGATGCTAAGAAAGGATACGATTTGTCAAGTTTTGCTAGCGTTTCCCAGTTATTATCAACGGCAGTCCAGGAGTGAAGGTCGATTTGACCGTTTTCCATACCAACAGCAAACACATATCTGAAAGCAACAAATAATATACCGTATTTTCTTGAATAAGCGCCTTCTCTTGAATAAGCGCCCCCCTTGGAATGAGCTGCCAATCAGGCTGTTCGCAGACACTCGTTAAAAAATATATGTCCAAACTCTTGATATGAGGAATCAAGAGAAACCTTTCGCTAGTCGTGCAATACTTAGCAACTTGATATTCGACAAGGCGAAAACGTCATCGTTGTTTTTATGTTCCGATGAAAACGCTAAAGTTTTGCCTTTTCAGTGAAGCCGCAACAGCAAATTCCACAGCCATACCACCTTAGAGAATGCGTTCAATGTTGTATTTCACCAATGTTATGGGGAGATATCGTAGGAACTGCGAAAGAAACAAATTCGGAATCATTTGGTGGGCTTTTTAAGCTCATTTCTGAAAATAGCCTTTTTAGGCCTGAGCACATCGGTAAGTGGGCGTCGTCACCTGAGGGGCAAATCACTCAATTGAAATCTCTTGGAAATCCTTCTGATTTAAAGGAAATCTCGTTCACTTTTTCGAAAAGTTAAATGCCCACCGTCTTCACCCTTTAATGCTAAATAAGAAATTTTAATCAAACGGTTCGGAACCTTGACCAAAACGGCACTGTTGCGTCATGTTGCCAAAAAAACCTACTCAAAATACACATGAGGAGCAGGCGAATTAAATGTTTGGAAAAAATTCATGTTCCAAAGCTTCTTCGTACCTTTGGCCATGTAGAATTGATGGAAGGCAACTGACAGCTGTACACGACTCCCCAGTTTCTAAGCTCTTGCCAACAGGACACCATTGGTCATTCGAGTTTGAATCCTTACTCCAAATAACAACCTAAAGAGGAGAAAAATATTCACTATGTTTCGTATATGTCTACCTGTGCACACACCTTTCCGATCTATCTTGGCTCCACTATCCGCCACCAAGGGGATAAGACCCTGTGCACATGAGAGCGGATCCATTTGGGTCCGTTCTCAAACCAGTGCTGGTATGCCTTACTTATGCACGAGAACACCGCTATTCGATCTAGTTTTGCACGGCTTTTGGATCGGAAAAGAAGCTGTTCATTTTGGAGGGGATCCATTTTGCTCAGTGTGAATACTTGGATCCGATTTCAAATAAGTGCAGTTTGGCTGCTTTGAAAACAGCATTTTTCCTGCGCATATAAAAATGCGGATCTTCTGGACCTGGGTCTCGTGTGTACGCCAAAAATTTCAGCCGTTCCCATATGCACGGGAATAAAGTTTGGGATCCGTATCAAAAAAGAACGGAACCAAACTGATCCAGTTCTCGCGTGCACAGGGTCTTAAAGAAGAGATATTTAGTAGCTGAGACACGGTGTGTCTCTTAAATGGTATAGATGAAAATACAACAAAGTTTGTGACAGTTAAAGGGTCTTAAGCTCTGGCTAAACTAGGATACATGTCGCGCGCGACATTGTATTCAGCGTGTCTTCTAGGGTGGCTAAACATGCGAGTGACAAGCAAGCAACAAGTCTCCCAAGTCATGGAGACAACGATATGTTTCTGTTGTCTCCAAGAAACACTTGCGTGTTTCTCGCTACAAATTATGATGCGCGCTACAAAATGAGGTGGCTAAACTGGGAGACATCGAGGAGACATAGGGCGACTCTTAGTTTATCCAGGCCTTTAGTGAAACTGATTCAAATCGAAGGAAAATTCAAAACATGGAAAAGCACCTGTTTGTCTCTAGAAGCAGTAGCAAAATATTTATCATCTGATGTCCAACAACAAGACCATATAATCCTTGTGTGAACGCCTGTCTTTTTGTCCGATTTTTGAGAAAGAGTATAAGGACAACCTAACAGAAAAGAAGAGTGATGAAATGGATTAAAAAATAGAGTTCAGTGATAAAAAATTGCATTATGTTAACGCCCTGGCCAAACGGTCAAACACTGTTGGTCCAACATTTGATATTTGCTTGTCAAGCAAAATTTTTCTGACCATTTGGCCGCGCCCAAAAACATTGCTTGTCAAACATTTTGACAAACTGCAACAACTTGCAACATTTCAGCACCTAGCAACATTTCTAAGCAACAAGGTGCTCGTTCGTGCTTGCGCATTAGCAAGAACTTCGTTATTCTAAAATGTTTGAAAACAATGTTTTAGGACGTAGTCAAATGGTCAAACATATGTTGTAAAGCAAATTTGAAATGTGGGAATAGCAATTTTTGATCATTTGGCCAGGGCCTAAAAAAGTAAAGCGTTTCTAGAAGCAGATTATCATTTCAGTCTTACCTGAAGTTTCGTCATTGGAAGCCTTATAGAGTGCCCAAGTTCTATCACGTGACACTGACAATAACCAATCACCAGAATGTGAGAAAGAAAGCTGAGTGACAGTTAAAGAATGTGCAACGAGACTTCCAATCTGCCGCCATGATTTCGTATCCCAAAGGAGAATATTGGCATGTTCTGCTTTTGACGCCTGCAACAGAATGCAGTATACATTAAGTATACTTACACGCCTTTTTTGTGACAATTAGGAAGTTCTCTTGAATAATGGTGCAGCCTAATGGTTAATGCGATGGGTTTCGTGTCTATGCGTGTTCAAATCCCACTAAGGTGCATGGGTTCAAATCCCACATGCATGGGTTCAAATCCCACTAAGGTTGGAATCACGAACTGCTATTGTTAGCCAACTCAGCTGTCCATCCTCCCGACGTCGGTAAATGAGTATCCAGAAGGCCATATTGACCGTGCACATGACAAGTCGGAAAATGAGTATCCACTACGCCATTATCACGACAACCTTCGCCCTACTAAATATCAAAGGCTTGTCATGATAAGTGGTGACTATCATGTCTAATACGGTACAAGCAAACTGCTTTACCTTGCATGCAGAAGCAAGTACTGTGCCTTGAGGGTTGCAAGCCAAACAGAAAATCTCGAATCCATGACCATACCTATAAACACAAAAGAAGTTAATTTGTCAATCAAGTAGAGTTGTGAAAATACATGCACTTTGAAGAGAAGAGAGAGAGAGCCTGTCATTTCAGCAACAAAACTGTAAATGAATAATAACAAATCTTGCAGTTAAGTCAAAGTTTCTATAAAATACAGTCCAAGAGAAAGTTAATTATTGAAGAGTCCAAGTGAGAAAACGAACTTTTCTCTTTACACCGACTGGCATTTTGGTTTGATGTGGACAGATTCGAATACGTAGGGGTTTCGGAAAGATATCTGTGCTGACCAATTTAGGAAATCTTCTTCAAGACGTTACAAGGTTTACCTACTAGTGATATACCACAGTCGATAGGATATGGCCCAGGACTGCTACTGCACGATCAGAGGGCCAACCATCAAACAGAGCTAAATGTCTCAGTGAAAACGACTCGCTGAAAAAGCCGATAAAATTACCAGGTCACACAGACCAAGGCTCTCTTCCCATTTCTCTTATGCAATTTTTATATCTTAATGGCAAATATCCTTTTGTAAGGAAAAATATGAGATATCAAATTGGTCAAATACAAAATTCAATCCTCCATATGCTATGAAGGACAAGCAAGTTAGGTTAGAGATAAGGACCCAGCATTAACAATGATTAATATGGTTCAGCATATACTGTATTTATATCACAGAAGAAAGGGAGACAATAAAACGAAGACGCAAAAATGGAGACGTACAGTTTATGCACTTCTGGCCATAATGTGTTTTGCAGTAGTACATCTTCAGGTGGCGGTTCTGTTAAGAAGAACAAAGTGGAATGAGATAACAGCCTGAAATCAGTTCAGTTGTTTACTGAGCTTACAAGTTTTGAGGATGAGAGCAAAGCTTTCTGTTTCTGCTTGGTCGATCTGGGTCGATCATTATAACTAACAAGAGTGATCAACAGCAAGCAAGAGTACTATAGGGAAAATCTGTCTTAGATCAAATCAGGTTGAAAGAGTATAACTAGAAGCTTAAAATAAGTTTACTTTATTAAAGCTTAAAGCAAAAAGTGAAAATTGATTGCGATATATACATTCTTTGAGTTGTACAAAACTTCAACATTGCGATGAACAGCGGAATCATTTTCGGGCATACTGGTATCATCGCAATATATACATTCGTTGTATATGCACTTTCCGTACACCAGAAGCAGAAGACAAGAGCTGACTTGATGACGACAGCTGAAAAATATGTAGTCAATTCAAATAGAATTGCAATTTCTCCTATGTATTAACAGAAAATATATTCAAGCTTATAGGTATCTCAACTTTTGCAATGCATTGATTCTTATATAAAAGAAATCCCAATTTTTCACCCTGCAAAACGTATGCGGAATTTTCCAATTTCAACATCATGTTCCAAATGCAATGTATTTGGAGTTCATCCAAAGAAGTTAATCATAGCCCCAATCATAAGTTGCATTTAAACCCCAGTGAGTGATCCGAGTCAACTTAACTGAGAGACTATTTTGATATGGGTAGAAAAAACGTTACAGACTTTAGGTTCTTAGAAAGTGGAGTTCTTATGTGTGGGTTTTTACTGTAATATGAAGGTTGCCTTACGATTAATTGCCAAAGGAGTATATGGAGCAGGATCTTCTGAGGCAAAGGTAGAGGCTTTCTGAGGACGACTTTTATCTTCACTGCCTTCCTTCCAGGTTTCTAAATCATCTGCAGGAAGGGATGACAAAATACATTAGAATAAACAGCAAAGCTGAGGGGTCAAATTGAAATGCGATTTGCAAAGGTATCTTTACATTTTACATCTGGAAATCCCAAGGGTGAACAGTTAGTAGGAAGAATCTTCGTGTCGCATAAAACTCTAAAATTGCGATTAAAAGTGGAAATTTGTTGGATACTGAAAGCTTTCTTTGTCTGAAAACGTAAGAGTATAAACGTCAGAAACAGGACGAACCAACTGACAAAGGCAGAACATAGCTAACTGCCTACCTATCTTACTACCTAATTAACTAACTAACTAACTAACTAACTAACTAACTAACTAACTATCTAACTAACTAACTAACTAACTAACTAACTAACTAACTAACTAACTAACTAACTAACTAACAAACTAACTAACTAACTAACTAACTAACTTACTAACTAACTAACTAACTAACTAACTAACTAACTAACTAACTAACTAACTAACTAACTAACTAACTAAATAACTAAACAGCAAGCTTACCAGCAAGCTAACTAATTAACTAGCTAACAAACTAACTAACTAACTAACTAATTAACTAACTAACTAACTATCTAACTAACTAATCAACTAACTACTTACCTACCTTCCTAACTAACTAATTAACTTACTAACTAAAAAACTAACTAACTAACTAACTAAACTTACTAAAATGAGGAAGGCTTCAGAGGATTTTTTATTGTTCAGAGCTATCAGTTCAATGTCGTGGCACTGAAGCTCCGTATATTTCTATTTTCAAAAATGTTTTGCATTAAATCTGAATCTGATTTCCACGCTAACTGTGTTTTAAATAGCCTTTAGTTTTAGTTTAAAGCAGCAAAAAATTACACTGAATAATCATCAAGAAGTGAGAAATGAAATATCATCAGGCTTACTCTGAAACACTGCTTTATTAGAAAGCCCCAAGGAAGGAACACTAGCACCAACAGGGAGTGAAGCATCGATCTAAAAACATAAAAGGAAACTATATTGTACAAACTCTAAACATAAAATCTTTTAAACCAATAACATTAGATTTCAGCAACGAAAGTCAGCATGCAAGCTCGTATAAAACAAATTTAGAAGTAATTCAAAAATTGTCATCAGGCGTATAACTTGACCAGAAGCTTGTTTAATTAGAATAACAAACGAAAGATGACAAAATTGTTCACTTTTTACTCTACACTCGACTACACTTTCCTGCACCCATCTTCAGAGTTGGAAAGGACTGGAAAGTGAAATAGAATATACAGTAAATAGGGAACAATTTTGTCATCTTTCGTTTGTTATTCTAACAAAACATGTTTAAGCTTCTGCTCACCCTTTCATCAGGAAAATTATCGTTTTGAAACAACTTACAGCGTTATCCATCTGACAGCATTGTCAGAACAAAAGAAGATGTGAAATTAAGTAGAGGAATATTAGTAGTTCCTATCTGAATAATTCACGACCTTTGAGTATGAGTTTTGACTCAAAGCTGTACTGAAGTGCAGTGGTCGTGTGGCTAGAATATGTGTTTCCCATGCGGAAGAGTTTGGTCAAAGAATCCAACTCCCATCAGAATGCTTGAAATATCAAATTAATGGTTTTTTGACGAAGAAAAATATGGAACAAATTGGATTTCATCTAGATTATCCAGATGGAAAGGTTTGGGTACTTAACATCATTTTTATGCGTGACACTGGGAATCAGTAGAGTGGAACTTCAGACGTAGCATTATAATAATTTGCCCCGGTTCGATCATCGTTCGAAAAGCGGAGCCTGCATCTGAGAATGAGGCGCCTGGTGTATTCATTTATATAAGCCGTATATCAATTTGGGCTCATGAGTTCTGAGTGTGTACTGAGTTCTGGTAGGCCTGGCCCAAGTACCGACATTAACCCTGGTTTCGATATGGCAGACTGTAGATTATGGAAACCACTTCACCGCTAGCAAAGCAAACTATGACAACTTCGACTCAGATAAAAAGCTGAAAGGTGTTCCACTTTTTCTATTGTTTTCATTTGGCAATGAGCCTTAATTACTTTAGGCGACAAAGTTCTATAAGCCGATAGTTTGCCTAGTATCCTGGCACAAAAATACTCATGAAGGAGCAATGATGACGTAAATTTTACCTCTTGGTCACTATCAACTTGAGAAATAACTGAAAGACTGTCAAAGAAGCTTTTCGGAGCTTTGAATATTCTCGTGACCTGAAAAAGGACAAAATCATTGTAAAATACCAATAATCTTTGTTTTAAACAAGTAAATTCATTTACAAATAGTTTTGCAACGGAAAGGCAAAGCGCTCAACGACTGAACAGGAATGTAATGTGACAAATATTTTTTCCAAGCTTTTAAAGAGTACACAAATAATATCATGGGTTTTGAGATACGCAATTGTAATTTTTCCTCCCAATACCCCCTTCTTTCTGTAGATCTGGTGCTCTACGAATGATTATCATAGACAGACTCTGTACAAAAGTCAACTGACCCCTTGATACAGAAGACAAATCCAAATGTTCCCTAAAAGCAACGGCAACCCTGTGCAAAAGCAACAAAGTTTTACATGATTAATTGAACTGGAAAGGCCAACAGATCAACAGATGGGAATTTTTAAGTCATGTAATAAACTTATAACATTCGCAGTCTACGCTCCATCGCAGTCTACCAACCCAATCTGACGAAACAGCAATTATGTTGGTGTAGTTGTCAGTAGCTTTTTCCAAAAGAGTGGGAGGGAGACAATAAGTCTACTGATGTAATTGGTCTAGACAGATACTCTCGTTGTCGACAAGATATGAGGTCACAAAGATACGAGGGATGCAGCAGCAAAACAACAACACGTTTCTTGCAGCCAATGGTGATATGAGATATAAGGAAATTTCTCCAAACGACATTTCTTACTTTTTCTTCGGATCCTGAGGCATAGGTACTTCTACTGATGCAGGCTATGCATTGCATATCATATCCATGTACTTGTGGTCTGGCTATTTCATGCCAGGTTACCTGGAAAAGAATTGAAATTTATTTAGCTAAATATTCTAATAAAGTGTTGTAACAGGCAGGACACACATTGTGCGATTTTGTAATATTTTAAATACAGTTTACTGTTGTTGCTGTGAATATCTTACTCCATTTAACTTACTACAAAAAACTAAGCATAATAAAAGCGAGGGTTTTTTGCAGACTACATACACGAAATTAGAAGTGCGTGATATTCTTGTTTGCGAGTTGTGAATTCAAAGATGTCACGACGTTTTTACTTCGTAAATTCGACGTCTTTTTGTTGAAAATAATGTTATTTTAAGCGACCTGGGGCATTTTAAATGAGCTTTAATGCTACTTTACCCAGAATTAGAGAGAAATGATTCACCTGTTTCAATAGGTGCGCGATTATGAAAGGGGCACGAAAATCTATTTCAAGCCAGTGCGTGAAAATTAGACCCCGTTTACACGAGCCAAAATGGATCGGATCTAAAGTGGATCCGATCCACTTCTAGTAAGGATAGGCCTTGGGTTTACACACAATTCGTGGATCCGATCCATTTTTGGTCCGCGAACCGACATACGTTTGGATCGCTTTGAAAAGCGTCCCAGTTTAGTTCGATCTACTTTTGCATCGTGTAAACAGGTGGACCCGATACGAAACTTGCTCACTTTGAAAATATGATTACAATCACTATAGAATATTCAGTAACCACGCATGCGTCAATTACCAGATCCAAAAGTGGATCGGATCCATGCCTCGTGTAAACGGAAGGCCTTTCCGTTCCAAAACTAGAACTTCTGAATCCAATCCACTTTAGATCAGAACAATTTCTCTCGTGTAAACGAAGCGTTACTCAGTGAATTATATACTTTGGAGAGTGAAACTCCGTGATACTGTGAGGCGCTGCGATTAGCGTGAAGGACTCACAACGAAAATGTTGTAGGTTCGAGCCACGGTCTTTCCACTTATAATTGCAGAGATAACACGGGCAAGTTATTAACAAAAAATGTGCCTCTCTGGTGCATATATGTCTACCAAGTCGGCTAGTTGTGCTATATGGCTAGTTATAAGCGCGGTATGTGTCTGCACCCTGCCATATGCTATATGCATCCAGGCCAGGGGTAAAGTGTAAAGTCGACTGAATGGCCCTGAGTTGGTAAGCTGATAGTAGGCTTACAAAAACGGCAATTTATTTCAGCCACATTTCACTTTACGTAAAACTGAATGACAAGAAAAGCATTTCTTACTGATTTGTCTTTTCTAATCCAAGGGGCATGAAGCCTTGCCGTTTGATCAGTTCCTACACTTATCAGAAATTCTCCATTCGCAGGCTCCCAGTCAAAATCCTGCAACAAATAAAACAGGTATAAATTGAGTTAAGACTACAATTTTTCTAATAAGCAACTAGGGCTGAGATTTGTTAAACGTTTTGGTTAAGATAGCTTTTTTATAAAGTACATCATTGCCAACTTGTGAATAACATTGAAAAGCAAGAAAAGACCCAAAAAAGAGTTATTGTGGGGGGGGGGGGGTGCCAGTCATTCTCTAAGGGCTGAAATATTAGATATTTTAAGCAACTCCTCGGGCTGACCTCCCTTCCCGTATGACTTGGTACCCAATGACCTCCCACAGGCTTATATTTCCTGAGCAAGTTGTTATTCGGATTTAATCTGAATCTGGCCAGACATCGCAGCTTTTAGGATGCTATTTAGGACAAAAAGGCACCGATAATTAGAAAACGAAGCTCTTGCTTCTGTATACTATTCAAACCAGCTCGGTAAAGGCCAAAAACTATCACAGGATATTATATATTCCAAAAAATTTCAATCGGGGCATCAAATAACTTTTCGCAGTGGAATGAATGTTTCGCCGTCGATAACATCGCTTTCCCAATCGAGGACTGCCCAGAAAGCAACGCACGATTCTTCTTTTTGGTGTCAAACGGGATTATAATTTTTATGCATACCATAAAGGTCTTAACGAGAAAAGATTAAAAACTCGAGAAATAATATGAAATTCTGCAAAATTTTGATCAGCATAGCAAATATTTGAATACCTGAACTGGACCAAAATGTCCACTTATGGTAACGTCAGGCGACCAGCAGTCAGAGACCTAAAAAGGAAATCTTTTTAATATTTGAAAGTCAAGGCTTTTTCAGGTCAAGTTCTCCCCAAAAGTCAAGGGACATACGATTTAGGCAATAACAGAAAAGAAGCACTCTGTTGTCAATGTTTCAGTCTTAAAACCATGACAGGTGTTTTCCAACACCGGAGTCTAAGTACAGGAAATCTCCTAATTTTTATCGTTGCAAAACTATTTCCATCTCGAGCAAGTCCAGAAATCGACTACCAAGGCTCTACACAGTCCGTTGATTGTAGCTCCGAAAGGAAAGTAAAAAGAAGGATTGCTAAGCTTCGACAGCACTTCCGAAACTCAAACGGATATGGCGCGATCGCAACATCACCGTCATGACAAAAATTTAACTGCTAAGATCTCTAGTGCCCTCTGCCCTCCTGTATAGTTTGGAGTCCTGAAAACTAAACGCTAATCTGGAGAAGAGGATTTCTCGTTTGAGATACGCTTATTTTTTATAAGAAACTAAAAAATTGATCCAGTACTGAAAGTTTCTTGAAATTTTCAGATTTTGAGTATTAGAAGTTTCTTCAATATCCATATTGGCAACATATCTAATTTATCTGAGCGATGTTCGAAACCCGTTTATCGATCGCATTTGAATGCGTAAGGGTTTCCTGTTTGTCTACTTATTCACAGAAATGCTTTGTGGTAGACAAAACACCAGAAATAAAATAAAATTTTTCGCTGTCTGAGGTGAAAAGTTTCCTATGTAAAAATTTCCAGTACTGGAGTTTCTTAAAATTGTGGCCATTCGAGAGTCTGGGATTTTATGAAGAGTTTTTTATAGATTTATATTTATTATAAAGAGATATTCTAGTGTAAACTGTCTCCGTCGTCTGCTCCAAGTGTACTGGTCGTCACACGGCACAAACGCTAAGATCAGGTGAAAAACTAAATCAGTAAACAAACTCCAAAACGTCAGTGACACTACTGGCACTAAGTGATTAGCCAGCGGCCTATTGGACAACCAAGGTTTGCTAGCAAAAGGCAAGAATAATAGTCGAGAAAATGCTTCGTGAAAACAAACCTGAGCATTGTTTAAAGACCAGAGATGAAAAGCGCCTTGGAAACCATGCGCTATAACACTGTTTCCATCAGGACCGACGGCACAGCCATAGAATCCAAGGGTATTACCACCAACCTCGCCCATCCTAGCCTGCAGAAATAAAACTTATTAAAGCGTATTAATTTGAGCATTATAAATCTGCCTTTAATAGAATATGAACATAGTATACCAAATAATCAAATGTAAAAATATTTTAGTATCGAAATTTCAACAGTAGATTAAGATGTAATATATCTACAATGTTGTCAGATCAAGTCAGATCACTATAATCAAACAAATATGAGACTGGCTCTGGCCAAACAATGAAAGTTTGTTTGTGAAACATTTGAAGTTTGCATGTCAAGCAAAACGCTTTACAGTTTGGCTACGTCGCAAAGCATTTCTTAGGGCCTGTTTACATGGAGGCGGGCCAGCCCGGTTAGGCGAGCTGGCTCGGTCAAGCGAGATCTGACAACAATAAATTCTTTTGTTTGTGAATCTTGCGTTTACATGAACAATCACCCAGCCCGGTGAGACGAGATCCGTGATCAAAGGACGTGGATCTCACCTGCCCGATATCTGGGGAAACAAAAGAATCTTTTGTTTGTTCACTTTGCGTTTATATGGAGAGCGGGCCAACCCGGTCAGGCGAGGTGAAATTCTGACAGGAAAGAATGGAGAAGTGTTAATAAACAAGGCCAGCTCGGCTAACCGGGCTGGAAAATTTATCCACGAATGCTCTGAAAAAGAATCTCGCCTAACCGAGCTAGCTCGGCTAACCGGGCTAACCAGCCTCCATGTAAACAGGCCCTTATTAAAGGTTTTTTGCCTGCATCAAGCAAACAGTGTTTTTGCTTGTCGAGCAATGTTTTGTGACGTGGCCAAACGCTCACACAATTTTATGATAAGCAGATTTCAGATGTTTGAGAAACAGTAGCCAGCGAGTGTAACTTTTCAAATACTGTCGTAAAACATTTCTACTTTTCAAACGTGTTTCAACATTTCATTAGAAACTATCAGTGTTCTAGTCAGCATTCCAAAAAATAAAGAAATGTCACTTGTTTCTCATAGAAATGTGCATAAAATTCCCATTTTATGTTGGTTTTCCATTCAATAATGAAAACGATAAAGATTGTGGAAGATAATTTCACCTAGGTTAATCTGTACACTTGGAAGAAAAACACAAAACGATGAAAATTATGCAAAGCAATACCGTATCCATCCAAACGCCAGTGTTGTTATCTAGTTCCCAAAGCATCATGGTCTTGTCCATACTAGCAGAAAGAATACTCATTGTTTGTACCATCTTGTCATCTAAATGACAGGAAAGGAAGTAGAGTCAAACATAGCATTCATAAAAGGGAAAGCCGCGCGGCTACATGTGTTTGAATTTGCAACAGAACATGATAAAAAATTTGGAGAAACAAAAAGTCTCAAGAGTAGCCAGGGAAAAATTTTCGAACAAAATGTTCTCCGACCTGAGGAAAAAAGCTCATAGAAAATTGATTTGGCTAAAATTTTCGTGTGTGAAGCGTGTAGCCGGGTTTTCCGCACTGGCGTTGCATCTCATTGCATTGTTTTCGCGCGTTTTTCTGAAAATTCTCTAGGACCCATTCTTCCTTCTGCGCAAGTTCAATGAGACCGCACAGAGCCCAGCCATATGGTAGCGTCACGGTCAGGGTCGAGGTCTCGATTAGTTAACCTACTACTGAGATCCTAGCAACTGGCGCTAAAACACCATTTCACTTTCACCTTCACCTTCACCTTTGTCACAGAAATTGTGTCGAAGCGTGTAGTAACTACATGATTTCTCAGAGCAGGACATTTTCAGGAGTGTCGCGTTGCCCTTGAGAAACAACATATTAGCGTTTGACCAAGGCCTTACGAGACACGATTATTGGTTTGTTTCACTTATTTCGCATGAAGCCAATTCACTAGGCCAATGCAGTAAAGAAAGCAAATAAACGCACCTATATGAATGAAGCACATTTCTTACGTGGCTCTAAAGAATCAGCTCGAAATTTCGATACTTGTGTAAAGGTTAGTTAAGGTAAGCAAAAGTTTAAAAAAGTCATTTTATTGTTTAGGAGTAGGATAGAGAGTGAATTAATAAGCATGGGCTGTTTGTCGGCTAATTTCAGCCAATCTAAAGAAACTTCGCAGAGCCATGACAACTAGCCTGCGTGAAAACTCAAAAGGAAGTCTTATAAGGAGGTTCGGCTCAGGATCAGTACTGAAAATTCCTTAACTGACGGCCAAATTCGAGTACTCAATATTCCTTAGCAATTTCTTTAACTTTTTACTTTTTGATGCTTCAAAATAACAAAAGGTTAGGAAATATAGGTCAAAAGGTGTCAGAAGACGAGTAGAAATGAATACTGATTGAAAACCATTGGCGATAAAAATTGCTTGCTCTGTTAATTCAAAATAAAAAGTCAGATTCCTTAGCAGTCTCTGATCTAGTATTAGAAATTCCTTAAGTTTTTTCCTATCCGAGTACTGCCTTTCTTAAAAAGCACTTCCTTATTTCAAGAAACTTTGGAACTATTCTGACTTTGATTCTACTGCACACAGCTCGCTAAATCCGCTACGATTCGATCGCATGCGTATTGCAAACGGCGTGGTTTCACTGCACGACGATTTCGTTTGACATCCAGGTTGCAATTTTTGCTGACTCAGTGAACAAGCTTTGCAACAGTGATTCGAAGACACTACACCTGACCTATGCAAAGTTTTGAGGCCGCACGCAAACTACAGAAGACGGTCGCTGTTGCAATTTTCGCAAGCAGGGCTAAATTATTGGCGCTACAAAATAGCAACGAACCCTGGAATTAATCTTCGTTAGCTTCGTAACATGTAATATATATATTCTACACAAGGTTGAATTTAATCGAAGGTAAATTTCTATTATACATATATACCTATTCCATTACCTTGTAAAATGCTTCGTTTCCAACGAACACCATTCACCCAGCCTTCATGTCCAATGAGAACAGATTCAAGGACGATAGAGTATTCTAAATAGAAGAGATTGTCATACAAAAAGGTTCACATAGCAAAAAGGTTAATTTATTATGTTTGGTTCAAGTTAATCCTAAATGTCTGCAGTCAACGATTAGGAATGAAGGTAGGAATAAACGTGAAAAAGCTCAGTACAAAAGGAATATAAGATGACTAAGGTCCTGGCCAAAAGATCAAACATTGTTTGTCAAACATTTGATATTCGCCTATTAAACACAATTTTTTAACGTTTGGCCACATTACAATGTTGGTCGTCAAAAATTTTTGCCCTAGACACGAGACAAGCAAAAAACGCTTTTGACGTTTTTGAAAAACACTGCTAAGCGAATTCTATTTGTCAAGCAATGATTTATGACATGACCAGACGGTGAAACATTGCTTATAAACTAAAATGTTTGACGTGCACCGTCATGACAGATTAGGTTCGCGTCCAGCAAACCTCAACTTGTTTAGCAGATGTTTGCGTTTTTGTTTGGTAAGTAGGCCTTGCGCGTACAGTCCGGTCCCATTCTGAACCCCCGTTTCATAAATATATAGGAGTATAACACTATCTGATACTACTCCTTTGCATTAGAAAAGAGCAATAAAAGTTTGCCCCCCCTTGCCCAGTTCTGCTCTCGACTTATTTCAGCATTAATCAAGAAAATCACCGGGGTCAGCAGCCCTATCAGCATCAAAATCGATTGTGACGTCACATTAAATACAGCAATTAAATTACGTCAGAATCAAAATCTTTGTCTACAAGAATATAAACCGGCCGCTACTGCACAAATTTCTAAAATTTTGCCAAGTGTACTTGGAGTAATTCTTGATTCCTCATTTGCAATGTATTTTCAAATGGATAAACCTCATTCGTATGTGGAAGTCTCAGTGGCTTGCGCTCAACTGGGAATCGAAGATTTTCGCGATGAAATTTATCGCGAAGAAATGGCGGTTTTAAAAGAAACCGTTGCAGTTATGAACCAACAACTGAAAAATGAGAGAAAGAGAGCTGATCGTGCTGTAAATAGCAAAGAAAAACTTTATGAAGTCAAAGCTCTCAGAACTGATCAAACGCAGGAATATAACTGCAAGGTTAGATAACTTTTGGGTATTCTTTTATATGCGATTCTAATACAAAGAATGCTACTAAAAACTGTTGTACTCTTGTTCTTAATTTCAAATAACAACGTTTATCATGAAGAGTTTGTTGATTATATAAAGATTTGTCATTAGTAAACTATTTCTTAAATTTAGGTCGATGTATTAACATCGTTTATTTTTATTTTTAGATATTGGAAATGCAAACTATCATTGAAAGGCAGAAAGAGCTTGCTGGGCTCATGTTCAAGAAACATGTAACCAAACATAGGGGAGAAATCAAAATGAAACTGGCAGAGACATTTGGTCTAAAGCAAAATATTCTTGCTTGTGAATCTCTGCAGAATGCTAAGTTAGATGCAACTGAGAAGGACTCTGGGCTTCGCATACTTTGTTCGAATTGCAGCAGTAGTAAGTGGAGTACCTCAAGAATGGATACTAGGTCTGATGATATTGAAAGCACAATTAAAGGCAGAGTATCAGAGCTTGAGAAAGAAAATCAGAAAATGAAGGAGAAAATTGGAAAATTGCAGGGAGAATATGATTTACTGCAAGAAAGGCACACTGCAAAGAATGTTACATATGATGCAATATTGAATGGTATTGAAGAGTGTGTAAATGAAGATAAAGAAAGAATGGAAATGAAATTGGAAGATATGAAGAAAAGAGTTGATCTTGGTGAAGAACGTTACAAAATGGCGAAAAAGCATGTCAGAGATATGGATGATAGATTGAAGAAATTGAATGAAGAGTATGGAAAAGTCTTGGAAGAGTTAGAAACATCAAAGGAAGAGTTTGATAAAGAGAAGAAAATGTTAGAAAAAGTCAATGCTGTTGCCGCAAAGGAGCTAATCGAAGAAAGAAGATTAAAGGAAGAAGAAGCTGCAGCGAAAGAAGAATGCGTAAAGCAGATCGTGAAATTGATTGTAGAGAAAAGTCAATTGGTTATCAGTAATAAGAAGATGATGATGGGGAAGAATAAGCTGAACTTTGATTATGAAAAAGCTAAGGAAGATTTGAAAAATCAAGGAAAAATTCTGGAGAAAGCTCAGGAATATTCAAGAGATCTAGAAGAAGAGAAATATATCAAACGATTAAATAAGAGAAAGGGATGGAGAAAACTAAAATTTTGGAAATAAACTGAACATTGAAAATTTGATAATAGACATATCGTTATATTTATTTTTAGGAATTTTCATACATTTACTTCTTGAAATTGTGCCTTTTTATTTGACTAAGGCTAATGCTTGAAATTCGTCTTTTCTACAGACTCAGCTTAACCAAAGTGTTTTCTATACCGACAATGACTTAAGCCAGTCTTATGTAGACATATGGTAGAACAAACGCTAACTAGTTGTAACTGCTAGCCTATGTCGACAGATCAAGAACGAGTCAGAACAGATAGGATATAGTTGTTCGGGGTCGCGGGAGCACTCATATTGACTGTGACTGACGGGAATCAGTAGGAAACTAATCGCAGAAGTAGAACATGTCCAGCTTTATTAGAACAATGCTGCAACTAGTTGCCATCACCTAGGAACTATCTGCCAGAGCACTTATGTCAAGCAGTCAGATGCGATAGTTAAGTTCCAAAAAATCGTCGATCAGCAGTTGGTAACTAATTCTTACAGCTCTGACGGTACCCAATGTCGACATAAGCCTGGCTTTGAAAACTGGGTTCTATGATAGTGCCAGATATCAACAGGTTAACTGAGGTTGTTATATTATGGATATCAATTCAATTCAATTGAAGGAGTAGGGTAGAATGACGGGTATAGTAGGGGTATAAAACCCCTAAATGGTGGTATGAAGCAGGCGGGGGACGGAAACACGTGAGGTTACTGTGTACACAATGTCAGGAGTCTAGGCAAATGGCTGTCTGTTTGGCTCTCGATGCGATAGCTAAAGAAACCGACAATCCTGTCCCGTTCATAATAATATTAAAACGTAGGCAATGCAGTTAAAGAATCGCAGTGGTTGAGCAATGCGTCGTTGGTAGACTCACTAAGTAGGTCCCACTACCTTGCTCGATGTTGTTGTTGTTGTTTTGTACAATCGCTCAGTGTTGAGTGACAAATCAAAATAAGGGAGCGTAAACTAGAGACTCGTGTCGTGAGTCTACCTCGTTGGTCCAGCTGCAGCGCGCCCGCTCATGAAAGATCATGGGCTGAGCGGAGTCAGAGCATTTCGAGAACGGGAATCAAATGATTAAGCTTTTTCAGCTACAGTAGAACGGCACCATGCTCAAAGCAGAACAGCTTTAGGGCCGTAAATGTAAACTCAAGGCCTATCAATTACTTTTCTCGCACATTTTGCTTCGGTTCTTTTATTCTAACCGCGATTTATTCTATCTGTAAATTAGGTCTAATATTGTTGTTCGTACACATAAAGCTATGCTTATGTCGACATTGCGCACAGTCAGAACTAGCTGCCGACTGCAAATCGGCGATTTTTTTTAAACTTATCTATCGCAACTACAATGGCTGCCGAAAGTGTTGGAACGCCCGTGCTGAAATTTTCTTTCACTGCCTACTATTGCTTCAGCCCCCCTTCCTCCCACTTAAACAATGTTTTTTTACACTGCAATTTCCAGCTAATTCTGGCCTTGCGCGATTGCTAAGAGAATCATCCATAGTCTCAACATTGTTTGAGGGGGAGGGGAGGGCTTAAGCTCGTGAATATGCTAGATTTACCGAAAATGTCAGTGATTCACCCGAAAAATCTTGGGCGTTCCAACTACATTTGGCAGCCATTGTAACAGGTCGACTAAAGCGCTCTGGTAACTATAGTTCTTTTTGACGGCAATTAGTCGGCGCACAGTTCCAGAAAGTTGGGCATGCTCTACTTCTGCTATTAGTTGCCAATTGATTCCCATCAGACACAGGGTCGAAGTCGACATGAGTGCTGCCGCGACCGCGATCAACTGTATCCTATTAGCTCTGACTTGTTGTTGACCTGTCAACATAGGCTAGCAGTTACAACTAATTGGCGTTTGTTCTATCGTATAATAGGTCGACATAAGCCTGGCTTTAAGCCATAGTCACTATAGGAAACACTTTGCTTAAGCCGATTCAATAGAAAAGACGAATTTCAAGCATTTAGTCTGAGTCAAATTGAAGAGAAGATTTCAAAAATACTTCTATGAAAATTCTAAAAGTAATAAAAAGATATTATAAAAAGCAATGTTCGATTTATTTCCAAAATCGTAATTTTTTCCATCCCTTTCTCTTATTTAATCGTTTCATATATTTCTCTTCTTCTAGATCTCTTGCATATTTTTGAGCTTTCTCAAGAATTTTTCCTTGATTTTTCAAATCTTCTTTAACTTTTTCATAATCAAGGCTTAACTTGTTCTTCTTCATCATCAGCTTCTTATTACTGATGACCATTTGACTTTTCTCTACAATCAATTTGACGATCTGCTTTACGCATTCTTCTTTTGCTGCAGCTTCTTCTTTCTTTAATCTTCTTTCTTTGATTAGCTCCTTTGCAGTAACAAGATTCATATTTTCTAACATTTTCTTCTCTTTATCAAACTCTTCTTTTGATATTTCTAACTCTTCCAATACTTTGCCATACTTTTCATTCAACTGCTTCAATCTATCATCCATATCTCTGACATGCATTTTCGCCATGTTGCAATATTCTTCACTAAGATCAGCTCTTTTCTTCAGATCTTCCAATTGCATTTCCATTTTTTCTTTATCTTCATTTACACACTCTTCAATACCATTCAATATTGCATCATATGTAATATTCTTTGCAGTGTGCTTCTCTTGCAGTAAATCATATTCTTTCTGCAATTTTCCAATTTTCTCATTCAATTTTTCATTTTCTTTCTGAAGCTCTGATACTCTGCCCTTATGTAAGCTTTCAATATCATCAGACCGAGATTCCATTCTTGAGGTATTCCACGCACTTATACTACAATTCGAACAAAGTATGCAAAGCCCAGAGTCCTTTTCAGCTGCATTTAGCTTAACATTCTCAAGAGATTCACCAGCAAGAATCTTCTGTTTCCGACCAAACGTCTCAGTGAGTTTCATTTTGTTTTCTCTGCCAGGTTTGGTCACATGTCTCTTGAACATGATTCCAGCAAGCTCTTTTTGTCTTTCAATGATATTTCGCATTTCCAATATCTAAAAATAAAAATAAATGATTCTAAAACCTCGATAAAAATTTAAAAAATAGTTTACTAATGACAAATACCTTTATATAAACAATAAACTCTTCATGATAAACGTTGTTACATTTAGAATTAAGAACAACATAACAACAGCTTTTTGTAGCATTCTTTGAATTAGAATCGCTTACAAAATAGAGTATCGAAAACTCATCTAACCTTGCAGTTATATTCCTGTGTTTCATCAGTTCTGAGAGCTTTGACTTCATGGAATTTTTCTTTGCCACTAACAACACGATCAGCTCTCTTTCTCTCATTTTTCAGTTGTTGGTTCATAACTGTAACGGTTTCCTTTAAAACCGCCATTTCTTCGCGATAGATTTCATCGCGAAAATCTTCCAGTCCCAGTTTAGCGCAAGCCACTGAGACTTCCACGTACGAATGAGGTTTTTCCATTTGAAAATACATTACAAATGAACTCGAGAGTTATTCACAGAACACTCTGTAAAATTTTATAAATTTGTGCAGAAGCGATCGACTTATATTCTTGCATACTCTGATTTTAACTCTGACGTAATTTGATTGCTGTACTTAATGTGACGTCACAATCAATAAAAGCTGTTGCTCCCCCTGATGATCGTCTTTATAGACATTGAACTGGATCACAAATCAGAGCTGGGCAAGGGGGTAAGATCTAAATTGCTCTTTTCTTTACGTAAGGAAATATTTCCTCGTTTAGACGTGGTAGGGATTTGGACATTTTGAAATCCAAGAACAAAGTGTGAACACTCTTTAACAAAAAGATACCTTTATTTTTTAGAAATAGCTTTTGCTCTTCCAGCTGAAGCTCGTCTTTGCGTTCCTCATTTTCATCCTTCTGACTGATTTTCCACAAACGAATAAAGCAGTCTTTTGAACCAGAGGCCAAATATACAGTGCTTTCATCTGTAACATTAACGGGTCATTACATTTGACGCATCAGACTTTCAAGGCGGCTTGTTGAAAAAAGATTTGTTGATAACAGAAATTGTTGAAGAAAAACGATTTTTGTGAAGTCAGATTCGAAGCAGTGAGAAGAACGTGGATTAAATTATATATATATTCATAACATAAAAAACATCTGAATAAGTATGTTAAAGTATAGCTAAAATATTGACTCATTTACGTTTCGTGTTCATGACACGCTTTTATTCATGACTATAGTTTAAGCATCTGGTATCTAGTTACATGTCATACAATCAACAGGATTATAGTTCCAGAGGCCTGGCTCTAGTTAAGTACAAGGTTACAAGGTACAAAGTTACAAGGTACAGATCTTCACAACAACGATTTCAAAAGATCTGGATGCAAAGAAGATTTGTTGATAAAAGAAAATGTTGAAGAAAAAAGATTGAAAAAAGATCTGGATGCAAAGAAGATTTGTCGATAACAGAAATTGTTGAAGAAAAAAATTTTAAAAAGATCTGGATGCAAAGAAGATTTGTCGATAACAGAAATTGTTCAAGAAAAACAATTTTAAAAAGATCTGGATGCAAAGAAGATTTTTCGATAACAGAAATTGTTGAAGAAAAAAGATTTAAAAAAGATCTGGATGCAAAGAAGATTTGTTGATAAAAGATTGGAAAATAAACAGTTCTCTGATGAAGCTTTATGGGACTCAATAAAAAAAAGAAATAAAATTCGTATTATATCATAGGAAAAATATTATCTTACTAGGGTAGGAAAAGTCCATCGACTGTACCCAATCCTCGTGTCCCTTAACAATTTGCAATTTTTCAAACTAAAAAGAAAAAATAAAATAGGAATATAAAAGCAAGTTTTTGTAGAGGTGCCTGACTGACGGATCCTCTCCCAACAGACGAAATCTAGCCTCCGCCTCACTGTGTTCACAGGAAGTTAAACCTTTTTTATAAAGAACTTTGGTCTGAGTTGAGGCTAGAGTTCCTTAATTTTTCAACAAAATGAGGCTGAAAGTTCCATATACTGTGTCGTGAGATGTGTTTGAATACTAATTTTTACAGCAAACTCATATAAACTTGCTTCGTTTTCTAACTTCAAATAGAAATGGAGTCTTTTGGGGGAAGTGCAATGATAAATATATTGTTATCTATGTTAATTAGTTCTATAACCCCTCTTATTCTTGAAAAACGTTCTTCTTAGTTTTTTTTTCATCCGAGTCTCGATAGTTCCTTAAATTTCCATATCTGTTTTGGAATTCTCAGCCTCGAGTTCCTTATGAATTAGTCAGGGAAATATCCGCAAAAAACTAACAAATTGCCTTATCTCAAATTTTTCTTCAGATTCTGATATTTCTAAGGCTGGGGATTCATTTTCCAAGAAGGGTCATCGCGAAGTATTATTTAGAAAGCACGTGATTCGGAACTTCAAAAACATAAAAATTTCACTATCAACACTTATATCTCTAATCGCAGGTGAAATACAATCAAATAAATCGCATATTCTGATAGCTCTCGGAAAGAGCTTTCGTTTGATGTATAGTAAGGCTAGTTTGTGCGACGTCAGCAATTTTGCTGATGACGTCATCAAATTAAACAACTGCAAATATCTGTCAATTTTCGCGTCCTTCTGATTTGAAGATTGTTGCTTATCTTTTATATACTTATTTCAACACTATATGTACGGTCCGATCTACGTTTGAATCTGTTTTACAAAATATTCGTAACAAGTTCAGTTTTGTTGATGTCAGCAAATAGGCTAATAACGTCATCAACTCATAAAACGTTATTATCCGTCATTTTTTCACAGCCTTCTAAAGATCTAAATTATAGACTTCTTTGCTGCTTATTGTCTATTTGAAGGATGTTAGAGCATAGACTGCTGGAATATGCATGCATTTTAAAGTAAAATCGTTCTTGCTCATTAATTGCCTTTACTGTGGTGACGTCATTTACGTAATTCTATGATTGATGTCGATGTCATTGTGTGTGCCTTTGGGTGAAACGTCGTTCCGAAAAGGATACCAAGTCTAGCAGTTGCCTGCTGGCATGATGTAGGTGCGTTGTGCATCGTGTTGAAGTTGTGGATGACTATGCTTGTATTCACCATGAATCATGATTTTGATTCACGACTCAAATTGGTCAGACAATTATAAAGCAAAAAAGGGTCATGCCATACGAGCTAGATGAGAGCTGTTGTCGTGTAGCCGTCTACGTTGGTCGAATTTCCAACTTCTTCGGGGCATTAATTTCCTGTTCATTTAAAAAACCTTCTCCGTGCCTGCATTTAAAGGCTTGTGACATTTATTTTGCATTTTCTGCGTCTAGTACCGTGTAGTTGAAGAGTGGAATAATATAAGTGTATCATTATCTTCAGCACACGATCAACTTACTTTATTTTCTTCTTCAGCAAATAGATGGATTTTTGTGTCATCACATCCACAAGCCAATAATGGGGCTACAATTAAAAAAAATAGAAATAATCTATTGCGTCCAGCAAAGGTTGACGAATCAAGAGAGTAGACAGATAGGAATATACACTTGCTACCTTCGCAAGGTATGGGTCTCTATGGTTAGTACAGGGGGACTACTGAATAGCCGAGGCCTAATCTAAAAAGCAGTGCGACCAGTCCTTCCTTTAGATGTGACCACACCTCGTGGTTCATTTTGCATTTTGCCTGGAATTACAGAAAGCTGGCGACTCTTCTCGCTCTTCATGACGAGCCTGACTTGGGTGAGAATCGAACCCAAAACCTTGGATTGCGAGCGGACTCGCTCACAATTTGCCATTCTCACAACAATAAGAGGGTTACCAAATAATGTGATTATACTGTATAAACACCACACTCCACTGCACAGGAGAAACATCTTTAGCCATAATCAAGGCCTGGGTAAAGGGGGAAACATTTCACGCGTGATATGTCCCCTCAAGGTCTACCAGTTTAGCCACTTTGGAAACTTTGTAGCGTGCGACAAAATCTGTAGCGAGAGACAAGCAAATGTTTCTGGGAGACAACAGAATCATTTCTTGTCTCCGCGAGTCACGGGCATGTTGCTCGCCTGTCATTCGCAAGGTTAGCCACTATGGGAGATACACCCAATGCAATGTCACGCGCGATATGTCTCCTAGTTTAGCCACAGCTTCCCAGAAACATTTGCGTTGCGTGTGTCTACAAATTTTCTTGCGCCCTGCAAAGTTTTCAAGGCGGCTAAAATGGAAGATA
This sequence comes from Chrysaora quinquecirrha, assembly GCA_014526335.1. Lineage (NCBI taxonomy): Eukaryota > Metazoa > Cnidaria > Scyphozoa > Semaeostomeae > Pelagiidae > Chrysaora > Chrysaora quinquecirrha. Next base: position 304,812 of record JACTAT010000031.1, read on the forward strand.
TCCAGGGGACATGTCACGAGCGAAAATGTCACCTAGTTTAGCCAGGCCTTTCAAAGCTTGCTCGTCTTACTGTCAGAAGCCAACTGAAACAATTCACTAATGCGGAGTTTATACCCGCGAATAGAAATGAACCAATCTGAAGGGTGCAGCTGGTCGACTTTCTTGATAAAGCGGGAGCGAAACAACGATCTTGTTCTGCCAACCAATCGAAAACAATCCTCGCTGTAATTTTCTGCCAAAACAGGATGACCCAATAAATGTTTACCTATGGCAGAACCTTGCTTAAGGGTGGACTTTTGCTTTGGAGTTGCGGGGTGGTTGCACTCTTTGTCAAAAGGTATGTTGACGAATGTTATTTGGAACACGTTTTTTAATCCTAATCTCTGGGAACTGCAACCTACTTGCATCAAACTGGCACGCAAATTCGTGAACAACAAAAATTCTAGGGTGTAAGGTACGCAATCCTTTGAAATGATGGTAGAACTCTACAATGGCTGAAAGCCAACCTAGGGTTGGCAGCACCGAAACACTTAGTAATGGTCTTTTTGATTCCTTGCGTTTTAACGATCAAATAAAAAAGAACATAGCTAAGTGTCCTCCCTCACAAGATATTGCGAGACGAATTCGAGTTGTACAAAACTTTAAGAAGGTGAAAAAAATTGAGATCGATTCTCCACCCTTTGACAAAGCAAGTCGCAAATTGGTTCATATGAGTACGTACTTGTTCGAAGGTTTTCCCCCACCAAAATTGCTCTGTCGGAGAAGGACGAAGAGAAAGGCCAACAATGTGAATTTTTCAGCTTGTCGCAATGGTCTTAATTATTTTCGGAGGGATTTTAAAACTGTCTCAAAAATTAGCATGTTCATCAAGATGCAAATTCCCATAATGGCAGATGCTTGTCCACGTGTAAACAAGGATGCTTCATGATTAATTTAACTGTATCTTTCAAAGACGGCTCCCTAACCTGATGAGTAGGAAACTTTTCGATAGTTGTTCATATTGTGACGAACAGCAATATGGCCAACATCTGCGCAATTGTCAAAGCATGTACAAAACAATTTTTGCACTCGATTCGGTCATAAAGATCGCTTCCCATATGCAAAGTTCACAAGCTGATGGCCTGAAGTCGTTGCAATACGTACATGTATGGAGCATAGAGAGCAAGAGTCGGACGAAAGGTGAGTACTCATTGGGAGATTTTAGTCCTTATGGTCACTTGCAAACATAGAAAAAGTGTTCTTTGGTTTGCAAGGATTTTGATTTAAAAAGTTGTTTATAAGAAAGGGTAAGGAGCCCACTTTTGCGTTTTTCGAATCTGACAAAATAGTGCACCACTAATTTTCAGAAATTGGTAATGAAACATGTCATCATGTGACTGACGAAAATAGATAATGATCGATGTGCTTTTTTGTGATTTTTTCTTACCAAAATAATAAAACTTGTTAAAACTTATAAAATATAAAACTTGTTATTTGCATTCGGAAGAATACGTAAGTCGTAGGAAAAGTCATAAGAAATCTGAAATTGGAATTTATCCGATATATAGTTAGTTAATACGGGTTAATACGAAAGTTTCATTACTGGTTTCATCGCAGACTTTCTTATGAAGAAAACGTGTGTAGCTTGTATTTGCCGACATTTGAAATCAGACAAAACTGCTCTCCCAACTTTAACAGACCTCAACTCTCCTAAAAAATTTTTGTTTTTCAGCAGTCAACAGCTGTTACTCAGAAAGTGTGCTTCACCGTGCTTCTGTTCTCCACGACTTCCTAAAAGTGTCAAGCGTCAATTCTTGCAGCAAAATCAGTCTTCGGTTTTCTTAAGCAAGAAGGGAAATGCTTCCTCCTGTTCTTGCTCTGTTGGTCAATGTTTCTGTAATCACTAACAGTAGCAATGTCACAAATGTGACTACTAACGAGAGGCGATGTGAATATCAGCTTAGCTCTCTCGGCTATACTTATTGCCCTAATCGTATGGAACAGCAGCAGGGTTTGTGTTGGTATTTTTTACATCTGGAGTGCTGAACACGTATTCAATAAAGATGGTCAAAAAAGAAGAAAGATATTCTCTGCACAATGTTTTGTTATTGAATATATTTGTTGCCGACCTATGCCTTGGTAGTGTGTTGGACGTATTCATGGCTCTTAGCGCATTGAAAGTCAATGTCTGTCTTGCTAGAGTTGTATTGCAAATAACATTCTTTATCTTCACAGATGTGAATCTCTTGTCTCTTGCATTTATTGCTTTTAATCAATCAGGACAAGTCAGACGTCTTTTTGATTTTACTCAGAACAGCAACCAGAGCAACCAGACCCAAGGAAAAATTAAGTTAATGATGAAAGTAGCTATTATCTGGCTCTTCTCATTAACATTATCACTGATAGTTTCCTTCCTGCTGCCAAATGCAAATACATGGTTCTTTCAAGTAATATTGATATTGATTTTCATTCTTGTCCTGCATTGGTATACTCTGAGAAAATTAAACCGTGTTGTCCCGAGTAACGATTCAGTTTTGCTTAGAAGAAGAATACAAGTGATAAGAAAAGCACAGAGATCGATCGTTGCACTGCTCCTGGCTGAAGTGCTAACATGGGCTCCATTGATCTTGGTTGGAGTGCTTTATTTAGTGAAAGTGATCAAGCCGAATCAGACAGCCGAAACTTTATTTTGGACCATAAATATCACCTACTTAGCTCCACTTCTTAACCCAATAGTCTTGATTTTGATCCGCAATGTTGAATGTAAAAGGCATGTCAGCACCGACAGCCCAAATGTTGCAGAGATAGAAATGAAACCGGTAGAGCAAAACAAACACTGGGGTGCTGTTTGAAGATCAGATTACTTACAGTAAAGAACAAGAACTTTCGCCCAAACAGTGGTAATTTTGCAGAACGTTCCTACTATAATATCACTAACTGCTTCGTATACCATGTGAACGTGGAGAGGACTAAAGGACAAAATGCACGAGACAAAATTAAACAAAAAAACTGATGATGGTACTGGAGACGAAAAAAAATTAAGACATCTTGAAACTGGGACTATGCTTAAATAAAAAAGAAGAACACTCAGTCATTGAAACTGTTTTCCCCTTAAGAACTAATGTTTGAGTTGTTAAATCTGGGGAAGCGTTTTTCCTTCCTTAATATAACTTTTATTAGTTTTATTGAGACGAAACTTCGTAGACGTGTGCAAGAACTTAAATCTTATAAGTGCCTTTAGTAATTAATAACGTAATATCGTCCTCTAATGACATAACAGTTTAGGCAATATATAAGAGTCTTGAAGGTTCATGTTTTTCCATATTCCAGTCATATTTCAGGCACTTGTTGTAACAATAAAGCTTTAAGTAATATGCAAAAACTCCAAAACCGTGCAGCAAGAATTGTGACCAATGGTACAAAATGCTTGCAGGCCTACCTATTGTTTTATACTTTACAGCAGCTTTGGTAGACCACGGTCGCAGATCTTGTTGATCTCGAGGCAGAAAGAATCGTAGAGCTATACATGAATCCCACGTGAATAATGAGCAGATAGCTAGAATCTCTGCCCACAAGATACTCAGATAGTTTTAGACAGGAAAGAAATACTGGGCAGATCTCGACGTTCCTGTTTTGAAAACACCAATAGGCCTAGAAGTTTCTTACAGAAGAGCGCAATAATGCAGCTGTTGTGGCTTCATGTACAGTATTCAAAGTTATTTACACAAATTATATTTAGTTACTCATTCTTAACTCTAACTGTGTCCCATAGCAGCCCTAGCATAGGCATCGCCGCATTGCAACATTGCATCATAGGTATTACCATATTTGCCATTACTTAGTAGGACAGCCTTCGTTTATCCTAGGTATTCCATTTCTTATTTAGCTTTTCTTTTGGCTACCATTATACAGCTTATCAACTCATTCATTATAAGTATGTAATATTGTAAATAGTCGAATTGGCTCAATTAAGTATATAAATAGGTAGATTTTAGTTGATTTTAATTCAGAATTCATACAGAAAAGGCTATCCAAAGTTTCTCCCTCGCTCATACTATGCGGCAAGCAAGCAAAGTCTATGAAAGTCTGGGTGAGACAAAATAATTCATGCTTTCGACAGGTGTCTTGCCTTGTGCTGTGTGCTCTCCTGCGTACCGCTACCGCTACGACTTCAGATCATCTGCATATGGATTTGCAGGCGAAAATCTACCTTGCGCTAGGTGCAATGACTGCATGTGTCCATGCTTTGACAACTGCCCAGATGCTGGCGCTTTTTCTGTCAATCAGAATACGAAAGAGTATCCAAGGGGTTTCCACCCACGAAAATTAATATTTAAAAAATTATCAAATCATGAAAAACTAATCTAATGAAAAAATCAATCTACGTAGCTGTACATGCCTGAATGATGAGGCTCCAGATACCTAGCATGTATGTTTACTAGATGTCAAAGAGCTCTAGACAGCTAAGAAATGCTGACACAGTGAGACAGATCTTGACTCTACTTTGGAAACATCACTAGGCCTAAAAATATCCTACAGAAGGGCAAAAATAATGCAATGACCTTGAAAAAGAAACCAAAATGACAAAAGGCCTTCGAAATTTAAAGAAATATCAAGCACCAGTTATTTTTTTCATTTCTGTTTTATCCCATTAACCCCTTTGTCATCTCAACTACAGTACTGCATTGTATAATAAAAATGTATCTTGCTACGTTATCAGACCTTCAGGTGACTCGGGGTAAAGAAAATAATTTCACGGAAAATATTTCGTTTTTATGATGGAAGAAATTCGAACATACTGCAGTTGCAATGGGGTGGAGTCTTACTCATTCACTAACCAACACTTCAAAATGTGTAACAGTACTGAGCGTCTTAAGAATGTTGTAAATGCCACTGTTTGGGCTATGATGAGCAATTTTTGGTTGCTTTTTCACATGGTGCTTTTCATGTGACACTTGCGCTTCTGGATAATTTTAGCGTTATTGTATGACTAACCTTTTTCATTTTGGGACAGCAAATCGTCAAATTGGTTTATTTAATTACATAGCGGACATTCTGAACATGTAAGAGTTTGAGAAAAGAGCGGAAATTTCTAATGGTGTCCAAAACAAAACATCAACATCAAACATGAAAGTGAATTTAAGTGAAAGATGCAGTGTCGAGTTTTTGGAAGAGAAAGTCCCAATCCCTTTCTTTTTTAAAATAAGTGTTGTCTACATAACCAAAATAAAGAAACTAAAAACTTCCCACAGTAATGCCATCCAATGGTCTGTACATTAAGCTTTGGAAAATAAATCTTAAAAATTGTATCTTTTATTTATTGTAAGAAAGAAGACTTTGAAATTAATAAAAGCTTCACTTACAATCAGTTCCAGGAAGATTTGTCATGGCCAGAGAAAGTGCAAATCCATTTCCAAAACTCAGTGTTTGCATTGCAATAAATTCTAAAAGAAAACTTTTATGTCTAAAAACAACCAATAACTAAACTGGAATGGGTGATGTGGCCAACTGGTCAAGGCACTGGGCTCACGATCATAGGGTTGTGGGTTTGAATCTTGTTGCAACTACTTTTCACAGGCTTACAGTCAACTCAGCTGTCCGCCATTCTGATGTTGGTAAATGAGTACCCAGGGTATCAGTTCTAGAATATCAATCTAGGGGCACAAGCTGTAGGTCCTCATCAGCATCAAGCTGTTGTACCCTCTTACATGTGTTAACAAATAAAATACATTCTTGCTTGCTTGCTTAACAAAGCTTGAATTAAAAGATGAAAATTTGCATACCAGGTTCCTTGGTAGATTTTTTCCATATAACAACAGTAGAATCTGCTGCTGATGATGCAAGAATGATTCTCTTCTCTTTCCTGTTTCTCAAGTCATTACATTCAGTAGATGAAAGGGCACAAACTGCATCATTATGAAGAACTAATTGTTGATTTAGTGTCCACTGAAAAGCAAAAAGAAGACTGATTACCAATGTTGCTGTGTCGTCATGGTGTAATCCAGCTGCCTTGTGGTGTCAGAAGCTCAGTGTGGTCAGGGTCCGAGCCCAGCCATGGTTGTGTCACGGCCAGGGTTGAGGTCTCAATTAGTTAACCTATTACTGAGATCCTAGCGACTGGCGCTAAAACACCATTTCACCTTCACCTTGTTGTTGAATCTACATCAGTGTAAGTCACTATGTGCACCCAATGCATCTAATTTCCTTTAAAATTGACTATTTCGTTTTCTGTTTGGTTTGTTTTCGCCACAGTGAGGATAATGCCCACAAGCTTTTGAGAAAAATACATGTTTTAAAATGAATGATGCTAACTGTTGGTTTGTGTATATATTCGTTGTGTGGCCCAGTGGTCAAGGGGTTTGGCACACAATGAGCAGGGCAAAAGTTGGAATCTCATTGGGGACACTTTCTGCAACCATTTTTCCAACTCAGCTGTCCATCCTCCCAAGGTCATCAAATGAGTACTGGGGTATTTGTTCTAGAATATCAGTCTGAGGGCACAAGCTACAGGTCCACATCAGCTGTATTACATACCATCAAAAGCCTTGATTTGTGTTAGCAAACAAAGAATGCTTGCTTGCAAAGTTAAAGTCCAATGCTTTTTCAAAGAGATTCCCATTCTTTCCCTTTGGAGACAACCATAAGTTAAAGACAGATCACCAAAGTAAGATTACCACACTGAGAAAGTGAAAGTGAATGAAGATGTCTCGTTTGTATAGAATAAATCAGTCTGCAGTAAAACTAGTTTACACACCTCTCCATTTTGAATTATCCAGATGCAAATGGTTTTATCTGCTGATCCTGAAGCAAGCTGATACTCTGTTCCTGAAACAGTAGCAATACAATATTTTTAATTTTGAATAATGCTTGCTGTGCTGACATGATACATCTTCTGATCAATATATTCGGACTGCATTCTTATATGAATTACAATTACCTTCTGATGACAGAATCCAATGAACACAAGTGATCCTTCCATTGTGCTTGTTTAGCAATTGGCATATTTTACCAGCTCCATATTCTTCCTGCAAAAGGTTAGCAACACTATTATCTGAACTGGTAGGAGGGCTAGAGAGGGCAATTGGGGAAAGTTAGATATCAATTACTTCATAGTATTTCAATCTGGTTTGCAGAATATGGCCTTTTCCAACGAGATCTCAGGTGTGCAACATGCAAGGGCCTCTTTCTATTACTTCATCCTATTATTATAGCCTATTGCTCTATTGAAAAACTCGGGTGTGCAGTGCAATTGCCCAAATCTGTGGTGAAGGTGAAGGTGATATGGTGTTTTAGCGCCAGTCGCTAGGATCTCAGTAGTAAGTTAACTAATCGAGACCTCGACCCTGGCTGTGATGCTACCGTGGCTGGGCTGGAACCCTGACCACACTGAGCTTCTGACACCACGAGTCAGCTGGATTACACCATGACGCCACAGCACCTTCAAGTGAGGAGTGGCTGAGGAATGGCTTCTTCATTATAGAAGTTATCATGCTGAGAACAACGGTAATTTGTTATTTTTAGTTTTACTGTAGGCTTGATGTTACTGTTGGTATAGGTTGTGTAATTTGCTTTTTACCTTTTAGAATTACAAGTGTGGTGTGTGCCGTTGGATTTTGCATAGGTATACCTATAGCTAGGACTTTCAGTTTTTGCGTTCAATATCTAGGGCCTCTTTTAGAAGAGTAGATTTTCAAGGTTTCAATTTTTATGTTTTTACTTCATGAACATGTTGTCATTTGTCGTCACTTCTTTATGTGGATAATACATACCTGGGGATTATAAATTGCCACTGAATTAGTTGCTCCAAAAGCAATTAGACCATTTCTTCCCCAGCTCAAAGAGTGCAGTGATCTGTTACAACCTGTGCTAACGTATTCTAAGCTACAGCTAGAAGGCTTTGCTTTCATTTCTGCTGAAATGGGGATTCAAAAATCAAAATTCACCATTTCTCATGCCCATGCTTTGCTTGTGTTCTTCTCTCAGAAAATATGTTGTTGTTGTTGTCAATTGGATGATATTCTTAAATGTCGAAATAGCTCCGGCGCAAAAGATGTAACGAGCGACACGATAATTCGCCAATACGAGGATTCGATACTTCCAAGTTGAAAGGTTCGAGCCAACGAGAAAAACAGCAAATTGATCACCTTACTGGAGGGGGGATGAATTCCCAGAATTGACAGAGAATCCCAATCAATTACGAAGAATAGGCCTATTAAAGATTAAAGTAAAGATGAAAAAACTCAGAAGGGATGGCACAAAATTATGCGAAATTCCATCCATGCAAGATGCAATGCAAATACATGAAAACACGAAAGAAATAGCTACAAAAAATAAGAAAGTGTACGATCGATTTTAGTAATTCATTTCATAAAGAATGGTTCGAAACATTGTTATTTGAATGCATTTTGTTGCAAATCATCAAATCAAGGCAAAAATCTCATTAAGGCAGTCACGATCCTTTGTCCACATCCAGGCACTGGAAAACATAGATATTTGCCTTTCAAAAACAACGAGTCAAATTCTCATCCACCTCACTCTGCTAAGTTCTATTCCCTTATAATGGAATTACTTCGATTTTCAAACCAGCCAAGCAAGATGCAGATATTTTGACTGGTTGTTTGGCTCTAAGACCCTGGACAAATTTCCAAGCACTTTCGTCAAATATTTGAAATCTGTTTTATAATAGACAATGTTTGGTTGTTTCGCCACGTCAGAAAACATTTACCCACTTAGCAAGTTTCTTCAAACTATAAAATTATTTTTTGCTTGTGACAAAGCAATCAAACAAATATAGGACGAGCAATGTTTTGCGACGTGGCAAAACGATCAAGCTTTTTGTTTGACAAGAAAAAGTCAGATCTTTGGAAAACAATGTTTGGGCCTAAGAAGGAAACTTTTTCTCGACAGACTTATAATATCGTGACGTAATTATCACTCTTAGCTTCTACCAAAATTAGGCAATCAGTTCGAAAGAGTTTCAAATTGATACAAGCTTGCTGAGTGAACTTTTATTCTCATATAAGTAATTCCTCTAATTCTTCCTGCATCAAAATGCATTCAAATGACAACTTTGAAGAATACATATACAGAATACTGTGGTAGTGATTTACACATATACATTTGACCAATTAATAAAATATTTTCACGAAAACGATAAAAAGAAAAGTTCGTATTGTGCGTTATTTGACTTCAGCAGCTGGTGTTGCGTTCGGTATATCAGTCGATGTCCGCCGAAAGGTATTGAAAGCCGGCAACGTTTCTTGTGTTCTAAAATAAAATAACGAATGATTTTCAAAGTACGAGTCCAGTCTGGGCAAGTTTATTCTTCTCTTAGTCTTTTTTCATTCAATTCATGCACAAAGAGTGGTGCAGAGCTGGAGAAAATAACTAGGGGGCATCTCTACTTCAGTTGAGAATTTATACCAGTTTCGATGATGCTACAGCTGACTGTTAATGCGTGAAGGTGTACAGCGCCCCAGAGGTGCTCCGAAATAGGGGGGTTCTTGGGACATGCTCCCCAGAAAGTGTTTCAAAATACAAATTCAAGATTGGCTTAGATTGGCTTTTTGGGAAGTTTTCTTTTGAGAGGACATTGTACTAGGGGGGGCAACTTTATGAAAATAGGTGGGCAATGATAGGGACTAGGGGGAATTTGCCCCCTAGTTACTATGTTAAGAGGCCCTGTCTCAATCTCTCTGTCAACACGAGAAAGCAGTGGCAACATAAAGCCGGCTTTCCATATCGTCATGACCAACGGGGACGCTTACTATGATATAGGAACATGTTTTCAAGCAAGTCCCTCAGAAAAAAGTCGAAATTGGTTCGCCTTTTGAACGATGCCGTCGCATCCTCGTCCCCGTAAATGGAAAATGGATTTTGAAATAGTCGACAGGGACATGATTAAAAAACGTTACCAAATCATTGCTGCGCGCCAACAACAACTACATGAGGACATTCCTATGTTTTCCCGTACTCCCTGTCACATAGCTACGACTTTTACGGGAACATGGACAACGCCGTCACAACGCGTTTGGTCTTATAAGTCGTGCCGAGTGAATTTTGGCTGGTTCGACACAGGCGCAAGTTAAAGTTAAATCGCTTGATAAATAATAAGGAAAGGGCAGGCGGATTTGCATAAATCAATCGTAGTTTTCTAACTGGGGCTGATAAAATCAATAGCTTAGCTTCAAAAGACTTGACCTGGTTTGGTGTAGTTTATGGTAGGGAATAAAGCAAAATCAATTTACCTGGCGACGTTGACTGTAGGACTTGAATTGACAGCAGCAGAAATAACTTGTCGAAAGGGAGAATTAGGTATATTGGTGATGGTATTTTTAGTTGGAGTTTGATGATTCTTTTTGTGAGCATTTCGTACAGTGTGATCTTTACTGCTTTCAGTACTTTGTCTTCTGTTCAAATTACCTTTCGACGACTTATTTTTTAATATTGGGAAATTTAACTGGAAAACAGCACTAGACGGTCCTGTTGATGGTAGTCGATTGTGGTTAGCACTATGATGACTATGTGTTATTGATTGTCCATTCAAGCCTTGTGTAATACGATTTTGCCCATGGTAAGTGTTCAGTGAATTTACAAGTCCAGGTGAATAACTCTGCGTTACATTTGATAAGACAGTACTTGATGACGATCCTCGCTCTGGTCCATTAACTTGTTTCGTAATTTGATTTTGTTCCGACAACGACAATATACTTGCCGGATCTAACCGATTTTTCGTCCATATATTAATCGCTGTATCTTCTTTGCTATGCTGTCCTGTATTTAGTTTCCGAGTAATTGATTGATTATCTGGTACTCTAGCAAGATTTGAAGTCAACGAAGATAGGAAAGTTTGATTATTTACGCATACGCCATTTGTAGGATAAGGGTTTACTCTGAATTTCGAAGTTGGTTGCGATGAAAATGAGCGATAAAGTGGCGACCGTCCGTGTATTTTTGAAAATTCAGATTGCTCACGATGATATTTAGAATTGATGAATTTCTTGACTGGAGTAGTAGGGTTCGCATCGTTCACATCGACAATATCCGACATTGGTTTAAAATGAGGCCTATTAAAAGAAGATCAGATTTTAATATTTTTGCTCCTGTACCGTTCATATGATCAAATTGCAAGGAAAGTCAAAGTAATCCTAGTATATAAAGTCAAGGTAGTCTTCATATATCCCCTCTCCCTCCATAGATAATACTGCTTTTAAGAAATTAGTCTGGTGGCCTTGAAAATCTAAAAAAGTATTTATTTATAGAAAGAAGCAAAGTGGTTCTACATTCCATGCATGCCATGGAGTGCACTCTCATTTTGCGTCCCCAGACTTCTGTGAACTGTAATTGCAAAATTTAAAACCAGGTAAATAAGTAAAAATAAAACACTCTCGTTAATCTAGCTGTCATCAAACTTACCAAGGGGGTACACGTAGATCCGATTTATTTGGTATGACACCATTTGGTAGAGGATTAGATGACTTTTGCATTTTTTCATTATCTGTGGAGCAGTCGTCAAAAGGAGTCCAAGCTCTGTCGAAGATCACCCTTAATTAAGGAGACAGAAATAGTTACACATACTAAAAAACTAAAAAAGAACATGCATGCTAATGATATAGAAATGGATACTTACTACCTAGTTTCAAGGGTCGATGGGCCTAATTAATTATTTTAGCAAGCCTAAAAAATCAAAACCGCTGCTCACGCATCACTTTATTCGCTTTTCGACAGTTACGTCGCTATTAGCATCACAGAGGTACTTGACTTTAATTTATCAGACATTTCAATTTTGGGTGCCGTAATTCTTTGTTTCCGACTTCGACATAAATAATTACTGAGCATTTTGACGTCACAGCATCGTCAAACAGATTTGTCTTTCCGTTTACGGTCAAAATGATGTGCTAAAACCAGATACTTAATACTTCTAAAAACAAGTGTAATGTGTGAAATATTTGAAAAGTTTAAAAACATTTAATATTAACTTAATTATACTCATTTTTTATAAGCAACCGACTATAAGAAACTATATATGCCTTTTTCTAAAAAATTAAGAAACTCTCCGCTTTTAAATCCAGCTTTCTATTTTCTGATGTGCATTTTGTAATGTTTACGTAAAAATAATCCCCCAAAACTATATTACTCAGGGTTAATTCCGGAAATATCCATATTTTGACTGCTAAGAACATGATACTTCGCATTAAAGCATCATTTCACGAAGTTTCCTTAATTTCAATTACTAAGTTAAGAAACTCTGCAAGAAACTTTTACTATACCAATTGTGCTCAAAGTTAAGAAACGCTACTATACGGCTCAGAGCATAGTTTCTTAAAAAAAATGAGTGTGTTCAACTATTTCACCAAGGCCAGTTACAACTTTCAATTTAACAATTGTGAAAGCAAAGCAGTGCAAAAGACAACTAGGATTAGGAAAAGAAAGCAAATTTTAGATAACCATATAAAATTACCAATACCATTTTTTAGCAAGATGTTCTTTAGTACGTAACGAAACACGAAGCGAAAAACTCGACAAGTTTTCACGTACCTTCCACCACGTCCAGTCCGTCGCCTTGCAAAACCAATACATTTTCGCGGTTTTTTAAGTGATGTGCAACAATAACGATACCTTAGGTCGCCAGATCCACCCTCCACAGGATGAACCCACGGCCAGTTGCCCATGGAATCGTAGCGTGGCTGAAATAAGAGATTAAAACACGTGAAATCACTGAACTACTCTCAAATTGGATTCACCTGAGTAAACCAGCTTAACCAAGTGAAATGTCCCACCAATCCAAAGAAATCCGATTTGTTGGACTGACCAATCAGCACGAAGATGTCTAAGCTGATTTAGTTGATGTTGGTTTGATTGCAGTTTGAAAGAGGTGTCGGTTAAGCCAGACTATGGTTAAGTTGATTGTTTAGCATTAATAAGAATTTTTCTTATTATAGAATTTAATGCTGTATCAGCAATGATCGCCAATCCAATACTTTACGCGATAAAAGCCAGAGTTAAAGAGCCTGGCCAAACTATCCAAAATTGTATATCAAACATTAAAATTAACTTGTCAAGCAAATGTTTTAATATGTTTTGCTGCAGTCACGACGCAAAACATTGCTTGTAAAACATGTTCAAGTAAATATCGTCTCTGATATTTTCAAAATGTTCTGCAATAGATTAAGGTTAGTTTAATTGTCAAGCAATGATTTATGACGTGATGTGTCCACACGTTAAAACACTTCTAAGGAAATTTCAAATGTTTGACAAAAATGTTTGAACGCTTGGCCAAGGCCTAAGATCTCACTAAAGGCGTATTTTTTCGGTCACATTCTGTTTATCAGCAGACGTCTTCTCTTATCGGCAAATGGCAAAACGTATTTTTTTGGTACAGTCTTCAGAAAACGGCAGGTACCGTAGGCCTCCAAAACACTCTGTCCTTGAAGCTGGAAGGTTTCGCAGACATCGAAAGAAATCTCGTTCTTACTAAAAAATGAATGGTTTAGTTCAAATTTGTTCTGATCAGCCTACCGTTTTCGGCAGCTGTATTTTTTTGGTGCAGGAAACTATTTCCTGCCAAGTCTCCCTTCTACTGATTTTGGAAGATCTGCGAAAATCAGGTTGCCAAAAAATACGCCCCAAAATTCGTTTCTGCATTTCCGCTGCTCGACCTTATGCGGTGTCACAAACTACTTTATCTAGTTCCTATCTGATTACATCTACACGTGTGAGTCTATGGCCTAGCATAAAAACGCAAAATAACTTACCGCATGGTAGAGGACTCCTTCTTTCTTTTGAACGTGAAATCACCATCAGGACCAGGCGGATCATCTTCTGGTTCAGTTGGTAATCCAGGCTGCAAAAAAATTGGTATTAAAGTAGAAATAAAATCAATAAAAAACAGCAAGCACTTCCTTGACCGGTGAGTATGAATATTAAGCTAAGTTTCTTTCTCCTCGTCTACATGACTAAGCAAAGTATTATTCGTGACACTGTGCTTAACAGCTCTGATCTTGTGCGCGCAAAGTTTGCGTTAAGAAAGATACACGAAAATAAACAATTCTCGATATTCAATAAAATGTCAGTAAAAAAATTATTTAAAAAGGGAAAAGTCTGTAGACTGACTACCAAATAGAAGCTATGGCTACATAATGTGCTAGAGAAGAAAGCAAATAATATTTGGGATCTATCAAAATTACTTAGGCTCCATTTACACTATACCGGATAGGTATCAGAGCGCCGCGCCTCGCCTTAACCCATATCAGGTAGGGCATAAGTGTTTACATTATACCGAATAGCTATCTATGCGTCTTGACTTTCATATCGGATAGACCTATTCACACTACACCAGATAACCGAGACATTAGAAAATCTCAATATAATACCCTCTCACAAGAGAATGTCAATTACAATCCGGAGCGGAGTGATTATGATATCACCTACAAAACGGAGTGAAAATCACTCCAATTTTGGAGCGTTTCGTATTGAATAGCTCTGGCATAGTGTAAACACAAACCATATCCGATACGAAAATCAAGACGCTTGCAAGCTATCCGGTATAGTATAGTATCCTTAAAGACATCCAATGCAACACTTCTTTAATATCAAAATATTAATTGATTAAACAAACAAGTCGGGAACTCGGAACACTAACACCGATCTACGTGTCCCATTGCTAAAAACAACATTTGGTCAAAAAGCTTTTCTTTTAGAGGGGCAAAACTATGGAAAACAAGTTTTTCATGCAATATTCTTTCAGAAAGCATCTACACTGTACGCCATTTCTCAAGCGATTTAGCGGCTTTGGTGTTTGTTGTCTGATCATAAGAAAAAACTGTTCTCTTCCACACATAGTAAAAACAAAGTGTCATAAATGGTGAAAAATATCAAACACGTTTGATATTTTGCTTCCTAACGCAAAGGTGCACGCCAGAGCATGGATACAAAATAACTATAAATGAATTTAGAATTACCGAATGTATAGTTTCACTTTCAACTGTGATTTCACCAATCTGCAAGAAAGAAATCATTAAAAAATAGCTGCTAAAAAGACAGTAAAAAGGCAAGTTAATACAATCAATATGTGGAGAATTGAATGTGGTTTTGGGTGTTACATGAAATCTTTACCTGTCCAGGCAGACGTTTGTGTGCTCTTACTCTTTTTCTGAAAACAATCAAACATGTTCGTAAAAAATCGCGGACAGGAACATGGCAGAAAATTACTAGAAAAACTGTAAAATCATAGGATGTATCATCGAAGTAAAATTCAATATAATAAATTTCACCTCAGCTCTTCATTACTAGCAACTTGCCGCAAACCATGTTCCTATAAGAAAAAAACTCTGCATTAAGTTATTCAAGACAGGGAAGTGGAAATAGTTGTTTCCAAAACAGTTTTTCCTCGAAAATGATGACCTAGTAAACCATTCAAGAAAATCAATCCTCATTGACACTTACATCATGCAAGCGAGATTCAGCAGGACGATTTTCAGCAGCCTGTCTTTGTAGCAATGCCTGACGATCTCTCAGTAAATGATAACACTGTTTGAGAAGGTCACCGGCAAAGTCTTCAGTTTTATATCTAGATCATAAAAAACCTTATTAATACAAAATATAAAGACATAATATTGAATTGTTTGAAAGAAAAAGTAGCTTATTGTAGCATTCTTAGAATGTTAAGCTGCTCAACAAAATGTTCAAGATATCGGTTTAGACCCGTTTACACGCGAGAAACTAGATTCGCTCTGGTCTGACCCAGAGCCAGTAATAATGGCTTAAAATACTTAGAGGATGCAGGCACAGAATAGGGAGGATAGCCTTGGGCTGTATGGCTTGGAGAATTACTCGGCGATTTCACTGAGCTCTATAACTCAGTTGAAATTTTGTTGGCCCTCCGGCAATGCAGTCCAGGTTCGAATCCAATCTATTGTGGTATGCAATTTGCGGAAAAATCTATCCTAGTGTTTGTCATTCATGACAAATATATACAAATATTTATTGTGCTGAAGAAGGCTCAACATAGCCGAAACACAAAAAGTCAAACGAGAGGAAAGCCTTGAACTGTATGACTCAGAGTACTCAGCAATTTCACTGAGCTCTATAGCTCAGTTGAAATGTTGTTGGCTCTCCAGTAATGCAGTCCAGGTTCGAATCCAATCTATCGAAAAATCTATCCTAGTGTTTGTCATTCATGACAAAAATATAGAAATATGTATTGTGCTGAAGAAGGTTCAACATATCCGAAACACAAAAAAGTCAAACGAGAGGAAAGCCTTGGAATGTATGATTTGGAGAGCTACTCGGCATTTTCATTGAGCTCTATAGCCCAGTTGAAATGTTGTTGACTCTCCGGTAATGCAGTCCAGGTTCGAATCCAATCTATCAAAAAATCTATCCTAGTGTTTGTCATTCATGACAAAAATATACAATTATGTATTGTGCTGAAGAAGGTTCAACATATCCGAAACGCAAAAAAGTCAAACGAGAGGAAAGCGTTGAACTTTACGACTTGGAGGGTTACTTCGTTGGCTCTCTGGTTTCGCCGTCCAGGTTCGAATCCCACCTATAGTGGTATGCGACTTGTGGAGAAACTTATCCTAGTGTGCAGAAATCATGACAAACATTCACTGATATGAAATGTTTGAATTAAAATACTAACTTGTACTTCAAAAACTAGATAATACGAACATAACAAGAAGAAAGCTAAAGTAAAGATTGTTCTCACAACAAAATACTAAACGACCATCTTAAAAACAACGAAAATAAAAATAGTGAGGATACTGTGGGATAAAATAAGAATGATAATACGTTTCAACAAAAGACCACGAAAAGTAGTAAGACGAGACAACAAAAGATGTTCTAATAAAAGACAACAGAAATGAATAATGTTGATGTACCTTTGTTTGAAAACATCCACAACACCTTTTATCAAGTCTTTTTTCATTTGTTCTCTTCTCTTCACCAGATCAAGAATTTTGCTGTGAAAATAAATCGTCTTTAAAAAGTGCACATGTATAAAAAAAAATTCATGTATATTCTAAGGGCCAAGAAAATCTACTCTCGGAGATCCAGATGACTCGAAAATGATGGGGCTACCAATGGGTCATCAAATATTACAACACTAACCAGAACTTGAACATTAAGAAACAATCTGAAAGCTAAAGTGAAATGCCTGCAAAGGAAGTTCTTAGTCAAATCCCCCGTTCTAATTTAGACGCTAGCTTACATTAAAATCAGTCAGTTGAAGACAAGTCTATCGACAAAACTATACCTGAAAGTTGAAAAATTTATTTTCGGAGCTTTTTAAACCTCTACAAAGTTGTCAGTTGTCTAACACTAATGATATTTCAATCTTCAAAACGCGTAAGAGATTTCTGTTGAAAAAAAATGACTTCCAAGGGAGAGAATTTACGACAGGGTTGTACGAGGGAAGTAAATTGTCTCTCACTCTGAGAGTTTTTTTTTAAGATCGAAAGTATTTTCAACAGGAGTGTTTTATGCCCAAATGTAGCCATTTTCCGTTCAAAAACTTACGAACAGAAAGGAAGACTTTGCAACCGATTTGAAACAAGAGTCTAAGATTCTTTGTCTGAAGCTATTTTCTGACTTTTTCAGGTCCTGAACTTCTCAATATTGATGAAGAATAAATGGTCCTAAATGACTGTCAGTGGTTTAAACTCTAAATCTGAAACACGTCCGCGGACTTAACGTTCTCAGTAATGAAAAACCAATATAGAAGCATAAGCTCATCCATATGAGTTAAACAGTAACTGTAGCAGTAACACTGTATGACATCGGCATACATACCACAATATACATATATGTTACATATAACAATTAGAAAACCTTGTCTGTACTAACCAGGCTCTGGATAAATCTCGCCTCAGTTTCAGCATTTTCTCATACGACGTTTCATCATTTTTGCGATTCTGTTTCACAAAAACAAGAGTCTTTTATATAAAAATTGATTTCATTTATTGGCCAATAACTCATTATCATGAAGTAGTGTAGATTACAAATCTTAATATACAACTTGATTGTTGCGATTCAGATAAGATTTGATAATAGCGAAGCACAGAGGAATTGGTGAGATGAAGAAGTATCATGTATTTTACGACTGCTTCAGTACATATGCAGCCTAAATCTTATCAGTAGAGAATTTTGTATTTCTAAGACCATCGTTAATAGATTGCCATAAAATACTGCAATAGGTTACAATTTTGTAACATCGGACATAATTTAAGGCACAGTCTACTTGTATGTTACAAAACAATAGACCACTTCAACTATGGGCCTCGTTTTCAAAAAGATTGAAAATTAGGTCAAAGAGAAATTTCGACTTCAGATTCGAATTCAGCACCTTCTATTTGGTGTATTGGCAATTTTTTACGCTTCAAGTCCTTACGATGTTGATTCTATAGCGATTAAAAGTTTGAAAATTTATAAGGGATTTGACCATGTAAAAAGATCGAGGGTGTAAAAATTCACCCCCAGCGATCTTTTACCGTCAAATCCTTTATAGAATTTCAAACTTTTAACACCTTTAAATTCAATATCTCAAGGACTAGAACCATAAAACTTTGCCTTTGAAAACGAGGCCCTTAGTTGAAATAGTCTACTGTATGTGGCTAAGGTTTGTTGTTCTCACTGCCCCAAGAGCTTTCGTAAAATGTTGTCATGACAAATATCAAAAGCTTGTTGCGAAAAGCAGTGATTATCCTCTCTAATGCTGCGTCAGAAACAGTCTTAATAATTTCGAATGTATCTATTCAAAAAGAGAAGACTTAGAAAATGAACGACTACCAATACGTACTGTCAGTCTTAAAGAGATGTCGACCCAATAGAGTTTTCGGCTTAGAGAGTTGACTGTTTATTGTAAAATATAACAATGTCTGCTTCTGGCAGTTTTTAGTCAAAATTTCAGATCAAAATCAGAAGCAACATCAAACAACGAATTTTGATTGTATTAGCAGAATCTATGTTCAATAAGAAAATTTTATCTTTTAACGAATACAGTGCTGCTTAGTTGGGGCACTAACACCGCTTTTTATGCAAACTGACTCTCCGTCCCTATTAGATTGGGAGACATCATGAACAGTGAGAGACCGACTGCAGGTCTGGAGTATGTGTAAGGCAAAAGGAGACTTTGGTGTTCTTTGCCTTTTCATGAGATATTAGTGCATTGCTGCTGAGTGAAGGGTTACTGTTTTGTTGCTTAGGATACTTTAAATATAAGACTTATGTGAATATAATGCCATGTATTTCCAATCTTTAACTGGCAGGAATCGTAAGTTAATTTTTACCTTCCTTGTTTGCATTTTTTCAATCCTTCTTCTGAAAGCAACATAAGGGTCATGTGCAGTACTTCCATCCTTCTTTTCAGTTTTCACTTGAGGTGTAAGAGTTGGGTGTTCCTAAAAGCAAGAAAAGAAAATATATTTTTATAACAGGTACAAAGGTTTAACTAAGTACTTCAATTATACAAGTGACGTTCTGTCAGCAACAAAGTTGTCTTAAGACAATGTGTAGTATTTAAGCAAAGGTTAAAGTGAAATGGTGCATTCAGCAATATTTGCTAGGATCTCAGATTTAGGTGAACTAATGAGATCTTTGCACTTGCTGCAAAGCTTCCATAGATGGGTTTCAAATTAAGACCTCAGTAATTTCCAAACTGGTAATTTTTATGACTTTTGTAGAATCTCAATATTTTGGTTGCAAAAGCATATCAAAAGCTACCAGCCTGTATTAATAATGCTGGTGGGTCTGCTCTAAAATTGGATATTAAGATCCCCAATTACTGTACATTGCAGAGGGTAAAGGTAGCAGATGCAACCAGTTAAGCCATTAAAATCTACAGATTACCAGGTGGTGTAAAGGTGTTATATTTCTTATTGCAATAGTATTTATAGTAATATGCAAGAACCCTATTATGCATCAACTTTATAGGGTCTTTCTCAGTGTATGTAACATAAATGTTGAAAGCTCGTAATATTAATAGCAATAAACAAAGACATACAATTGTTTGCTTCTTTGCTCGCCAGTACTCAAAAACCTTTTCAACAAGGTCATTATCGCTGTGTTTTATAAGCAATTTCGCTTCACTTACAGACATGACCTGTGAATAAATACAGACAAATTACCAAAAAAATACTACATATGATTATTGAAAATGTGAAAACATACAACATCAAAGGTCAGTCATACTTTAGGGTGACCAAGCCCAATCGAAGGAATCTCAGACTGGTGGGGGGGCTAAACGATTCGATGACAATGATTTTATGACATCATACTATTACTATTATTAAAATTATTGGGGCAGCCCCAAGCCCCCTCATTTCCAACAGGCTTGAGGATGACCAATTCTTATCCTGAACTGGCTTTCAAAAACTGTTAATGTCTTAACAGCTGTTTCCTGGTTGAGTGAGTTCTGAAGATGCTCAAGCTAAAATCTTTTATGCTACAAGTCTATCAGAGAATTGTGGGCAAGGAGACAAGTGCTTCCCCCCTGGAATTGAAATTTTTTTTGGTTCTTCTCAATTCTTACCCTGAAGAGGAAATGAACCTCTAAACTCAGTTTTGCATACAGATTTTGATGTTGTCCCTCTTGAATAAGGCATTCATGGAAACCTGTAAGCTGTGCCCCTCAGTAAATACCTCATGTTTTAGTCTATTTCTAGCAAATTTCATGGCTTAAAAACAAGAAGTTTTGATTGTATCAATTAGTAAGAAGCTTTTTAACATTTTTATTATTACTATTTACTGATCAAGGACACCTACATCAGAAGCTGATCCACATCCTTTTTCTAGTCTGTCAAACATGACTTCTAGTTCCAAAGGTTTAAGAACCTGAAAGGCAAATAAAAAAATGACTCTGACATTACCGTATATGACAAGACATTACATGATATACAGTATAGCTTTGAATGGCATTTTGAAAAAACTACAGTGCAGTATGCAGGTTGAAAGTGTAACAGCTCAGCTACATGTTGTGGAACAGTGACACTTGGTTAAATTGGGACAGAAAATTGGATGGTATTATTTTTGTATCTTTTGCCAAAGGTCTGTTCTGTCCTACAATTACTACGCCATACAGAGGAAATCTTTTGTAGATTTGGAAAAACATACAAAAAACAAAGTACATTGTGTCCCAATTCCATCAAGTGTTCAAACACACCTATTATTCCATGGTACCAGAATTTTAATACTGTAAAAACTCTATTTAGCCACTGGCGGGCTTATTTCATTTTTGAAGTTTTTGCAGGGGGGGGGGCTTATTAGAGAGTTGGGGCTTAATAAATTATTTAGCATGTTTTGTTCTTTATTTGTCAACACGAATGCTACATAAATTAAAAATTGCAAGGGGGGACATTATAGAGAGGGGGCTAAAAAAGAGAGGTGCTTAATAGAGCTTTAGGGAAGTGTGCTTTATTTTTTCACTACTAATTTATTCACAAAAAAATAAGTAAAAATGAAAGGTTTGGACAAATTTGAGATTGGTGAGATACAAATAAGAAAGGGTTAAAAAAGGTATAAACATATGATTCCTCTTTAATTTATACAAACTTCGAAAACAAAATCAAATACTTGGACTATGTGTTCTGTTCATCCTAATTCAGTAATCAAGGATGTACTGGTAATCAAACAAATAAAATACAGCAAAAAGGAATGTAAATCCTAAATACTCACATTTTTTCTTCCCTTATTACAGGACTCTAAAAATTGTTCATCTTGTAAATCAAGGTCATAATCTGGCAGATCATCTTCTAGAGTAAATGCTAAAAAGGACAGGAAATAACAATGATGGAATGCATGTAAATGCGAGGGGCATTTCACTCTGCAAAAAGGCGTACGAGACTTCCATTAAAACAAAAGGACTTTCAAGGGACTTCCGAGAAAACAATAGGACTTCCAGCAAAGGTGTACGAGACTTTCAAGGAGTGAATTGCCCCTCGTGTAAATGTATTAATTAATAATACAGAGCTGTCCTAACATGCAAGAATGATCAATATTCTGCCATATCATTTTCTAAATATCTCTTGAATAAGCTCCCCATAGACCTTTTCGAAGAACGGAGGCCAAGATTGAAATTCTTCAAAACTTCAAAGACTGAGTTTTCGATGCTTAAAATCATATAAAGCATCTAAAAATTAGTCTAGGTACAAAGTTTGCTGTCCTAGCGATTGTGCTATTGATTTTATGAGCCTTCAAAGTTCCCAATTCAATAATGTTTACTCATATGGACATGGGACAGATCTAAATATAAGCCCTTATTTTTTGAATATTACTTTAACCTCACCTTGTACGTGGATAAGTTGTTTTGGCATTGCAATGTCTCTTTTCCGTAGCTTTTGAACATCAGTGTTGGTATCTATAGCTTCTGGTGTTGGTATTATGCGTCTGTTTGCTTCTCCATATATCTGCTGTGCTGTAATTGCTCTTTGCAAATGATGCTCCTATTAGAAATGCATCAAATAATAAATATCAAACGAACAAAAACGAAGGTGATTAGGAGTCCTCATAAGATAAAATGTCCTTAAATCCTGGGGGGTACTTCTAGTTTTCATTATACTAGATGCGCCACCCCAAATCCCAAATGATGGGTAACTATTGCCCTTAATATGGGTTTGTTTTGGATAACAATCTCTAGAAAAATTTTTGGAACATTGCAAAGCCTTATAATTTTTTTGTATTCACATTCGATTTTATGGTGCAAGTTCGGTAAATGCATTTTAGTTTTAAGCACAAAGGCATTCTTGCCACATTTAGAGTTGTATCAGGTGTTACAGTAAGTGTTAAATTGGGTTAAAAAATTTGAGATATTGGTAAAAATGGGTAAAAATTTATTTTTTTTCTATGCATGGGTTACGCATGGGTTACAACTTGGAGGACTCCTTAATAGATCTTGTAGCGAAAGTACTAAATTAAAATTTTTAAGGAAAAGGTAGTCAGTGTGGGAGGTGCACAATGCCCACAAGACAAAATATTGTTAAGTTGTTATGTTGTTAGTGGCATTGTCTTCAAACTGGAACATTGCAAATAAACCCCCAATTTCAGTCCTCTTGGGATCATATGTGACATCAGTAACATATGGATCATAATCCTTTTTGTGGCATATTCAAATAAATTCCTTTTGAATTATTTCATATGTTATTTGTCTGAGTCTTGTGCTAGGGTTATGTTCACCTACTTAATGACAGAGGGTTATGTTCACCTATTTAATGAAAGTCCTAATGCCAACTAGCTGTAGCTGCTTGCTTATGTTGACTTGTCAAAAACTATTCAGAACGTACAGGCTACAGTTGACAGTGGTCACAAGAGTGCTCTTGTCCACTGCAACAGATGGGCATCAGCTTATTACAGAAGTAGAACATGCCCAACACCCTGAAACAAACTGTTTGCAGACTAGTTGCCACTGAAAAGGAACTAGTTGCAAACTAGTTGCCAGAGCACTTATGTCAACAGGTCAGTTGTGATAAACTAGGTTTATTTATTAATTAGTTACCAGAAATGCAAAATAAAACTATTGATCAATAGGAATGTGTTTTGAATGCAAAACTATCTACAGGTCTATTTTGCCAAGCATTTGCATGCATATACTACATGTACGATGACTTCCTAGTTTGCTGTTTGTGTTTTTGATCATGCCAATAAAGTATTAATGACGCATAAACAGGTTATTAGAGTTTTTATAATGAATTTGCCTTTAGTGACTCCAAAATGGCTTAGGTTGGAGCTCCATGCAACTTAAAACAAATTCCATCCCCTATAACAATAGGACTATAGGACTGTACTGCTGATAAAGGTGTCAATTTTATATGGGATGACCAAATGTGCCAAGGGGGCCCAGAATAATTTCTTGGCAATTTTTTTTGTTTGAACAATTTCAAAGACAATGGATTTTTTGGATTCTAGAAAAAACAGATGACACCTCACTGTAATAGTTTTGACATAGGAAAAATGACAAAATGATTATGATAGAAAGGTTATAATGAGAATAATCCAGACTGGAAAACATGCAAGTTTTGGCCTATGCGTAGTTGTGACAAAATTGAATAAACAACAGAATAAATAACATAACAATAGGTCAAACAATAGGAGAGGTGCGAGCGTAGTTGCGAATGCGAGCATGTTTTCCAACCAGGAGAATAATAAATAGGTAACTCCAAACTGGATATTTGCTGATCACAATCGAACAGAGAGGCAAGTGTGCATTACAAGCAACAGAAGAACAATTATTCAAGGCTATTGTTTTCCTTAAAAATTGCATATCCCTAACAAATTAAAAATTCAATCTGATTAGCAGACTTATCTCATTATCATTAGATTATTTAACAGGCATTTTAGTTTTTGGCATTCATCAAGTGAAAACCAGGGCATTTTTAATGAAAATTACTATCTTTTCTGCCTATATTTTACTAGGCCTAACTACACTACCATAATGTAGACAAGTCACGTGACACCATCATTCAAATCTTACCGCGCAAAATCATTGCAGTAAAATTTCTAAATATTTGCATTTAAATACATGTTAAGTAATATATTATAATTTTTGACTAATTTTGCATTATTTTTTAAAAAAATCCGAGCATTTTACATATTTTTAAGGTGCAAAGTTTTCGCAACAAGCGCCGTTCAAATTCGACAATCCCATGCAAAATGGCGTCCGTCCTTGCCGAAGGAGCACACCAAAAATTTGAAGTAAAAATAAAAAAACTCATTTCTACATACCGTTTCTTCCTCTTTTTCCATACCAGTTGGCATTTGAGGTACCACTCTGTTGACAGAGCTGTATTCTGACAAATCTGGTATATCCTCGGCATGGTAAACGGGCAAAGATTTGTTGGAATCCAACGCGCGGGCTCGAAAAGAGAGCTTGCTCATTGCGGCTAATGTCTGCAAAACACATAAAACAATACACGGCTAGATACCCTAAAAAAGGGAAGTAAAAGCACTTTAAGACCTGGAACATTGACTGCAACCATTCGTTGTTTCAATAACAATATTTTCGGTCTGATTTGTTGTGAAAATTCTACATTCCATCGTCATTTTCCAAGTTGGGTTGTACAAAGTCAAAATAAAACATGGCGGACACAGTTTTCATCGGCAAGGTCGCTCAATCCCAGAATTCATTTTGGTTCTTTTCAAATGCGCATGTTCGAGATTAGAGCCCAGGGTTGTGAAAATTCAAAGTACCCGCAGAAACACGCGGCACCTCAAGAAGGTCCCATTGTTCAGTAATGTGGTGCTCTGCAGGTTATGTTCTTTAGGAAAGCGGTACCAGCCAAAAAGCAGGGGAAAACTTCGCTACAGTAGTGTACAGATTTCGCTGCAGACAGATACCCAGCTCTTCTGTTATGATTAGAAACAGTTGAAATTAATTTAAAAATTATAATCTCCTTGTAACATTATTTTCCTGGTTTCCCAGCCCCTTGTTTCATCAAAGATTGAGGGTTTCTCGAGGATTTCTTGAAACTTGCTAGCACTTTAGACGATACGTAGAAAAGTTAACGTTTTTATTTTAAGACATCCTGCGCGAATAGAAATCAGTTCCACTTGCAACAGAAAATTGGTAACTTATCATGTTGGGTAATGTTTGCTAAAACAAACCTTGCCGAACCCTGCAATGCTATTGCAAGCAAGTTTCAAGAGGCAAAGCATCAAGATTTAAGTGTTCAAGGCGTTAAAGAAAAAGAGTAGGGATTAAAATTGTGCAGTTTTGACCACTCATCGCAAAGAGGTCACAAAGTGGTCACATATAAAGTCAAATATAGTTCGTTGCAAAAAACATCATGGCCGAAGTAAAAATTAGGCAAGAAAAAAGCAGTAAATCACAAAGTAAATTCACCATTCTCAGATCTGAAATAAACCTTAAATTTTAACAAGAAAGAAAAGTTTCAAATGCATATTACATATCGTATCGACTTTTATTATTAAGATTACCTATATATAAGAAAATGGAACAACAATTAATCTGCTCTCAGAAAATGGACCAGGGAAAGAAAGTTCATATTCTACAAACGATAGAGTCTTGTAGGGAAAATAATATAGTTGATAGAACTTCAAGTATTCAAACAAGGGATTGCTTCCAATAACACATATTTTGGTGTCTGCTAAGCAGCTAACAAGCAACAGCACTAAGCCACAGAACTGGATAGCTTCCAATTGTCAAGGTGTACATCAAACCTATATTTATTCTGCTTTTGTGGCACTGAGGTATTTCAAGATACGATCTATAATGAAGCTGTAATTCCATTGGTTATCCAAGCACATGGTTGCCTATGCCCGATACAAATTACTTTCATGAAAGATTAGTCGTGCTCTAAAACTTGCAGCTTCTTTAGAGAACTAATCTAAGTTCTTTGAAATAAATTTACAAAAAGTAAAAAAGTTCATCTCTTTGGTAATGGTTAGTCTCGTCATTTGGCACTGCAGGATAAGAAGCCACGAGTGGATCCTGCAAAAAATTTAAAACCACCGTTATAAATGAATGAGGAATAACATAAATTCATTCTACCTAATTTTTTATTATGTTTTCACGAAGAGCTTTAAAACTTGCGATCAGCGGTAGGCTTGCCTAAGCCGTCAACGAGAAAGCTAGGCTTGCCTAAGCCGTCAACGAGAAAGAGACGAGAGGCAACACATGCAGCAAACGGGCAAAGAGACTGTGCCAGCAAAACAAAGAACTTTAAAAGAGCAAAACTTTGACGCAAAACATGCCGTTCTTGTTCCTATTTGTTTAGCCGACATTTAGTGCCCCCGAATTAAGAATAAGAATTTTTACTAGTCTAAATATCAACAGCACATGGCTCTTATATCCGTGTTTCTACTTTAAAACCTGCCCTTGACTCCTCTTTTCCTCTGTCTACTATCCCTCCTCAAACAACAAGCCCGCTGTCAGGAAATGTTTCAACAAACAATGAAATGAGCTGGTATTCCCAGATAGCCACATAGCTCGTGACGTGAGACGCAGTACACAGGCGGGTGCACTACTATATTATAGATGTCTCATTATTTTTCATTTACGTGTTAATTTGCACAAGCTGTCAATGTTTAAAGTGATATTGTTGGATATGCAAATTTGTGACTTTGACAAGTAGCAGATAGCAGACTGATTGCATATGTACTGCACATGTATTGCATATGTCGGAAGAAGTAACTCGTCTCACGGGTTTTTTCTGTTTACACACTTAGTTAAGCCAGTCTCTGTTTAACTACTCGTGCGATCTCACGCCTTATCTCGAGTGTTTTCGGTCAATTCACGCTATAATCAGGGGCCTAAACATCGGCCAAAACTTTCTACAGCTTTTTGTGATTAAACCATGATTAAACGAAGGTTGCAGCCAGTAGGAACCAGTCACTAACAAACTGGCTTGTAGAAACTTCAAGCTTTATTTTCTAACTTTGGGACGGTACCAGTAAAAATCAAGTTACCATAGTTCCAAGCATTCCTTCATAGAACACCCATTCGGTCTAGCGTCCCTTACAACATTTTGCGACGACATTTCAAGAAAGAAAGACGCGACGCGGAACACTAGCTTATAAGAGCATGAAAACCAAATTCTTAAAGCTTAATTTAAAAATATCTCCATTTTAACGCTCTTGAAGCCCTCTTTAGACCTTTGTTAGATTTGGAAAATCTAATGCATCAAGCAGTAGCGTAGTAAAAGGCTTTCAAGTATAAGTTTTTTCTCAGTTTCGATATAGCTACAAATAACATACCTGTGCCGCAATGTACAATGAGTTGTATATTCTCCAGTAAACATCTCTTACTTTTCTTGCAGGATGGAAAAGACCCTGAAAGACAAACAAACATATTTACAATACAATATTCCCCAACACCCTGGATTGTGTAGTCGTTGGTATTCTATAAATTTTTAAGCATCGTTATCATTCGATTGCACTGGTCATACAACAATTTGCATTTGTTGCATTAAAAATATTCCTCGTCACTGTCTAGATTTCTATATCTGCATAATTCTTAAGCTCCAGCAAAACGGTCCAATATTACAAAAAAATCATTCTACAAATTTTGAATGACCAATTTTAGGGATGACCAAACAATTAAACAAATTAAGAATGAAACTTTATGGTGATGGATGAAAATGTTCCAGGAATGTGGTATTCGTAGGGTGAATCTTTTGCCAATATTTTGTTTGGCTTGGTGCGTACGAATGCAAAATTTTAATGGATACAAGCAACCATTTATTCTTCCCTATTTAACCAAACGACGCACTAAAACCTGAAAACACCTCTCAACTACTAGGTTATCCAATAATTCTGAAAACTTTCGAAATCCACCCAACGTCAATCAAAATACGTTGGACTTTTACCGAGGGGCAATTCACTCCTTGGAAATCTCGTACACCTTGGCTGGAAATCCCATTGTTTTCAAGGAGATCCCTCGCAAATCTTTTTTATCTAAACGGCCATCTCGTATGCCTTTTTAAAAAGTGGAATGCCCCTCGGACCTTATACCGCATTATAAAAAAATGTTTCATTCATTTCGTACGATAAATACCGAGTGGCGATTCATTTCTTGCCACCTAAAATCTCCATTGTTTTCCAAGGAATCTTGTAAGAATCCTTTCGTTTTAACAGGAATCTCGTACGCTTTGTTGAGGAGTGAAATGCCCCTCGATTAATACGATGTCAGTAAGGATGATAGAGGACTTAACAGAGAGGAGGGCTTTTATGTAGTTCAATGAATACCTGTAATACATATTGCAGTACTTTAGCTGATCCACAGCCAACCCTTAGTCCTTCAACTGCTTCTGTGAAAGCATTAACAACGTGTGGAGATGTTTCGAAAATATTCGGCCAGATATGATTGAGAAGATGTGACAAGGCATCCTCACAGCCAAAACCAAAAACGCCGATTGACATGTGCTTGATGGCTGCACAGGCAGTCTGTCTGTGTACAAGATCGCTAAAAAAAAGAAGAGTATAGATAATAAACGAGCTACCATGCAACAACCTAGCCTTAAGCACAATTCTGCCATAGGACAACACTTGCTTGACAACCAAAATTATGCAGAAAATTACAGCGATGATTGTTCTAATATCATTGGCAATGCAAGATCTTTGTTTCGTTTGGGAGTTATGGAACCTGTCCACATCAAAGCCAAAAGGCCGGTTCTGTGTAGACAGAGAGTCAGTTTTTCTAATCAGGACTGTTCAATTAACCCTACTGGTCTTCTCGCTGTATCCCGCACGCTGATTGGTTTAAAAACACACTGGTGTTTACAATACAATGCTAATTCAGCGCTACTTTCTGATTGGTGCTTTTCGATCCAAATCTGGGTATAAATCCGCCTATGGCAATGTTTCGGTCTATTTCTGAGGATTATATTCTTTCTGAGAGGTGTCCGGCGAACAAAACTTTTACATATGTCCAAAACTGTTTCCACTGTTTCTCGCAATTGTGAAATACCGAGAAGTAGCAGGAAAAGCAAAATGGAAACGGTTTTGATTGAAATGGAACGAATTATTAAAAATAGGGGAAGGTGAAGGGTGAAATGGTGTTTTAGCGCCAGTCGCTAGGATCTCAGTAGTAGGTTAACTAATCGAGACCTCGACCCTGGCCGTGACCCTACCGTGGCTGGGCTCGAACCCTGATCACACTGAGCTTCTGACACCACGAGTCAGCTGGATTACACCACGACGCCACAGCACCTTCAAAACTCAGTATTTTAGAATTTTAGAAGGAAATATGATAGTTTTTTAGCGTGACAGAGTAAAGATAAATCAATATATATTTGAGTATTTTAGAACGAAATATGATAATTTTTAGCGTAACAGAGTAAAGATAAATCAACAAATTTACCAAAATCACGGCACTGTTCCATTGTCAGTACCCCCCCCCCAAATAGTGAGTAAAACACATTCATAAAATATATGTTACGAAATGTTGTCTTAAGAGGGCTCGGGGGGCAGCTGCTTGATTCATATAACCAATTTCAAAGTTTTGGGATACATTTTTATTTTTACACAGATTTTGCGATAGTTCTACAATACTGAGTTTTGAGAAACCTTCATCTATATATAAACAAAGGATAAGTTAGTTACTCCCAGACGGGACTGCTCTGGTTCATGAGAAGGGCATCACATGTTTCAGGACAATGTCCCGGATGACAGAATAGATAATTGGTGAGAACGACGCAGACCTTCTTCGACCAACATTATCAGCGCTCGGTTCACGGTGGTTTTCAAGTTGGGCTCCTTAGCCGGAAATTCTTTCTTTGTCCAAGTCACTGACTTTGAGGGCCATTTACGGGCATATAGGCAAGAGGGCCAAGGGCCATATAAAGGGTTCTGCATACGCTCCAGACACCCTTTGGATGCCATCTTATTTTGCTAGTAAACAAACGCCCAACTTCCTGACAGGGATTCACTTTTTGATATTATCCCGAAGGGGGGAATTAAATGACATTAATCTGACAATATCAAAGGTTAATTTAAAGTGATGTAAAACAAAAGCCTACCGATCCATCAATGCATCTTCCAGAAGTGGACTGACAGCATAAATGTAATCCTTGCCCATCTCTCCAATATATTCAAACAAGAATGACATGGACTTGAGAACACCATTCTGCACGTTCAACTCTGGAACTCTGTACTCGTTAATCAAAGCTGGTAATACTGTGAAAGGCGAGCAAGTTTCAGCCACAATAGCTATTGCAACAGTAGTACACACACGAAGTTGTCTTTCTTGTACTTTCAGATTGTTCAGCAAGGTTGCTAATACATCTTGTGGTCTAAAAACCAAAGAAAAATATGTAATATGAGACTCCTACATTCCTGCCCATGTCTAAATCCAGTACAAATCGATTACCATTCATGCAGCTAATGTCCGCTTATTGGTACTGGATAAAAATTATATAACTAAAATTTTCTAAGTAAGTAGTATATCGACTTTTCATTCTTCCTATGTCTTACTACGAAGCAAGTCTCCATCCATTTCCTATGTAGAAAAGCCAGGACAAGATTACCCAATTCGAGCTACCCGATTCTTTGATTCAATTTGGATTAACATCATTCGTTTCCAATTGAAAAACCTCAGCATCAGGGAGAAGAGGGTTGTGTTAAAGAAAGTCTGGCTCGTTCATTCATTGTATTATTAATGTCATGGACTTTAAAGAGAACTCCCGGTAGATACAGTAATGAGAAATAAAGCACAGTATGTCCCTCGCCCAGTTGGTTAAACAAAACAAGTTCTCTATGGAAAAATCTTAAAAGTTCTGAGATTGTCATCACTTTCTGGATGTGAAATTGATAATAATTACTCTTTGAATTCAATGAAATCTTCTTTTATATGGTGCATCGAAAAGCCGGGACCAGCCAGTTGTGGGACAGACGGCCTTTGCAACGAAAACTTTCGTGCAATCAAATTTTTGGACATTGATTTTTTTCATCAAATTGAATGAATCACTCTTTTTCAAATTTTTACTTTTTCCAATATTTCTTTTCGCTATTTTCGCTATCCTACGACTTAAAGCTTAGGTATATTCAAGATTTAGGACGCATTTATTCAATTTTTAACAAAAAAAGAAAGACCTGCATGTGCTACACAATTTTAAAATAACTTCCTGAAAATACTTCACAGAAGAATATGAACTTACCCAATGGCTTTTGCAATATAACCAAATGTATTAACAGCAGCTCGACGAATGGCCTTTTTATGAGCTTTTAGTAACTCAAGAAGCTCAAAGCAAATTCGCATCCATTCTCGTGCACTAACATGCTCGGCTCCACGATCGGCTATGCGTCCAACCAAATCAATGCAGTTTTCTTGCACCTTTTCATGTCTGCAGTGACAAAAAATTTCAGTTTACTGTACGGAATCAATCCAACAAGTGAGGTTCGGAGTTCATTACATTTTCAAGTTCAATTTAAACTTTACCTACAGTATTCAAAGGAACTTGACTTTTTTGATAAACCGGAACTTGGACCAGGGCTGTCCATGACACCGTATTAGACATGACTATCAACGTTTCTTTTTTTCAAGACAAGCTTTGCTATCTCAGGGCTCCCGTTTCAGGAGAGCTCCGATTCAAGTTATCGAGCATACAACTTTGTTTGATGGCCATAACCTAAGCAACTTGACAACACTTTCAAGGACAAGTTGCGAGGTTTTGAAAAGACAATATTAACTCAATGAGAAACAACGTTTTCTTGCTAGGGCGGAGGTAGACCCATAAAAAATTAGTATAAATCAATTTCATCATAATTGATGAATAAAGCTGGAACAAAGATAAAAAAAACAGGTTGAAATCACACTATTCTTGAGTTATTCGCCTTTCTTGCTTCATCATCTTCCACACAGGTAAGCTTTTGCCATTTTGCAGTGAAGCAAATTTTGATTCAATTGACCTCAACATATTGTCGCATAAGATAAATAAAGGTTGCGGAGTATCTTATAAATGAGACAGTAAATTAGACAGTAACTCAAAGCTACCTGTTTTTCAAAATGGGGTGAGTCTAGGTAGCAGATCTTTGATTGGTGGTGTCATCTTGTTCATTCCAATCACATTTACAATGGCCTAAAAAAGGAAAGTCGACACCATACATTAAAATGCTTTCTAGCAAATATAATTAGATCTGGTCCATCAAGCGATCGCAGTCTTCGTAATTGACGACATTAAAGCGGCTTGTTTGACCATTTGGCCACGTCGCTAAGCATTGCTTCACAAGCAAAAATAATCTCAATTTTTTGCACGGCGTTTTTGAAAAACATTTCCTCCTTCTCACAAGCAAACAGATGTTTGACAAGCAATGTTTTGCGAGTGGCCAAATGGGACTACATTTTGTTTGAAAAACAAATTCCAGAGGTTTGACAAACAATGTTTGATCGTTTGGCCAGGGCATTATGATTGGGCCTCTAGAGATGCAGGCAACATGTATATTCATTTGGCAATGCAGGCTTTAGTTATGGCAACATTTCTTCAAATGAAGACGGTTGCATATACTACGGATTTGGGTCAGGACTTGAAAGTGAAGGTGAAATGGTGTTTTAGCGCCAGTCGCTAGGATCTCAGTAGTAGGTTAACTAATTGAGACCTCGACCCTGGCTGTGACGCTACAGTGGCGGGGCTCGAGCCCTGGCCACACTGAGCTTCTGACACCACGAGCCAGCTGGATTACACCACGACGCCACAACATCTTCAAGGTCGCTTGACTTGCTTAGGTCCCATTGACTCCATAGTCTGTGGGAATTACAGCGAGCTGATGACTATCTATTTTTCTGACAGGCCTAGTCCCGCATTGGCCAATACAAAAAAGTCTACGAGTTTAACTTGCCAACCAGAAGACATCCCATTGATATCGCAAAGACAAACACTTTTTAATTATATAAATGTATACCTTTAAAGCTCCAAGAATACTGCCAAGTACTTCGGGATATTCTTCACCAAGATATTCGTATAAGACAACACCAAGATGACCCATGAGTTTTTCCTACAAAGGCAAACACAATGAAAAACTTAATGATGCCTCAGATCAAAATTTTATACCTTATATTTAGTCTTTGAGTGCTTTGATTGCACACATAAGCAGGCTTGGGCTACAATTTTAGTTCAATTTAGACCACGCTATAGTACACTTGAGCTACCATTTCTCATTTCATTTACGTTTTGAATTCCATCTCCATGCTGTGAAAAAGAGTGCAGAGAGCTGCAACGGGCAATAAAGAATGATTTCATAAGGAAGTCATCCTATAATTTAAAACATTTGTAAATAACTTTGACTTTATTGGTCTATTGCAGCCACTTCTTAGCAATAGTAATCCATAATCAGGAAAACCAATGCTTGAAAATTTTACCTCGCCACAAGTCTTCATGACTGGAGAAATTCTTGCGATGAGATCTGCAGCTTGCTGTCTAACTTTAGCAGATTTGTTGTTCAAACGCCAGAGAATGGTACCACAGATCTGAGGCAGATAAGGCTTGGTACGAGCACCAAATGCATTAATAACTGTTCCAAAACCATTCAACATCACTATATCCTGATAAATGAGAAAGAAGATTTATCAACAAAACAATACAGCAATTCATAAGAAGCAAGATTAGTGACACAGCATAGTATAACATTGCAAACAATGCTAAAAAGCAATCTTATTAGCTGCAGGCAGTGAACGATTCCACATTTTCAAAACAACTTCAGCCTCCTTCAGCCAATTGAATATGATCTTCTCACACAAAGTATTGTACCCGTTTCTCCATTCACCATCCAATACAGAAATTCGGGGATAGGGAACGTCCTCAGAAATATTTATAAAAGTACTACGAAGTTGTTTGTGTCTACTAGGTCTGATTTAAATCAGGGGCATAAGGCTTCACTAATATCGTTCAAGTCACCGAATAGCTATGAAGCTTCAATTCGGAAATCAATTAAGTTGGAAGATAAAATGCTTAACCTCCTCACTTTCTATTACAGCAGTTGAAGGACGGAGATGAAAAAGATGAATTTTATTGATTTTATAAAACATATTGCAGGCTACTGATGCTCGAACGCACTTGACAGCGGCCAATTTGCAGATTATGAAAAGTCTGTGACATAACCTAGTCTGTAAAAATACTCTTTTAATACCTCTGTTGTTTGTTCCTGGAATGCATAAAGAATTCCATCAACAAGCTGTTCCTCAAGCCTTGAGTCAACATCTGCTGCTCCAAGATTAGCCATTATCTACCAAAGATAAGACAAAGAAAGTTAAAGAAAAGACATATCAATAAACAGGCCATTCAGGTGGCATTAAGTAGAGGGAGCATTCTTCAGTCTAAACCAAATCCATTCAGCAAGGTTAACCGACTATGCTGGAGGTTCTACAAATGTTAATCAGAAAGGAGAGCATACCTTTTCGATTGTTTCCAAAACCATTTTTCTATATTGTTCATTTTCATCTTTCAAATCATCTACCACGCGCCCG
Source organism: Chrysaora quinquecirrha (assembly GCA_014526335.1). NCBI lineage: Eukaryota > Metazoa > Cnidaria > Scyphozoa > Semaeostomeae > Pelagiidae > Chrysaora > Chrysaora quinquecirrha. The sequence goes on from JACTAT010000031.1 coordinate 339,697, forward strand.
ATGATATCTGCACTTCCAACTTTATTGGCAACTTCAACTGTCGTGTCTACCAGCTAGAGAAAGAATGTATGATTAATATCCCAAGGAGGTAATCCCTATCTATCCACACTAACAGATTTTACATTACATAAATATTTGGGGTCTGCGCTTTACAAAACTGCAACTTAAGAAAAATTCAGTGTCGCTACTGTCACTGAAAAATGTTCATAAATTCCATGACTATTCTAAAATCGTTTGCTTACTTTGCGGCCGCGCGATCAAGCTGTATATGGCTTCAACCTGTGTTTTCCACAAAAACCCATACAAACTTTTTTTTATAAGAATATCCTAATTTTTGCCGAGGCTCGAACTTTTCCATTGTTATTCTTAAATTTCCATTGTTCTTTGGCAATTTTGAGCCTGAATATTCTTATAGACCGTATTCTTATAAAAAAAATTTTTGTGTAGATAGAGGCGTTTTCTCAAATTTGTTATCATACTCCGTATAACTCGGTTTCCTTGTATTAGTTAAATTATGATTAACCTTCTACCTAGCGATTAAATTGCCTCACCTGTTTATAGTTTCGTCTGTCTAATGCCATTCTGTGAGTCCAGAACTGTTTGAAGAACTCCGGAAGAATCTCTTCTTTTATATACTGTGGTTCAACACCATCTGTAGCACAGCACTGTTTTACGACCTAGGAATATTTATTGTTTAATTAGCAAGATAATCCAAAGAAAGTAGCGTCAAATAAATGACTTAGGTACAAAAACTGTCTGCAGTAGCTCAAGAAATATCAAACCGGGTAGATCAAGCGACAATAAGTAATAAGGCCTGAAACTCTCAGTGTATCAGTCCCAGGAAAATAAAAAAAATTATGCAGTACAATACCTTTAGGACAATCTTCTTCATTTCCTCGTCAGGACTCTGAAATTCTCTAATCAAAATCAGCATAACTTCTCTCGTATAATGATAAGCATACTCTGCGTCCATAAGGGGGATCAAGTATCCAATGGCTTTTAAGAATGCAGCCAAACCCTGGAAACCAAAGCAAGCTTCATATCAGTGAAAAGCGATGGACAGCGTAAAACAATAAAGGTATGCTAATAATAAGGCATTTCTAGCCAGCTGCAGCGCACTATAAAGCCTGGTTTCCAAATAGCCGTAAACCGGTAGTAGTAAAGGTACAGATGCTTGCGGCAATCTGCCAGCAACTTTTCTTTAATGGCAACGCTCTGCCTCACGCTTTCTGCTGCATTAGAATGACAGTAGAACAGTGCTCTACTTTTTCCTTTTGACGGCAGTTCTTAATCCTTAAATAAAACTTTTGAGATTTTTATATCATTCATGGACGTAAAATTGATGAAGATCTCATTCATTTGGATTTGTTGAAAATAAAAAATTCTTTTCAGTGCTTCATTCAAACAAAAGTTGATTTATCTAATGGGGGCCGAACCCCTGCTGTAACAACAGTTATATTCCTGATTTTATTAGCCATAACATGGATTCTTACCCTAAAACCCTTTCCTCACCAAGAGCCTAAACACCTGCCCTAATTCCGATGCTATTTCTTGAAATTCGACCATTCGAACAATTCAACTAAATTTCAGCTATTTCTATAAAGTGGGTCCGCTAAACTGCATTCTAGTCAGCTTATTTATCTACCACTGCTTCTCTGCGATCTGATTCTGATTCAAATAAGTGAATGTTTGCTGCTGAAATGACAAACATGATAAGAGACAAAGATACGCATCAAATACTACCAACCTTTCCTCGATGTTGTCTTATACCCTTCCACAGAGGTTTCAATACGCTGTCAAATGATTCAATACCATAAGGAGTAGCAGCCTCGGCCAAAGCAGCAATAGCGAGAGCTGTAATCGTCCTTACTTTCTGCTGTTCGTCAATCAAACCTGATAAGGAAGAAGTACACAATGAATATTACAAGTGCATATACAAAGTACACGTCAAAAAATTGTGTAATTTTGCAGATTAAAACTTAAATTCTTCAAGAATGCAAGAAGAAGACTACTTTTGGATAAAAGGGTGTGCAGGTAACTTCAAATGTACAAGCCAATTTATAGATACAAAATGCCCTACCGTGTTCAATAATTTCCACAAGATTTTTGAGATGAGGCAAAATAGCACACCCCATCAGTATAGCAATTTGCTGCACAATTTTGATACCAGTGTGACGAGCTTGCCAAGATTTTTTACTTTTACAGACAGCTTTCAAGAAAGGCAAAAGAGATGGGATTCCCAAAGCAGACGCAACAACAGCAAAGGCTCTAGAAAACGACAATGATAAAACGTTATCACTTAAACATCATATTCTAATCATAATTTACATTTAAACGGTAACATTAAGGAAATTTTTCAAAATTTTACAAAGTTGTGGAATAATAAATAGATCATTCGTCTACTTGCAGTAAGAATTAAGAATTTTTGAGGGGATTTGATGGAGGTGATTTGGGGGGGGGGGGTTATATGTTCGTTTTGGGACAAGCAAAGACCAACAATGATCATTCAATATTTATTGCACGATATATTTCAGATACTACATCCATCTTCAGGTATAAAATAGTATAAATAAGACAGTATAACACAGTTAAAATTGCTATAAAATTGTAGAAAAACTTTGTGAAAAACACCTAAATCTACACTAAAATGAAATGAGTTAAGAAGAAAAAAAGCTAATTATATAGTTCGTTATATGTTCACTCCAGCTTCCATCTCTTTCAAAATATCAAATTTTTCACAAAGTCTGAGCTAAAACAGCTAAAATTTTCTAATGCTGGTAATTAGTCGAAGTAATCGAAAAAAGGTAAAAAAAGAGCCTAACGTTCATAAAGGGCTATCAACAAGACGAAACTTTCAGGCTTGTGACATCTAAATCATAGTTATCACTAAATATGAAAAGTTCATTAGGCACAATTCGCTAGTGATGAAATAGCATGACAAAACGACATCCTACCTTGCAGTGGTATTACGCACATATTCATCAATATTGTCGATATCAGGCCTCATAGTGGAAATCATAGTAGCCAAGCCTGCAGCCTGAAATTAAACATAGAAATATCTGAGAGAGATCTGAGGAGTGTCAGACGAAAAAAGCTCTTCTTTTAAGTATGTCCAAAAATGTTTCTGCTTATTTTTGCAATATTGAAATTTTTTACTGCTCTGAGACTTTAGAAATATCTGCCTTGAATTGCTTGTTTGACAAAAATGTATATTTGGACAACCGAGTCTAGTATATACTATTTAATATACTATTTAATGGGAAAATATGAGGTTGTCATGAATACAAAAGATCTAAAACCTGCAACAATTTGCATTGGCGAATTCTTGGGTATTAGAGAAGACTATCTTAACAGAATAAACAGCCCGGGGGGTACTTCAGTGTGGCCATGATTAGACCTGAATCTGGACTTTCACAAAAGGACCCATTTGCATGATAGGATTTTCAAGAATTTTCAACCCATCTGCATGAATATCGGAAAATTTCAAGCCTATGTGCATTAATTTGGTCGATTTTAAAACACTTTTACAATGCTAGAATGCACGCAAACTCTCGCAAAATCGAATCTGGCCACGACCCTTTGCAATCAATGTGACCGAGCTCTGCTGTTGCTGCTAAATCATTGTTTCGAAAGCAAAATGCAAGGTTGTCAGCTATTTCAAAAGAAAGGTTGTCAGTCACTTTGCGGTAAATCAAAATGGTACCTATTGGTAAAAAATCCTAAAATCCCAACCCATCAACCAGAATCAACCAGAATATCAGATCCATGTGTAGAGAATTTCAGCTGAAAAACCCCATCTACATGAGCGGCACGTCCCGTATGTCTACATATTGAAGTACCCCTCCCCCCGGGCTCAACAGCATGGAAACAATGGCCTATGAAGTATTTCTCATTAATATTATGTTCAGATGGAATTTTGATTAAAATATTACCTTTGCTAAGTTTGAAATAATCTCACGGCCTTCAACACGAGCATAGTAATCTTCGTCAATCAACAGAGGCTCGATGACAACCAAGATCTGCAAGAAAGTTTAAAATAATTCAACTTTAATAGAAAAACGGTCATCGAAAAAATAACACAACAATTCAATTTTAACACTACTCTACAAGCTAAAAGGGCTGGAGATTCATTGAGCACTTGATTGATACAGTAAAGAAACAAATTGCGATTTTTCGGTCACCAAACAAGGAAAGACGGTTCAACAAAGTGCATTATGCAAGGGAAGGTTGAAGGATGCAGGAACAGAGGTAGACCAAAAAAGAACGTGGCGAGATGTCATCAAAGAGTGGACTTTATTGAACGAAGAACGGAGTTAACATCTAGCTGAAGATAGAGAGGGTTCGAGGAAGTATGTTGGTTCCTGTGTGCATTAACGGCCTCATGAGGCTACGGACTAAAAGAAGAAGAAGATTACTTTCACTTTGAAAGGGTCCATACACTGTATTCCGTGAATAAACAAAACGAAAATATATGTTCAAATAAATCATTGAAGCATCATTTGCATGAACTATGAAGCCACTTAACCTTTCTTTAGAAATTTTATAAAAGAGAATGCAGAAATATAGAGAAAACTTTCAATAAGATCGTTTCGATTTAGGATCTTCATAAGTACAGTAACACTAACAGAGTTATTGATGAGTAACTGTAGAAGATCATAGATCGAATGTTTGAACTGAAAGATTTCTCCATATTTTTAAATTCTATTGGCATGAACAATGTTTTTATGTGTAACATACAAATTTGCTCATGACGTATCGGGCAAGATTACAATTTCTCGTGCATCTTGTAGGGTTTGTTGATTGTCAAGTTTAGTTGCAACTTCCAGGGATGAAAATTTCATCCAGGTCACTGACGCACCAACCACCAAGGTTATGTAGCTCAGTTTAGGACAGGAAGACAAGAATTGACGAATATCTTAAGCAGTGGTTTTCCGCGTTGCCATCTCGGTATAGAGCCCAAAAGAAAGATATAGAATTCAAGCGACTGGCTCTAGAAACCTATAGACTTATTCTAAAGTATTCATTATGTGGTTTATATCTTTCTTTTATAGACTTTGAGGACTTCTCTTGAATTCTGGCGTTGCTGGAAGAGTTTCACATGCATATATGTTGAGGCGGTAGAGTACACGCATACCAGTTAAGCCAAAATATTGCTGTTGATCTCATTACCTTATGAACGTACGGTCTGACCAAATCGTCCAATTTATAGAGAATACGATCGATGACTTTGACAAGTAAATGACGTTCCTGTAATAAAAATCAAGCCATCGAGTCATGATGAACTGAAAATAGTTGTCTTAACTTAATTACTTTAAAAAAAGCAAAGCTTACATAGCAACAGCTTAACTTGGACAGAAAAGATTTCTATCAACATTTTTCTCTCTTCTTCTACATTGCACTATGCCTTTTTAAAGTTTGATGACAGGTCTTTTCTCTTTTCACTTATTAACATGAAAAATTATTACAAATTATTATAACTATTATATATCATATTAAGCCTATAATAACTGTTTCCGAAGGCATTACTAGAAAATATTAACCCGAAGCTGTCAGTACAAAACCGAGCTTGCGAGCTTGCGTACAAAGACTGAGGGTTAATATTTTCGGTATTGCCCGAAGGGAACAGTTATTATATGGTTTATTACCCTATGGGCAGGGCATGGTCATGACCTCTAATGAACACAAAACTCGTTGCGTGTTTGAAGCCATTACAACGAATCCATTTAGTGCTGCGTTTTTAAAATCTAAAATTTCGAACTTTTTCAGCCAATCAAATTGTATAACAGAGTTGCTGCCCTGACCATAGGGTAATAAAAACTAATACAACTATTGACTATAATAAAAGATTATATAATTATTATAGAAATTATCAACTTTAAAATATGACATAGAACTTTCGAAAGCTTACTTGGTCTTCCAATGTGGGTGACATAAGCAATGGAAGAATCTGATTGAAGAGTGGCCCAGCACCAAACTCTCTCGCTTTGTCTGTAATCTGTCTCAAAGCAGCCTGAGAGAAGAAAAATAGTATAATATCACTTTAGTGTACTAATACCAATAAGTAAATTTTCAATTTAGGGCTAGCATACATCAAAACACTTGTAAAGCCCTCGCAAATGTTATATTCTTCAGCAGAAATCAAACTGTTCTTTACAGCAATTCCAGAAAGTAATAATTAGTTGCAAAGTAAAGTTGCCGTTTTTGAGTCTACCACTAGCCTAGTTCTACTCAGTCGACTTTACACTTTACCCTTTGTCTGGATGCATATAGCATATAGCAGGGTGCAGCCACACACGGCGCTCATAACTACCAACCATTTATACACATGGGTAGAGAGAGGCACATTTATGTTAACAACTTGCCCAAGGTTGTTATTTCTGCAATCACAAATAAAAGACCGTGGCTCGAGCCCTCAAAATTCTCCTTGTGAACCTTACACGCTAACCACTGCGCTACAGAGACCACAGAGACAATAAACCCTTAATTATGACCCGAAAATGTATAACCCCACTCAGAGTTGAGCCTGAAAGTTTTTCATGAGTAGCACAGGCAATATCACGAGTCAATGCTTTGACTCAGACTCAAAAAATATTACTTGGCTTAGGATCTCAACAAGTTTGCCCTCCTTCAAACCCAGTTTTTCAATCATCGTTTTCTCTTGCAACTACTGAGCTCCCTTTAGTACCATACACTGTTTAATTTACTTTAAACTTAAGTAAATCCATATTTTCAGATTAGTTTGAAGTGACTAACCTTTCTCATGGGTGGAGTACCATTTTTGATCTTCAACAGCAACTTCATGATTTTGCGTTCTCTCTGTTCTTCAGCACTGAGAGTTGATTCGTCAATATCCACCTATTTGGTGAAAACACAAGAAAAAAAGTGAATATTGCAAAACGAAATATTCAAACTTCAGATATTGATTCCGACATGTGCTGCATCCAGTGTTACAAATCGACACCCTGACCAGGCAGCACAATATACCTCTTACTAGAGCCAAAGCAGGTTGTTACTTCAAAATGTTTGCTTATTATAAATGAGATCTTAACTATATTTGATATAATCCGGAGCGATACTTGAATTTGCTTACCATTCATTAACATTATCATTATCATTAACATTATCATCACGTTTTCTAACTGTAAATTTTGAAATGCAATACCAAACAACCACAGAAAGTTATTGTTTTTGCTGCATCGTTTTCAAATGTTTTCGTTTTCGGTGTCTACACGGGATAATCGCGTTTTCAAAAAGTTGCGTTTTCAAAAGATTCCACTCCGGAAACCGTTTCAAAAGTTTGCGTTTTCAGTCGCAGTTTTACCGCTGTCGTGAAGACGGAAGGTGAAAACGCAAAGAAATCATTGCGTTTGAAAATGTATACGTCATTTGAAAATGTATCCGGGTAGACGGGGCCTTATACTCTCCTTTCAACACCATCCGGTTCAAACGATGGAAAAATGAAGCTCAGTATACTTTCAAAGGCAATTGTATCAAGTATTCACCTAACATTAGTAACAAAAAATATCTCACCAGTAGCTTATCAAAGTATTGGTAATCATCTGGTTTTAGACTTGGCAGGTTACCAGGAGGCTGGTCTTCCACGAGCTTGGCTGATTTGTCTTCAGTCTACAAACAAGAAATTCATACATTACGTTCATTACATGCGTATTGCCACGAGCATTCTCCAGTAGACGATCTCTAGGCTGAAAAGCAAGTTTTCCACCGCCCCTGCCCTTTGGCTTTATCAGAATATCCATTTCAAGGTGTTTGGAAACACTCATTATAAAGTCCATCACTACAGTTTACGTGCCATAGCTCCATGGTCTACACGCTTTTTTTCATAAGGAACCTACCTCAAGGCCTAGTTCTTAAAGTTCCTTATTTTTGGGCCTCTATTGAGGCAATTGTAGTTCCAAAAGTTCCTAAATAGTACCTTAATTTTAACTGCACATACAGTTTAATGACTACTGTACAGAGACATTTGCATGTGAGCAAAGCTCCAGAATACTCAAAAAAACATTGTATACATGCTTAACGTACAATTTATGTGATTTTCGACTGCAAATGAATGTAACCGGCTTTCTAATTATTTGCAGTGATAAAAGTATTCAACATTCAAAAGTTCCTTAATGATTTCTCTCTAGTAGTATAAGTTCTTTAAATTTTCGGGCCTTCTACATGTAGGTTCCTTATAATGGTTCCTTATAAAAAAAAGCGTGTAATCCAGTTAGGCTGTTGTGTCAATGAACTTGGCGAAGCTGAGGTTTGGAATCTAGCCACGGTGGAGTCAGAGCCACGGACAAGTAACTGGTGCTTAACCTCAATATCTCACATTTACCGGGACCCTCTCTAGAATATACGTTCCTGACAGTGAGGTACAAAAGAAATTACCTGACGATCAATTAACTATACCTGCATACGAAATCCTGTTCCTCCAGATAATGGAGTTGGAGTTGCGGTGAGTTTCCTAGCTGGGGTCCTGATAGGTTGATATGATGCTGGTGGCTGCAAAATCTGTCAACAAAAAAGAACATAAACTTCAAAGAAAGTAATAACAGTTGGCTATCAAACATTTTTTGACAGAAGCTACTCGAAACGCAGTGCTTGCCAATATCGTTCTTTCTTAGTTATATAACGAATATCCCTTTAATGACCATGAAGTAAAACTTAAAATAGTAAAATACATTAGTTCTTCTATTTTGCTGAGGCCGAATTCTTAACAGCTTAAAGAGCCTTGGGCTGCATGACTTGGAGTGCTACTCAGCGATTTAATTGAGCTCTGTAACTCAGTGGAACATCGTTGGCCCGCTTTTTACATATATATATCGTTGGGTCGAATCCCATCTATTATGGTATGCCACTTGTAGAAAAATCTTAAGAGCTAATATACATGATAAATAATATGTTTCGTTAACCATAAGATAAAAAGCATCTTTACCCTTCAAAAACATCAACATTCTGATAAGCTGTGAAAACATCGTAGGGTATACTTGATAGTTTTTTTCGTCTAATACTTTTCAGAATTTATACCCACATGCGCATTGACATGCACTAATGAGAAAAGTGAGGAGCTAGATTGATATTGTGTTTTGAACGCCAATAAGCTCCAGGATACAGCGAAATGACCAATAGAAATTAATTGAAGAGTCCAAGTGAGAAAACGAACCATTTCTGTCTTTTGTTTTTGAGTTGTACAAAACTTCAGAATTGCGATTAACAGCGGAAACATTTTCGGGCATACTTTAAAGCATTTTATTTCGTCTCACACTCCTCAGAGTATGAACGTCAGAAAAGAGCTTTTAAGTATACCAGAAAATGTTCCCGTTGTTTATCACAATTCTTTCTGTCTTCAAAAATATATCCACAATACTTAGGGTTTTATTACTTAATGACAGGCCCCTCTAAATATATACACGGTGATAGCAGCCGTTGTACTGCTCAAGTTCTTTTAACAGCAAACAAGAACAAATCATCTATCTTGAAAACGATTATGTGGTATGTTGTCATGTAGTATTTTGACATCTTAAAACTAAGATGAATATTAACAGCAAAAACACCTTGTATCCGTCAAAGGGAAACATTGCATCCAACTCATCATCTGTTAATGGTCTGTTGCGTTCATCAATTTCCTTTTCCCATCTGTAGGCTTGTATCTGCTCAGGTGTCATTGAAATAAGATGCCCTAGGAAACAAAGATTTACATTTTTAAGGCCGCAGTCTTATTTAATTGAATTTGAGAGGATCTTTCTAGTTCCATTTGGAGACTACATAATCAAGCGAGGGTTGTTGTAGATAATGAAGCTTGTACCAATTTCGTTTCGTAGGTCGTTTCGTTTATATTCTTCTGCATTCAATTGAAGCCCTAAATTGACACTGCCGGAGAAATACTTGAAATTTGAAAACTTTTCAATCTTATAATATTTAACTAATTTCAAACATAAAAGCGTATGATGCCTTTTTCTAAATGATGAATTCTTGAAGTCTCATTTGGGATTCTTTATCCGAAGCTTGATGTAGATGCGAAATTTACGTCTCTGGCTTTGATATAAAGAATTCCTTGGGGTTAAACTTTCACCCTTAAAGGCCGTAACCACTGAAAATACAGTTTAGATCTTTAAAATCTGAAGGAAACCTCATTATTGGATGATTAGAGTAAACCGTAATATGGCTAGATTCTAAACGTTTTTGCAGCAGGAGCCATTTGTCAAACCTGTCTGTTAAAGGAGAGGTGCCTCTTTGAACAGGTGTACCAGAAGGTAAACAGTAACTACGGAGTTATATTGAAAGTAGCAAAAAGAAGGAAATGCAAAAATTCCACAATTTGGCATGCTAGGCCCTGAAACTAATGTTATTGTTATCAACAGAGTTCATTAAACTGAACATAACTCAGATATTTTACCAAGATATAGGGTATGATATATCGGTAAGAATAAGTTGAAAAAAAATAAGCAAACCATTACCTGGTGTTGGTGTCTGCATATGCATGGCCTGTGTACCTATTGGAGTAGGCCCTCCTAACATTGGCGTTCCTCCACCAGGTGTTGCAAGTGCAGGGGTGATGGGTGTACTTCCTCCTGGGGTAGCAGCTTGTGGAGTTTCATCCCACCTTGATCTTCGCTTGCCACCACCAGGTGTGGGTGTCATACCAGGTGTTTCTGCCCCGATGCGATCGGTTCTGGGAGTTTCTGCCCATCCAGGGGTTCTTCCAGGAGTTTCAGTCCCATCGACCTTTGGTGTCTCATCCCATCTGTTACGACGAACACCTGTGAGAAGAAAGTAAAGAGAAACGATAACAAATATAACGATTCAGAATCCTATCCAATGCAGTAATCCAGCCCAGTAAACAGTGCAGTACATAGGGTTCGCAGAAGATCATAGAAAAACAAAGAAACGTTTGAACATACTGTAAGTTCGAGTAAAACGCATATGTTGGACGTATAATGGGAAACGTTGTTATCTGAGTATTAGTTGGCCAAGAAATTATAAATTCACATTCACATTATCAAAAAGACAAGTCAAACAAAATGCAGCTGAATAAACTTTGCCAATGAAAACAGAATTTTCGATACCATGCTTCTGACTTTCCTGCATTTTTATAGCCAATACCTATTTTCGTTGTGTGTAATGTAGCTTTATGAGTCTACGTGATAGGTATACTATGGTACATAGGTTGCATTTATTATGCAACGAATAAACGAAGCCCTTTAATGAGAACTTAGTATATCATACTAAAATGGCTCAATTTATTAGATATAAAATAAGTAATTTCAGGCTGTAAGTTCTTAATTAGCTTTAGGGAATAGACTTGCATAAAGAAGATCAGATGCATGGAGGTGAATCTGAAACAATCTGATCAATTTAGCTATTCTTTCCTTTTTTGATATTTGGATTGATGAGCTTAATTTTTACACATGTCGATTCCTTTTAAGTTCTTCTATACAGTGGTACTATAATCTGCCACAAAGAAGCTAACTTGCACGAAACTTTACGCTGAAATTTCTTAGAAATTTAGTAATAAATCGATAGAAATTTGCATTATGTCTTGCTGTCTCAATCCAAATATAACCTGTACTCACAAGAATGTAAAACACTTCTAAAAAGCTCTTTTCTTGTCCTCTTATTGCACAAAACTTAAAAAACGTTGTAGAAACGGGGGAAAAACTCACTCACTGGCTAAAAGTTTGTAAATATTTAAGGAGTCACCAGCCCGACCAAAATATAAATGCAATTGGACATTCATATGCAGGAAGTAGCTCCAGAATTTCATGTAACTTTAAACGCTTTGTAGCATTTTGTGACAAGCTTTCTATGAGTGACATATACTTACCATTCCAAAAGCACTGCAGAATTCCTATTGATACACATAATGTGATACTAATAGGAAAGAAAAATTAAAGACTTACTTGCACCATGACCAGGTGTACTTGCTCCAATATTAGTTGGTGTAGCAGCTCCTTGTGGCACATAGCTTGGGGTTGCTTCCCACACTCTGGTGCTTGGGGTTACTCCACCATGACCTGGTGTTTCAGATTCACCTCTTGAGGTACCAGGAGTTTCTCCGCCTCTTCCAGGGGTTTCTGCTCCTCTTCCTGGAGTATCTGAAACCTTTGCTCTTCCAGGCGTTTCATCCCACCTTCCAGCGGATGGTGTCTACAAGTAAAACTCAATTTATCACGAGGATGTAATGATGATGAAAATTAGAACAATTGTGATAAACATCTGGCAAAAGATATCCAGGATGCGATGATGTCAACTCTGACTCATGGTGCTTATTAATTATTATATCGATGACACTGATCGTCATGATAAAAATGATTGTGGGGGAAATTTTAATTATCGATCTAAGAGGATATGATGTTTTGATGAGAACAAGAATAACAATGATGATCATACGATATGGTTATTATTTCTTTTAGCATTGAACTAAACCCTCTGCCACCGCCAAAGAACTAGAGTTTCTCTCGAATTTTTACAGTTAGAACTGATGACTTTCGGGGCTTAGCCTGAATCTTGGCTAGTTGCCTTTTTAGGAGGCTTGAAAACAACATCTTCATCTTTATATTATTCATTTAAACATAACCAGCAATTTCGTTGCGAAAAGAAATTTCCATGTTTCTAAAAAGTGAAGTAGCAGAAAAACGATTTTGGTGCTTTATCTTCGAATTACGCACGGTGCGCATGCACAATCTTTAGAGTGGACAAGAAACCGGTCAAACGACAATAAAAACGCTTCAAAACTTGAAAATTCACTAAATTTTTGAGTAATTTCAACACCATCAATCAGAAATATATCTCTGTACAAAGTAATAAAATGACTATGATTTGTCAATAAATTTTTGCATGTGAAAAATGGAGAGAAGCGTCTCGTCGCTTAGCGGAGACTTGATACAGATCTTATTTACTTGCATGAGCACCAGCGGCAGTCATTTAATCATCGATCCTCGACAAAGGGGTGCTCATTCAAGGGAGGGACTCTTTCATTTCAAAGGAGATGCTAGTTTCAAATGATCTTCACTCAGCGAAGAGCTTCTCGTTGTAGAAATACGATTAGAAGAAACAGCAACTGTTTTCAAAAAAACATTTTGAAGACCTGAAATTCAAACCAACAACCATCCCCTTTTTAAAACCAGTACTTCTCAAATGAGCAAATTTTCCAACATTTTTTTAGAACCACCGCCTGTTTTATAACCGACAGGGGCACTAAATCCAGAAAGGCATTCACTTAACATACTAGACGAAAAGATTGGGTGCTCACAACCTCGTCCCCAGGGTGAATGGGCCTCTACCTGAAACTCCGCTGTCCATATTCGACCCTGGTATCGGCCTTGTCTATTCGCAATTTGATTGGCTGTTCAAACGATCGATATTTTAAGTGACGTCACAGTTTCTTCAAAATTTCACATCAAAAACGGCCGATTTAGAGCAGCAATTCTAACAAATTTTTATATAACTTTATTGTAATGTGGTAAATTATAAATTATACTTTGGTAAATTATACTATATTATATTTCATTAGTTTTTCTATGTTTTTAGCTGAAGGGACTTTGTGTATAAATAAATGATGATGATGATGAAAACTTTGTGAAAAACATCTGTAAAAACGAAAAAAATGATGCTAAATTAGATATTGTATCTTGCCTTATAGTTATCAATGAAATTCTTTGCATTTCCTTTCTAATAACATCTGCTTTCGGAATCTACATCTTGTTTTGATGCCTAGGCCAAAATTGCCAGTTTTTGGCAGATTTTGTCGACTACCAGGGCTCAAATCGATTTGACGGTTGAGATTCGAGGAAACTCGATTTGGGGCCTTGGGACGAGGTTGGGGTGCTCATTCAAGGACGAGGATGCGATTTCCAAGCATCTTGGTTCGGGCATAATTTCCAAATATAACCACTCATTTTTGAGGGTAACAATAATACCCACTTGGACATCTGAAAGATCAAGGAACCTACATTTATGATAAGAACACCTCAACCAAATAAAATGCGAATTTTTGGATTTTTTCCTCCAAAGCAGGTTTACAATCGCTAACTTAGTCATGAGCACTTTTGCATAAGAAACGCTAAACATCGTAGAGTAACTGTAAGAGTGCCGAATTGAAGTTAATTTTTGGCGCCTCAATAAAATGAAAATAACCGATTTTTTTGTTGCTTGTCAAAAATAGAGGCCCCAGCCCCCCTCTAACAAGGGTTCTCATCCGATTAAACTTTTGTCAGCATTAAATGCAACAAACCTCAGCTTGCTCAGAGCGTTTCTTTGCTGGTGCTTCATCTCCTGCTTGATCCCATCTTCGACGCTTTTTAGAGGAGCCTTGGCTGAAAAAAATAAAAATTTACATCTAAAAACCATAGACGTCGTTAGACTTACTACATCAGTCGTAGTTATAGCCATTGAACTGAATTGCTGGAGGCTCAAACTAACTGAAGCGAATAACAACAACATCAATTCAACTCAATATGAGCGAAAGTTAGGGACTTGGGAAGCAAGTCTAGGAGGTCGCTACTCTTCCATTCTTTTTTATATACAAAAGACAGGGAGGATGAAAATGGCTGACCAATTATCCAGTTTGACCATTTTGTTGTAAAAATACACTGCATCATTTCGATCAAGCGCCCCTTATTTTAAAATCCGCCTAAAAGACGAGTGTAAATCTATGATTTTCAAATTTATGAATTTATGAAATTTAAACAAAGTTGGACAGTAACTAGCAAAATATGAATCTTTATTCTTCACATCACGAGCTTACATGCTTAACTGTCACATTGTCTGAGATAAACCTGGTGGGCAGCTCAATCCAAGGGGAACGCTAATTCGAGGAAACAAAGTAGACTCGCTACACAAGTCTTTGTTATGCTATTTATGAATTGAAAGGCCGCTAATAACAGACCTCTTCCTGAGCTGCCATGAACAACAACAACAGCAACTACAGCGAGGGGGGGGGTATAGCCAGTCTAGAAATACAGTGCGGGCAGCAATCAATAACAAAAATATAATGAGCAAGGATAAAAAATCATACCAGCTTCATTCACTTGCAGCTCTCCTGCCTTGGCCTTTTCTTGGATTTGTTTCACCACAACAGCCTACAAGAAAAAATGAGACTGTCAACAACAGAAAACAAAGCGGGTGGAAATTTCCTCCAACATGAAGTTTTCAAATTCTCTCCTCTTGGATGCACTTTGTTTTATTATAAGAAAGAGATTTATAAGAAAGTAGTACTAGGCTCCTTTAAAAGTTAAGAAAGTTCAGTATTGGGTTATCTCAAATCTAAGACTGTATTAAACCAATAATTTTCAGAAATATCTTTATTAATGAAACATTTCATCGTGGTAAACTATAAGAATAGAAAACTAATGCATTTTTCGTGTGTTTCTCATACAATAACACACCGTTTTGATTAGGTAGGCTAGTAAACGAATACAGAAAGGTTGAAAATCAAAAGGTTACAAAGGTTTGAGTAGTGAATTATCGAATAGGGTATACGTCTTCCCAAAATGTGTGTAAAATCGAGTAAAAGCTTTGGCGAAATTGTGATTAAAAAATGGGTATGTTTCTGAAGCTCGATTGGCACACCCCTTACCAAAATCTGGTCAAGTGCCCCGGGTGAAATACCTAAATAACATAATAGAAGGAGAGTTAATGAGGATTCAGAATGGTAAATTATGACAGTCTGGCATAGTATTATTTCCCTGCAGTTTTTCGGGAGTTTTTCCTCATCTTAGTGAGACAGTTTTAACATCTTGAAATTTGCGCTTCCTAACCTAACTAAAGGCCTTGGTAAAAAACTGCACAAGTGCTAGCTAGACTAGGCATCTTCCTTTTCCTAAGCTAGAGATTGTCGAGATTTTACGAAGACCTCAGTAAATAACTGCATACCTTTTCCTTGATCAGCCTCTGTTCATGTAAAATATCAGCGTATGTTCTTTTATTTATATCTTTTACATCAGGTGTTTTCCCTCCTGAATAAAACCAAAAGAAACAGTTTAACTACATTTTGAATGCACAGCCACCGCCCACTGATTACCAAAAAACTTTGATTAAACAGTTCCCTTCAAAGCGAGCTTTAAAGCACTACGGATTTACTTGAGTTACATGACTTGGTATTATTTCAGACTGCATTGACAGAATTCTAAATAACAAGTCGCAGAGCCCATAGGGGGTGGTCCAAATCACTTTGTTTCGGTATGGGCCAAACTGAAATCAGCTTACTCTGGCAGGCCAACGTCCCCGAGCCGACTTTTCCGTTATGCAAACAAACCCAAGGCCGTGTAACTCAGACCATAGCTTACGTACTATCACTTATCTTCACGAGTAGAACTGGATTGCTCATGCCCTGAAAGCATGGCTACTACTCGCAAAGAATGTGATAATAACAATTATTAAAATACACCATCAACACGACATTCTGATTCCGCTTTTCTTTCAAATTTTAAACACAAATCAAGCATTACAACAACAGGTAAAGCTAGAGTTTGAAGAGCAATCATATTTTGACAAAGAAATGTAATTCTAGATGTTGAGAGGCTCGCATGCACCTAAACAGGCACTTTGCATCCATTAGTTGGCATCTGTGGCATCAGACTGTATCCATGGATGAATTTCCTGCCATTAAAATAATCTCTCTTATCAGTAAACTTCACAAGTCTGGAGTATATCCAGACAATGGCAGCCTTAACCTAAAGTCCCTATTCTACACTTTTCAAGGTTTTATTACTGTAACAAATTTAACTTATTTACACTAGTGCTGTTGACTTTAACATTGTGTTTTTAGACAATTTGGTAGCATGAAGGTCATCTTTAATCCTGAGCTTGTTTTCCACTTAAACCGTTAGTTTATCCCTTAAGGGCATCCAAAACTGCTGTCATTAAGATAGATATGCCCAAACCCTTACATCCAAGTAAAAGATATTTGTGTTTGGTTTAACTGACTTTCCCATTGGTCTGTAGAGACTATTAAAATTGCATTACCCAAGACTATATTACAAATATCATTAAAAAACCGTAAATTGCAAGATTGACTTTAGGATATTGAGTAAATTAGACTTTTACCCGCCCCCCTCCCCTCATGCTGGAGGCATAATTAATTCTGTTAAGGACTGCGTATATCAAGGATATATATTAATCTTTTGCACATTTGTTGCATTTCCCAACGTCCTCTGGTCTTTTCTGCTTAGTAGTTGTTCTTGAATGCTACACTTACCTCAAAACACTGGCAATGCCACAATAGGAAACAAAAACAAGTAATTAATATCTCGATACAAATTGTTGAAGAGTAAGGTACAAAATTATTATACTCTTATAACCTAGCCCTTATTCCTGTCCTGATCTTATCAGCTTAGCCCTCAAGCCCTGACTCTAAAATATGACAATGTAGGGTTGTTATATTTAATCATGCACTGAGGCATATTTTTTTAAGGAGGAGAATTCAAAAGATTTTTTTATTTTAGCTTGTTCCAAAAACGTCATATATAAAGGACTGTCTGAATGGGAGACTTGATTTTATTTGCTGCTGAGTACCCTAAGGCCTAATGGGACATTTTATAACCTATAACTTTATCATTAGACTATGCATCAATCCATGAAAACCTGAAACAAAAGAGATTTTTATTACTACTCATTGGGCAACGTTTTCGATTTTCATATCTCATATGCAGCTCTTTATGTGAGATCAGAAAGCAGAAGATGAGATAAATGGCCAAATAGTCTCAACAAAAGATTGGATTATGGAGAGGTGGTTTAGCAGACACTCAAGTAAGACTGATTTCAGAGAACGATGACAGAGTGATTGCAGAAGATCCCAACAAGTGTTCAAGTAAGCAGATTTCAAAGCTTTCAGAGATGAGAAAAAGCTTTCATTGCTTGAGACTTAAATAGGTTGTCCATTCAGTATATTTCAAGGAAGCATACAGAAAACAGGAAAGGCAGTATCACATCACTTCTCATTTCCCTGACATTTCCATTTCTTATCTTAGAGATTTTGGGCAATGATATAAAGGACATACTTGCTCAAATCTTAACAAATTTAAAAACAACAAATGTGAATCAGAATACAAGAAGGTATATGCCTACCTCCAGCAAATGGATCTTGTCTATCTGGTGAAATGATGAGCTGTCTTCGTTTTGCTCTGTATTCATCTTCTCTGTCTGCTATAGTTGGTCTTTTGTGGGCTGCAAATGGATCCACCTAAAAACAAGAAAACTGTCTATATGATACTGAATTTACAGTTTTACTGAGCCCAGGATGCTAAGAAAAGATGCTAGTCAGCAAGAAAAATCACTCATTTCAATGAAAGCAATGATAAACTGCTTCTTTTAAGGACGAGGTTTTGCGTAACTCATCCCATTCTTTCTATTCATTGCTAAGAAGCCTTAGGCCTAGTTTGCTGTGCCCATAATGCGCTATCTAAACTAGGCTTTAGGTAGCTTCATATGCGCATTACAAACTAGAAGAAAAGATTAAGGGTGTGATTTTAGGAGACCAACTAAATTTGCAATTTCCAGAACAGGGTATGACAAATATATGCAGGAAGACTACTGATAAGAGAAGGCATCCACTGAAAATGAATGTGACCAAAATAACAATCCTAAATAAGAGCAAATTAACTCACATTTTGACTCTCCTTTTGAATATCATTTAAAATATGTGCAGGAGCAGTGAAAGATGATAATCTTCCAGAGGAAATTGAGGAAGAGTAATCTCCATCATCCTAAAAGAAATAATAAGCAGAATTACAGAATTGTATTCAGTCCTGGCCATGAACATCTCAGCAGGCGGGCAGTCAAATCACCCTCCTTGCCAAGTCAGGCATTTTCCATTCGCTATATGATGCACAATCTGCAAAATGCTGCTTTCTATTTGCAATTGGAAATTTTGTAAAAGGAATGAAAAACTTACTTCTTCTTGTTCATTAGCAGCAATTGATGTTACATAGCCTTCATATCTGAAAAAGGATAGATTATGAAATTAGCACATTATGAGAGTTTAAAGGTCTTTAAGAGCACGTTTAATAACATTTTCATTTCATTTATATATAAAGCACAATACAATTACAATGGGCTATGTTAACACAACTGGTCTAATTATTTTCCTTTTCCTATAGGCAAACGTTATTCTGGTTGCATACTCAGGGTTGTTGTTCTGAGTTCTATAGCTTTTTGCAAGAATTGGGCAACATTTTTTCTGTTTTCTGATTGCTTGGCAGGACATTATGTTGAAGAATGTGGGTTCAACCAGTGTCAGTTTTAGTACCCCATTTAGTTCTGGACCAAGAAAAGTCTACAGTAGCCTGCTATATGCCTCACATTCAATTAGAAAATGAATTTTGTCAGGAAAATTCATTAGATGATTAAAAATTTCAGGAAAAACCTTCCTTATTGGTAGGAAAAAAGCAAAACACATTACCTGTTTTCATCTCCATAGAGTTCTGTTTCTACTGCTTTTCCAAAGGCAACCTGAACAGAAATTACAAAACAAATATGAACAGAAAACACATCAGCAAATTACAGTATCAACTGTAATTAATAAATTAATGACATTGAAGCATTGAAAACAGAGCCAAATTCCACAGCCAACCATGACATGTATTTTGTTGATTATCTCCCTATTTCTTAAGAACTGAAAATCCACAGGAAATATCTCAAAAAAGACCCATATTACAAACCCTATCATAATGCTGTACTAGTGGAGTATCTCTCTATTTCTCTACAACTGAGAATAGATAATAAAAATATAAATCTCACCCCTCCAGGTGCTTCAGACACCCCATCTGGATTTCTCCTTTCAGCCTGTAGCTTTTTAATGTGGCTTTCAATCATTTCTAAGGCATGAGGATATAACAAATGATGATGATAAAATTAGAGAAGAGATTGAATTATATCTCAGATGCATTTGCAACTGATGAGGAATTTTTAAGACTTTCAAGTTTGATAGAGATACCCTGTCAGTTGTACACAATAAATTTCGCACTAATAGGGACTTTTTCAAAAATTATACAAGTGAAGTAGACAGGAATGAAGAGGAAATAATTAATTTTTCTTATTTGATGTAAGACATGGAAAAATTTGTTTCATTGGTTATCAAGATTTCAAAAATACAAAGGTTAATGAAATTTAACTTGAAGTATGACTTCATCTTATTGGGATTTGACAGGCTGTTTTTCTAGTGTTTCATTTTGCAAAAATCTCTTTTACTTTTAAACAGCTGTGTTTCTTTTTGTTTTTGCATTTGACTTGTCCCTATTGGTGCTGGAAGCACAGGGCAGAAGGGGCAATCGCCCTCCCCTCATTGCCCTTATGAAAATTGCAAAACTTTTTAATTTTCAATTGCTTAGCTTTGTTGTTTATTTATTTCTTTACCCCCATTTGCCCTCTGCCCCACTACTTTGTGATCAGTGCCTTTGCTTGCCCCTGTTTTGCATGATCATATAGGTATCTTATCTTTTCACACATGGTAATATTTCTTCCAGGTCCTTCCATTGTTGAAGCATTCCTTCCATGTACATAGGCCTGAACCTGAAGATATTCACGGTTGATTTGGGATTTTCTTGGTGTAATTGGTTTGAGAGTCTTCATGCTGTTTGTTTGAAATTACTAGGTACCACACACAGACCTCATTTTGGCATCATTATCATAGTCAGACTTCATGACCCATGATTGAAACGAAAAAGACAAAGTCAGAGCGGCGCAGATTTAGGCCGATTTTTTGGGCCTAACAAATAAATATTTTTATTTTCCTAATAAAGAATGCTAAATCCACAAATTTGTAAAAGCAAAGAAACTATGCTGAATATAAACGTAAAATTACCCTCTGTTGCCGCCATTTTGTTGTTTTGTTAGACAATATTCTTTAATTTTCTTCTTAGAGTTTACAGAACTTTTTGTCCAAGACACAACTTTTCACTTTTCCACCATCGTCTTCGAAGCCGTATGCTCCCATGCTCCTTTGCGATTCTTATTTCGTCACTACCTCGCTCTTGTCCGCGCTCCCTGTATAAACCGGAACGGGAACGAGGAGCGGCCCGTTTATTCATTTGCACAGTTGATTTACAAAATTTACACAATTTGTGAAACCAAATTTTTTGAAAATTTTGCCGAGGTACCATCACCCCCTTTCTTGTCAGGGAGATTTCAGGCACATCCTTAGAATGCGTTTATACAAGTGATCATTATAACTAGAAGTGCTGGAACTTAGGAGGTTGGACCTTTGGAGAAAAACACCCAGATTGGAATCCCATTTATCGAACTTTGGAGAAATCCAGACTCCTCCGTTTATAAGATTTCTAGGGAAAAGTGAGCATCTTTTAAACAAATAAACACCCTGCTTGTTATAATCCCCAATTATTTAGCACTGATGGCTCCTGTACCTCCCTGGTTCTGTGGCTCCCTGTGGCTCTTGTACTCAAGAAAGATGGACTAAGCAGTCATATTTTGTGCGAATTCCGGGCGAATTACTGTAGAGCAAGATAAACCCTCCGCTTTTATTCCTGTGTGTTGTGAGTTTGGCTTATCCCCGGCTTATCTTGCTAGGTTCCCGAGTCTGCGAAATCTTTGGTAGTCCAAAGGATCGGTAGACGTGAATTAGAAGTCTAATCAAAAACGCAAAATTAAATTATTGGGCTGAAGAGCAAGCAAGCAAGCAAGCAAGCAATCTTTATTTGTTAACGCAGGTCAGGGGTTATTGCAGCTATACAGCTAATGTGGACCTGCAGCTTGTGCCGCCAGACTGATATTCTAGAACGAATACCCTGGGTATTCAATTACCGACCTCAGAATAATGGACAGCTGAGTTGAATGTAGGCTTGTCGAAAGTGGTCCTGACGAGATTCGGACCCAGGAGCTTATGATCGTGAGCCGAAAACCTTGATCACTCGGCCACACCACCTCTCCCCAAGACCAAGAACACCAAGACCCAGAAAAGACACGCGAATACAAGATCTGAGTTGATAAAATCATATTCTAAATGAAAATTAAGGCATTAACAAAGCTAAAAACAGAATTTTTCTGCAGGACCTATTTGAAGAACGATAAATGAAACTCTGAAGACGTGATTGAGTTAAGATTGAAGTTAAATAAGCTACAAGATATATATGGATCACATCCATTCTACACGCTCAAAAATCCCGCAAAAGCATCAGAAATTTGGTTGCGAAAAGCACGATTTTAGAATACTGGTTGGTTTTGGTATAGGCATTACTGATTGCCAGGTGCAGTTTATTGCTGGGGTATCTTTCGTATTATAATGCAACCACAAGCGTATCGCCACGAGGCAATAATGACTCACTCGCTGCTGTCACGACCACACCTAAAATCATACTCTTAGGTGCCTAATTGCCGTCTCCTCGCTAATGAGTTTTTGAAAATTTTCACACACCCCATCTTATTAAGACCCCCTCTCTTATAAGGTTTACCGTAAAATTGTTGTCGATATCTATTAGTTATTTTGCTGTGACTTTCTTGGTACGAAATTTCAATTGTACACTTTATTTGTTCGGTGGAACTACGAATCGCCTAAGCTTTTAAGTACTATAGGGCCCGTTCACACAGCGTTTCAGCACTTTGCTGACAAATTTTGTCAAGCAATTTCGACCCCCTTCTGTTGATATTGACCCCCACCAATTAGATCCCGAATTTTGTTCCAACCTTCGCCTATTCCACCCCCCAGCAATTAGGCACCAAAGAGTACGCGTAACACCCTAACCCTCCATTCCTCCACAAGTCAATGAAAATTCCCTTTTTCTGGGCAAAAGTGGGCTTTCATCAAAGCAAAAGTACTCTTTTCTTTCAACTTGAAAATCTAACCTTATGGAAACAAGACTTATTGCATCCCCATACCGTAACAAGGACCTATTTACCTATCAAAATTATGGACAAGAGCATTTCTCTGTTCCAAAATCACAACAAATTACCAAAATAAAACAATAAAATATTATCTCAACATCTATAAAAAGTATCTACATAGCATTAGCTGTTAACTTGAAACGAAGAGCGTATACACCTGCATTCTATTTAGAGTAGCAAAATAAGTAGTTATAGTTTCTTACGGATAATTGAATATAAGATAACTTGAATATTCGCAGCTGCTACTAACAGTTCTATTTTTCGAAGAGTGGTTACGATATTAGGAGTTATTTGAGTAAGTTGCGAATAGGGACGTGCCTCACAAGAAACAAAACGCCTACCCTATTAATGCACACCAACTTCCCGATAATGTATAATCAAAATTATACCTCAACTCGTACGCGGTACGTAGCTTACAAAAACTCCATGCCCTAACATATTGTTGTATCATCTTTCGCAGGACTAAAGGCTTTTCGATTCGAGGTACCCTATTCGTTAAGGAATTTATTACGGATCTCATTTCTTTCCCAGCAGTGGAAATTCTTAAACAGCCATCTACATCTGTCTAGACCTACTAAAACACCCTAAAAACGTCACCTTTATCTAAGAATAATAGCAGGAGTTTTACAGCCATACTGGTAAT
The DNA here is from genome assembly GCA_014526335.1 of Chrysaora quinquecirrha. Lineage (NCBI taxonomy): Eukaryota > Metazoa > Cnidaria > Scyphozoa > Semaeostomeae > Pelagiidae > Chrysaora > Chrysaora quinquecirrha. The sequence continues at coordinate 363,176 of JACTAT010000031.1, forward strand.
ATAAAGCAGCTAGTTCATACGAGATACCAACTTGCTCAGTCGCTATTCTGGTTCTACATGTTGGAATCTACGGGTGATATGTATTTCCTTTAACTTTACTGCATTGAACCTTTGCTGAACATTATAGTAGTCGAACGGTTTCATGGTTCAAATTTAAGAAATTCAGAACTTGGTCGATTTAATTTCGTGGATTTTGTCAAAATTCTTCTTTCCTTCGTTGTTTATATTTCTCTACACGTTTCTGTAAATGATCCTTTTCAGTCTCTAACTCTATTATGTGTTCTTGGGCGTTGCGAAGCTGTAAAATGAAAATGAAATTGGAAAATTTAAGATAGTTAATACCTGGAAAAAGTGGCGTAGCCAAGGGGGCACGGGCCGCCCCCACCGAAATCATCACCAGGATAGGTTTTTTTTTACATAGGCTTAACATGAAATGTCGACTGTAGGGTACGACTTGGTTGTTTTGTCTTGAAACCACGCCTTAATTTTCTTTGACCATACCCTTTTGCCCCTCAAATGTTGGATGTCTGGCTGCGTTACTAAAGAAATTATCAGAGTACCAAAGTTTGACGTCATCAAATTGAGTATTTCTCAATTTCTTTTCATTTCTTTGAAAACGTAAAACAAATCAGACATGTCGAAAATAAATCAAATATCTTATATTTTTGCCTGAGATAAGGACATCCGAAGAAAGTAAAGTAAAAGAAAAAAGTTGCCGTTTTTGAGTCTACTACTAGCCTAGGGCTACTCAGTCGACTTTACATTTTGCTCCTGGTCTGGATGCATTAGCATAGAGCAGGGTGCAGCCACACACGGCGCTCATAAATACCGACCAGGTACCCATTTATACACCTGGGTGGAGAGAGGCACATTTGTGTTAACAACTTGCCCAAGGTTGTTATCTCTGCAACACAAGTGGAAAGACCGTGGCTCGAACCCACAACATTTTCGTTGTGAGCCCAGCACGCTAACCACTGCGCCACAGAGACCATTGTAAAAATTTTTATTATTGATCTGACCCTCAGTGGAACCATCTCACCTCAAATAAAAGCGAAGATCTATCAAACTGTAAGAAAAATGCTATTTACTGACTAAGCATTGCTTCAATACAACATACCTCTCTTGCTAATTTCCGTTTATCTGCCAGTAAAGTGTCTTCAACGGACTCCTGTGGAAAATCAACAAAAATTCAGCACACTGCATCATTCAAAAAGTACGGCAAAAAATTTATTAATGAAAACACCCTAGAGATGTTAGAGAGGCTAGGGAGGCCTCGGAAAATAGACGCTGCTTATAAGAACAATCTTTACAAGCAACAAGAGGCTGAAGCTGGGATAGCTTATCCTGCTACAGACCTATTCAAAGAGGTCTGTGTCCGCACGATTGTTCTGAGGGATGGTGGACATCTTTAGAAAGGGAATCATCATCTCCACGTGCAACGACCCCATTGTGGCCGAGTGTTCAAGGCGTTCGGCTCACGATCGCAAGGTCGTGGGTTCGAATCTCGTCGGGACCACTTTCCACAAGCCTACAGTCAACTCAGCTGTCCATCCTTGCGAGGTCGGTAAATGAGTACCCAGGGTATTCGTTCTAGAGTATCAGTCTGGGGGCACAAGCTGCAGGTCCACATTAGCTGTACAGCTGCCAGAACCCCTGACCTGCATTAACAAATAAAGATTGCTTGCTTGTTTGCTTGCTTGCTTGCTACAGAGGTCGGTGGTTTCAGGAGAGGTAGTGCAGTAAATTTTGCTTCAAATTCACGTTTTATCGGGGTTAAAATGAAAGGATTCAAGTGCCAGGTTAGGCCTAGTTTAGACAGCGCATTATGGGCGCAGCGAATTAAATTATTGCCTAAAAATCTGCCTAAAGGCCCATTTCAACATCGTTCGCATTCGCTGTTCGCTAGCGAAGTTTAATTTCGCCGCTCGCATGCGAACAGAATACATGATCAATTTTAGGCGATAAACAAAGTGAAACTTTTTCTAAAGCTTGAGCTTGACTTGCAGCGGAAATCAAAATCGCTTCGCGTTCGCCTTTTTTTGATGGCTAGCTAACAGCGAACAGCGAATGCGAATGAAGTGGAAATGTGCATTAAGTTTCAATTTCATTCGCTCATAATGCGCTGTATGAACCAACCATTTTTGGAGGCGACTTAAATTATTAAATGCGCCCATAATGCGCAGCTCAAAGCGAATTATAAGCGAATTATATATTTTCATTTAAAGCGCTCTGAACTAAATTCGCTGTCTGAATCCAACGTTTAGTTTAAAGAGCTCTAACAGCGCATCATTCGTGATGTAAGCTGAATTTAATTCGCCGCGCCCATAATGCGCTGTCGAAACCAGGCCTAATCTGCTCAGGTATTTAATCTAGTATTTTTCATCTTGAGAGGTCATTGCATCTCGCTTCCTGAGTTTCTGCAGATATTTTCAACATTTATTCTTGCAGATTTCTTCCTCTCCTTTTCTTCCATCATTCGTGAATTTGAAGAAAAATTTACTGCACGCTACCTCTCCAAAAGCGAACAGAATCCCGTTCGTTGCACGAACATGCCATCTTCCAAAAAATGACGCACCGATCCAGACTTATTTGAAAAGGGGCTATTCCAGAAACTACTTAATTTCAGTGCAAATGAAGTCTGCACTTGCAAGCACTAAGCCGGATATTGCCTAGATTAAATTCTTCCTACAAATGGAAAAATTTCGTCGTTATGATTCCGCGTAACTGCATTTTTTGTTCGCCCTGTCCTCGTAACGAATGACAGAAAGTACAAACGACTTCTACTTTTGGTCGATTTTGCCTAGGTGAACCAGTTTCACGCTCTGTCCTAAAACGCATCAACAATCCGTTTTTAGAGACAGGGTGTTGCGAGATGGTCAAATATTAGTGGGAAAACAAGAACCACCAAGCTGAAAAAGAAGCTTTGTGTTCTTGTATGAGGGAGAAAAACGCAGTAATGCACAATACAAATACAACACATTACAACAAAAATACAAGGAAAATTATCTAAAATAACTTACCGCTGCCTCTGCTTGCGATTTGTACCGTTTTACTTGAGTTTCTAATCGAAGAGTCTGTTTGAAAAAGAAGGGTCGAGGTACCATAACTGAAATCATTAACAGGATCGAGAGGCGTACGGCATATCACCACAGGACACGGGAAGTCAGAAGGTGCTGTGGCGTCATGGTGTAATCCAGCTGACTCGTGGTGTCGGAAGCTCAGTGTGGTCAGGGTTCGAGCCCAGCCACGGTAGCGTCACAGTAAGGCTCGAGGTCTCGATTAGTTAACCTACTACTGAGATCTTAACGACTGGCGCAAAAACACCATTTCACCTTCACCTTCACCTTCAAGCATCATATCCATTCAGGCTCACATTATACATAGAATGTCGATTTGAATTCCTTTAATGAATTTTTCAATGTACAACGTAAACAACAGAAGAAATGTGCGAAGGGGTGTTTAATTCAAGGGTGCTTGATAGTAGCAGACAGAGACAGGTACTGGTCTAAGGGAAAAATCGCTGTTTTAAATCACCTAAGGGAAACTGCTTTTTGGATTAAGCATCTAGACCTGTATTTGTCACACTATTGAACAAACATCTCATATTGTTTCCACACAACCTTGTACTAGTAGGGAAACCCTCTATGCCCTTTGCGTGACCTACATGCTTTTACAATCATTGTCATTAATTTATCAAAGATTGGCAAAGAATTAAACTTCAACTCACATTTCCTTCTAGTCTTGCATTTTCTGCTTCGAGTTTCTGTACCCTAACTTTCATTTCGGTTGTCTGTTTATTTAGCTCCCCTAGAAAAAAACAGAAATCTATCAGGTCTTTGAAGCAAGAATAATTAAGTAGCTGGCAAATTAAAAAATTTGACTATTTTTTGAAAGCTACTTCAAAGTATCCGATTGTTGTCATCGACGTGAAGCTACAGGATAAGGGGTACAGTTTTTGGAAATTTCGCACATCCTTGCTCAAAATTCAATTTTTTCGGGGAAATCCATGAAAATCCTTTTGTTTTGCAGTAAATTCGTAAGAGCACAAAAGAGCCAATTTACGACGTTCTAAACAGCGAAGTCTCAACAAATTTTGTGAAGGCAGTCCCGGTAGCTAAAATTTTAGTCGCTTCGGTCGCTCTTCAACCCCTCCACAAAATGAATATGCGGTACCTACCCTTAAGGGCGCGCCTCTTGGTGGTGCCTTACCTAATCTCCCAGGGTTCGTTGTTTTGGGACCTTTTACTGCACTTTTCTGGAGACTTCCAAGAGATCGAGAGCCCTTTCTAATTGGACAACTCTCGGGACAATCTAATATTTTGGAGACTCCCAACTCTCCTGACTCAAGAGCTGGAAGATTTCGCAGACGACGCAAAGAAATTGCTTCCAGATCACATTCTACAAAGTCTTCGTTTTTTCAAGTACGTTGTTTTTGGCGTCTACTTTTATTTAGAATGCAAAAGAGATCAAAGTCGCGAAAACATGTTTTCTAGAAGAAGGCAAAGTGAACAACGATTTAAGCTCGTTAAGGCATCTTCATGGAAGAACGGACCCAATGAATTAGTTAAGGAGGAAGACTGTCGCTGATCGTCCCCATTGAACATGGTTAACTTCTTTCTTATCAGGAGCAGCAAGATGTGGTGGCTCCGACGCTTATGATTCAAGACGCTATAGACTTGCTTCCGAAGTCCCTAACTTTCGCTCACATTGAATTGAATTGATGTTGTTGTTGTTCGCTTCAGTTAGTTCGAGTGTCCAGCAATTCAATTCAATAGCGATAACTACGACTCATGTAGTAAGTCTACTAACAATACACCTTTTTGACGAACGACTGCCATCATAGAAACTTTTTCAAAATTTCGAAATATGGATTTTTCGAAGCAGCTAAAACTTAGTCTGGATGCAAATTTTTACTATCTCGGCGCTTGTATCATTGATTTTACGAGCGTTCAAGGTTTAGGATTGTATACGGGCTCAGACCAGTGGGGAGAAAAGTTTCATCCCCAGTTACTATTCAAGGTCAAAGCCTTTATAGAATCGAGAACTTTGCACGCTCATAAAAATCAATATAACCAGCGCTAATACACAAAAACTTTGCACCCAGACTAAGTTTTGGATGCTTTGTATGACTTCGGCATCGACAGCACAATGTCTTGAATTTTGAGAGAAAGGCCGTTCTACGAAAAGGTGTTTTGGGAAGATCGGAGATTCGCGAACCTCTGCTACTGTTTGCAGCAGCAGCAAAATGTTTTGAAGGCTCAGGGAAAAAGACAAAACATACCGAATGACTTTTCATAGTTATGATTTTGTTACAGTTACAAAACTTACATTCACTACTCTCACTACTCTACATTCAGGTGAGACATTACACAACTGAAAAACTACAAACAAACCAACCATTATTACAAATTATTTATTCTAGATTCCATGGTACGGCCTGAATCATACATCGAATCTCGGGTGCAAAGAATTCAGTGACTGACTAGACCTATTCGTTGAATAGTACTTATAGGCAGGGAATTTTCCATACCAATTTGACTTTCAACCTAACTTTACGATGATGACTTTACGACATTGTTTACCATGATGATGCCATCGTAATGACTTCATGATTTGGGTGAAGTTTAGTAAAAGGGAACTCTTTATACATCAATCGGAAACTCTAAGTCAGGAGAATACATATTTGCCTTTATCAACCTTCTTTGATGCACCAGTAGAGATGTATTGCAGTCAAAAGGCAAAAAGGCACTTTGATGACGTCATCGGAAAGTCCAACTCCCGCTCAAAATTTCACAGGACCCGTCTCGAATTTGGAATCAGCGCTATCAATTTACCCAGGATGCGTCATAAAAATTCAACGTTGAAAGTCAGATTCAAATTCACTCCCTATATCGCTGTTGAATTGAATCGGCGGGCAGTTGAGCGATCTCGGTTTGGTTCTAGTCCCGGTTTGATAGCAATAGACCTTTCCCATTTCAATATTCTTTATTAACCCATACCCTACCTTAAAATAATACAAATAAGGAAGTATAGATTTGTGTGGTGTGATCTAACATTACAAGTAGCAAGTGATCTCCGATATTGTTACTCAATGGTTGGCCTTCTCTCGAGACTTGAATAATGAGTGCCTCTCTAACAGCAGAGGGCCTGGTTGATAAAATCTGAATCTTGAGAAACACTATCTAATGGCTAACGGCCATTTCATTTCCCACGTCTAATGGCTAACGGCCATCTGGATTCCCCTACTAGAATTTAATATCGCTAGACTATAAAGGTACATAAGTGTTTAATTTCTGCTTGCAACCAGTTATTCGAAATGATTAAAAAGAGATAAATTTACTAACAATGCAACTTCCTACAGTTCCTGTAGCTTCTACAGACTGATGGTTTAATTTCTAATATTCTACTGAAGTACATCAATTAAGAGAAAATTTATTAGCAAATATTTTTATTGATTTTTACACCCATCCTTCTTCGAGTCTCTCTTTGACTTTTTCTTGTCTTTCTTGCTTGACTTCCCCTGATTCATCCTCCGAAAAGCCAGATGCACTACTTGTGGATAGGCGTCTGTTGCCGGGTGTATTGTCATCTTTCGGTGTGTCCTCTTGTTCAAGGGTACTATCCAGGTTGGAATCTTGTAGGTTACCTTCAAGCAGATCTCCTTGAGCCATAGCTGATTTCTCGTGCTCCGGAGCCGCCCCATTGTCATGTCCCCCCTCGAGATTATCAGCCTCAAGCACCATAGAGTTATCACTGCCAGTTTCTTGCAGAGAATCATCTAAATGGGGAAAAGCAACAGCCGCTTCCTGGTCAACCACCTTAACAACCTCCTTACCCTTTTTCTTCTTTTTCTTATTCTTTTTTCGCTTTTTTGGAACAGGTTGAGGCGATGCTCCTTTTCGTTGGCTATCAGGTGAAGAATCAGCCAGTTTTTGCCGTGTCTCATACGCTTCAAGCAATTTATCTTTAGGAGCAGTGGTGGCTTCCTCTGCATTTACTTCTTCTTTTTTTCTGGGGTTTTGGTTCTTCATTAACAATGACTGTAATGTCTGCAGAGGGACTTGCAGTAGTAGCATGATCATCACAAACCTCAGGTGCAAGGTTGGAGCCTCCTGCGTCTGTGACGCCTGTGTAATCTGGTGGCGGGATCTCCATCGTTAATTTCCCTTCTTTAACATCTAGCTCCTCTTTCGGAATCAAACCTCTTTGCTCATCTTCCTTTACACTGGCTGCCAAATCACTGACCTTTTCCACCACATTTTCTTTGACTTTCTGCAGATCAACACTTGAGATTACATCAGTCATCTCCACATTTTCAAATGGTTCTTGATCTTTTCCTTGAAGATACTCATCAGGGGCTGATACTTGGACCAAATCGTTCTCTTCTCTGCCAGGCTTGTTCCGATCATCTGAGGGCTTATCAGGCTGCATTGCCGAGTCGGCGTCAGAATTATCAGGAACGGAATGGTCGTCAGTGATGTTTTCAATATGTACGATGTCATCTCCAATGCAGCTTTCCTCGACTCGAGATTTTTCCTCCGTTGTTATACCACTGTGTACGTTCTCTTTATCTTGACTAGAAACCAAATGCCTCACAGCCTCGGGACCAGAATCAATATCTGCGGTAATGTCGTTATCTTCAGTACTAGCTGCGATTTCACCTGTAGCAGCATCATCTGCTTGCATGAGGCTGTCGGAATTACCATCACTCTCTCGAACTGATATAGACTCTTCGTCTATCGAAACACGGTTCTCTTCATCATCCATCTCATTGCTAGTCTTAACTACACTTTCCTTTACAATATCCGCATCTTTCACCTCAACCTCTTCGAAGTTATCATTACTTTCATTCTGCTGCTCAGAACACTCATCATCTTCAACAACTTTCAGAATATCAGACTGAATCTCAGATCTTGCATCGAAGAATGCCTCTTCGGGTTCGATATCTTCAGGTTCGATATTTAGGAAAGCATCCTCGTCATCTTTGTGATCTAAATCAGCTGTAACATCGAGTACATCTGATTTCTCCAGGCTATCTCCTTTGATTTCTGGAGACGGCGGCAGATCATCCTTCTCTATGCTGCGAGCTTGTATACCATCATCTGGTGCATTAGAAGCTAACTCAGAAGTTAGATTAGAATCAGCTACAATGACTTCATCTTTCGTTTCTGCTCGATTCAATTCTGAGTCAGGTAGACCCTCTGTTACCGAGCCCTTGGGAAGAGACGAGATTTCATCTTTCATTTCAACTGAAGCACTGATTCCCTTTGTTTCTTGTTCAATCACAATATCCATAGCTTTTGTTAAATCTTGATCTGAATGTTCTACCAAATCCAGAGCCGAACCTTGTTCTTCAGCTGCGTTTCTAGTTTCTGATTTCTCAAGAACAGCTTCATTAGTAGATTCCACTTGAGGGGTTTCTGGGCCAGTATCTGGCACAGGCATTTCAACATCCTCAATATCAGATGCAGCGCCATCATAATCTTCTGTGCCAGGACGAAGTAACGAAGGATTTTCTTGCGATGGTATCGAGCCTACACCTTCATCTTTGTCAATATTCACCATATCATTCGGAATAGATTCATCATCATCGTGACTTTGATTATGTAATTGCACAATACCGCTGTTCTCAGAACTTTGCTGTTCTGTATTTTCATCGACATCAGCAGGGACTTTGGTTATTCGTGAAGATGAAATGTCATCTGTTTCGAGTTCTGATTGCGTAATTTCAGCTGCATCATCGGCTTGTTCGTTGATAGCGTCATGCGTAGATTCAACAATATCATAATCATTCAGATCCTTTTCCGATTGTTTCTGCGTATTGGAAATCAGTTCTGCGTCGCTATGATTATCCGCCACCGCATTACCATTGGCTTCTTCAAGTGCCGCAGTCATGCTGATCTCCAACGGTCTCTCTGACTCAATACTCTCCGTTGTGACTACGGTTGACGCATAACTTGCCATCATGCTGTCAGTAATACTTTCACTCATATACGAATTCTCGTATGACCTGTCTTCAAAACATCGCACTTCTCCTTGCTGAAGATTCTGTTCAATGACGTCATAATCTTCATTCCTCTCGTTGTTATTGATGATCATTCCGGCACGACCTCTATCGTGTATTTCGATCGCCTCATCAGTTATGTCTTCGAAAGTCTCTGATCTTTCGAGATCTTGATCAGCCAAGGCGGCAACGCGTTCAGTTTGTTCACCAGACACTACGTAGAAAAGGAGAAAGGAGTTGGCTAAGAATGGGACATTTCAAGTTTATTTTCTATCTATACGGTTAGCATTATCAGTCATCTATTAAAAGATCATTTTAAGAAATATTGTAAAGCGGGCTCCGACAAGAGGCGTTTCAATAGCGGAAATGACTCTACATATGTGTCCCATTCTTTTGCTCCTTTCTCCCATCTCTACGGCTTAGTGTCATGGCTAGGAAGTAACTAAAACAGCATGTTTATTGCAAATTATTTCTAAGAGGAAGTTTTCACAATCATGTCTTTGCATTTAAGATAAAATCAATTGGTTTACGATGATATACTTGCTGAGATGTCGAAAAGGACGAGCAGAAGAACAAAAACAATACATGGTCATTTCTTGTCGAGCCCGCCACTTAACGATTCCCTAGAATTACAGAAAATAGACCTTTTCAAAGAGGTCTGAGTTGGCATGAAACTTTTGGAAGATGGCGGACATCTTGAGTTAGGGAATCCTCTCCAAATGTAAAAACAGAGATTGCAGTCGCTTTAGGAGAAGAAGTGCAGCAAATTCTTCTTTAAATCATGAAGAATGGAAGACAAGGAGAGAAACCTAATCTGTGACAATAAACGTTGAAAATGTCTGCAGAAACTCAAGTAACAAGATGCAAATAACTCACAAGAAAGGAAATAAGTAGCAATAAGCTAGGGTTTGAATCCTTTCTTTCCCTTGATTCCATTAAAAGCTCAATTTGAGACAAAGTTTGCTGCGCCAGCTCTCCGCAATACAGGTCGTTGCACGCGGAGAGGATTCCCTTACTCAAGAAGTCCGCCATCATCCAGAAAAATTTCACACCGTCCAAGACCTCTTTTAAAAGGTCTTTTGCTACATCTCTGAAAAACCGTTGTAAACAAAGATATATTTTCTGCAAATTTGCCTGACAACATTAAAATGATGCAAGGCTTCGCAGCGAAAAACCTAAGTTCTACAACGATTGTCGAATCAAAGTAAACATTTGAATCTAGGCTAATGCTCTATTGAAGAAGATTGCGAGGAAAGTTGCAAGAGACGGTGTAATAAGCCACGTTAACATAAAGCGAAAAGTAATTAAGTTAAGCTTTGTTTGTTGTAATTCTTGCAATAGTTGCAAGACAAAAAATTGATTTGTTTGAAACAGTAAATGACAACGAACCGAATGCTCATATGAACTCGTGATAAGGAGAGTGAAAAATTCGTTCGATGAAACGATTGTTTGTGCCAGTGACTATCTGAGTTCGCGAATAGCAACGGTATGGGACATTTCAAAAAAATTGTTTGACACAGTGTTTTGCGTTTTGGAAGTCCTTTAAAACATTGCAAAGCGAATTCTACTTGCCAACAATTGCAACCTGGCCTTACGGTGAAACATTGCTTAAAAAGCGAATATCAAATGCCTGCCCAAAAGGTCTTATGGATTGGCCAGAGCCTAAGAAGGAAACGAGAAAAGTGGGGGGGGGGGGGTTATTGAAAGGTAGGTACGAGCCAGGTTTATTCTAGCTTGAAGTAGTTGTGTCTCACTCACTACCGTGAATCAGCAACTGAAAGACTAAACAATAAAGCATAGACTGAAGACTTTATTCCAGCAAGGAAATAAGCAGAAACTTACTTTGCAGGTTTTCGGCATCCCTAAGTCTCGAATCATCCATTTCTGGATCTCGTCTCAAATCTGAAACTTTTTCTTTCAACATTTTGATCTGATATTGAAGAAAAGGTTGTTTGAGTATTGCAAAGTGCGACATGAAAATAAGAATCTAAAAGTCGCAAGTAAGAAGTTAATGTTATTAAAAAGATGCAAAGCAGGCGCCCTAGGTTATGTTGATGCCGAGACACAAGTATTTCTTACCAGAAACTAAGGCATCGGCAAAGTACTGAAAGTTTCTTAAATTTTCAGATTCTTAGAACTTAAAAGTTTCTTAGGATTTCTTAAATATTCATCGGCGATCACGTTATATCCCGCAACCTGACAAGTTTTCAAAACAAATTACCGTTTTAGCTTCTCTTTTCTGATTTGTTTCTGGGACATAAATTCCGTCAAATCAATTGTGTCATTTTCTGACGTTTACACGCTGAGGATTTTCAGATGATAAAAGATTTTATTTTCAGTATGTCCCTATATTTCTCGCAACTTTATTGGTGACATAAGTATTTGTATCTGGATGATGTTCTTAACCAATTTATCGATCGTAATTCGGTGCTTTTGGCTTTCTAACTCATCTGCGTATCATAAAAATGCATGATAGCAATACAAAATTTCCCAGGCCTGGAGTTTCTAAAATCTTTTACCAATCGAGAGACTAGGTTTCTTATAAACAGTTACTTGTGCAAAAATATGTGTATGCTTGACTGGCGTATCAAGCTAATACTCAGTATAGGAATTATAAAAAAAACAATTGCAATCCAAAGCAATTAACAATGTACCTGTTCTAGAAGGGATTCTCTGTCATCTGGTACCGATGATCGTCTACTTGATTCTCGACTTTTGTTGAAACCTATTTTGAAAGCAATATCGAAATAATATTAACCTTAATAAATATAGAATTCTGAGTCCACCGAAGCTAACAACAATAGACGCTTCCGCAAAAGATGGCCACCGTTTTTGCCTATTGTTTTTATTAAGGATTTTCGAAAGGAATTCTGGGAATAATTTCCTTAGTTACGTATTTTACATAGCTGCAGACGTTGAATTTGTAACTAATGAAATTATTCCCGGAATTCCCTCGAGAAAAGACAAACAAGGGATTGACAGGAACGGCCGCCATCTTTTGCGGAAACCTCTATCAATCAAGGGTGAAAAGCTGACGATTATACACTCTACTATCTATTTTAATGTTGTGTACAGCATTTCTATAAGAAAGAGCTCTATACGAAAAAGGTAGTACTCGGATAGGAAAAACTCAAGAAATTCTTAGTACTGGATTAAAACTGCCAAAGAGAATGAAAAATTAAATATCTGAATGTATGCGTTTTGTATGTTTTTCAACCACAATAAGCGATGGAAAGAACACAACACAAGGGTTTACAGTAGCTATAGTGAAACCAAGTACAGTATAATGTGACCCAGGTGATCCCATTTCGAAAAAGAATATTAAGTCATGATTGCTGAATAGAACTCTTACACAATACTTATCATCAATTGCTTTTAATTATTTATTTTAACTCGTCTTCTGACATTAAATGGTCCTATACTTTCTTGTCCCTAGGTTTATTTAAAAAGCACCAAGTAAAATATAAGGTATTGATAAGGAATTTTGAATACTAAAATTTGGCTGTTAGTTAACGAATTTTTAGATACTGACTCTAATCCCAAGTGATCAAATATTGTTTGCCTAACATTTGAAATTTGCTTAACGTTTGGCCACGTCAAAAAATTTCTTGACAAGCAAAATTAAGCTAAATTTTTTCGCAATATTGTTGAAAAAAAGTAAACAAATTTCTGTTTGTCATAAACAAAAAACTGTTCAAGATAAATGTTTTGTGAGGAAACAGTAAAAAATTCTGCTGGAGAAGCAAATTTAAAATGTTTGAGAACGAATGGTTGATCGTTTCGTCAAGGCCAAACACTTTTGTTAAGATGATAACTTAGCAAAGTTGGTTGCATAGTTTTTGTCTGTATTTTATTTGATCGTGAGGTTTCGTTGATTTGCAGAGAAATCGTGACTTACCTGACTGATCGAGATCCGTCGAGTCTAATTGTAAAGATTCATTGATTCGACTGCTGGATAATTCTGACTGACTCATGTCTGGCTGTTCAGAACCATCTGTTGGTATTCCATGTTCCTTAAACGAAAAAACAAAGATTGTTCAAGAAGAGGACGAAAACTACCTTTGGTATATGGACAAAACAATGTGAAACTGTACAGCTTGAAAATTAAAGGGTGGGGTGCTGATTCTTTCGGCTTCATGGAGATCTCCCGTTATAAAATAACAATTGATATTTTCCTAAGACTCCGTTTACACTATGCCGGTATGAGATGAATACGGTACGAAACTATACCGTTTTGGCCTTGCGTCTACACTATGCCGGCACAGTTTTGATATGAATACGGTACGAAATGAATACGATACGCTAACCGGCTTCATCTCAAGACGTCATAGTGTAAAGTCTGAATACGGTACAAATTGATACCACTTTGTTCAATGAATGAGAGAAAAACATGTACTCTTTGTTCTTGTTGACAGGAAACAAGAAATTTTAGACAAAAACCGTTGTCCTGCTCATCGTCAGCATAGTGTAACCGATAGCAGTTTCTGTGTGGTTATATTTTATTTGACTTGATTATTGCCATCCACTCGAAATTACCTGTCCTGCATATGGTGACGGTATTGGAGTATACCGTATCCCCGGACTTTTCTCTTGTTGGGAAAGAAAGTCCAAAGATACAGTATGCTTTGATGTAGAGTATATTATACTACATTCATTTTTTATATCAAACTATGCTCTGAGCCATATAGTAGGGTTTCTTAACTCTGAGCACAATTGTTATAGTAAAAGTTTCGTGCAGAGTTTTTTAGCTTAGAAATCGAAAATTCGAAAATTTCGTGAAATACGTGTTTAATGTGAAGGATCGTGCTCTTAGCAGTCAAAATATGGACGTTTTCTGGAAATGACTTTAAGTATGACAGTTTTTGGGGAAAATTTTTACGTAAGCACAACAGTAAAATAGAATGCTGAATTTAAAAGCGGAAATAGTTTCTTAGCTTTTTTCTTACTTCTCAGCCCATATAGAAGAGTTTCTTGATTTTTAGAAAAAGGCACATATAGTTTCTTATAAGCAGTTTCTTATAAAAAAATGAGTGTAATACTGTACAGCAAAGCAAACATCCTGAGATTTTTGCCATTTTGGTATCAACCTGGCGTAGCGCACAGCCTTGAATAGTCATAAAAATTTAGTCAGGGAAGAGGTCACTGATGGTCACACTTAGTAAATAACTCACCTCTAATAATTTGTCTCTAAGAATCAATTGTTCTCTCATTTTGGTCAATTCTTCGATATTATTCTTATTTTCACGAGATACTCGATTGAAATCCTGCAACAGAACACTTAGATTAATGCTTGATATTTAACGCTCTTTAAAAACCACACTAGCACCGATGCAAAAATATATTCCTAACAACAGTAACTTTATAGAAAAATACAAATTATAAAAAAATTTATATGACATTGGATTTAAAGGTTGAGGCAAGTAAACTTTACGCACTGGCCAAACGATCAAACATTGTTAGTCAAACATTTGAGATTTGCTTTTTGCGAATTAAATATTGACCGTTTCGCCCCCTCATTGTTTGAAAAGCATATTTTGCTTAAATGCTCTTGAAGTTCTTCATTTCTGGGCGAATTCTGCTTATCAAGCAATGTTTCAAAGAAGGTTGACTCAAGCAATTTAGACACTGGCCAAACGATCAAACATTGTTAGTAAAACATTTGAGATTTGCTTTTTGAGAAGTAAAGAATGACCGTTTTGCCCCCTCACAAAACATTGTTTGAAAAGCATATTTTGCTTAAATGCTCTTGAAGTTCTTCATTTCTGGGCGAATTCTGCTTATCAAGCAATGTTTCAAAGAAGGTTGACTCAAGCAATTTAGACACTGGCTAAACGCACAAACATTGTTGATCAAACATTTGAGATTTGCGTTTTCAGAAATAAAGATTGACCGTTTCGCCCCCTCACAAAACATTGTTTGAAAAGCATATTTTGCTTAAATGCTCTTGAAGTTCTTCATTTCTGGGCGAATTCTGCTTATCAAGCAATGTTTCAAAGAAGGTTGACTCAAGCAATTTAGACACTGGCTAAACGCTCAAACATTGTTGATCAAACATTTGAGATTTGCGTTTTCAGAAATAAAGATTGACCGTTTCGCCCCCTCACAAAACATTGTTTGAAAAGCATATTTTGCTTAAATGCTCTTGAAGTTCTTCATTTCTGGGCGAATTCTGCTTATCAAGCAATGTTTCAAAGAAGGTTGACTCAAGCAATTTAGACACTGGCTAAACGCACAAACATTAGGGAATTACTTTGCAAGCAATGTTTGACCGTTTCCCCACGTCACAAAACATTGCTAGACAAGCAAGCTTAGACTTCCTACATGAGTCGTAGTATTCGCTGCCTTCGCCTCAATTCAATTCATTCAGAAAAATGTAAAATCAAAAAATAGTTATTGCTGTTGTTAATGGCGGCAGCTCAAACTATTTATGAGCGGGCTGTGTTGCGTGGGGGGCTGGGAGCGAATCTACGATTTTTGTAGTGAGTCTAAAGCAAGTTTGGCTTCAGACAAGAACAAAATGTTTTTGAAGTTTTTCATTAGTGAGCGAATTCTGCTTTTCAAGCAATGCTTTGTGTCAGGGACACACGGCTAAAGATTTCTGGTAAATGAAATCTTAAATGTTTTAACAACAATGTTTGATCGTTCGGAAAGGGTCTAAAAGTAACCGGCGGGAACTACGACAAAAAAAACAACTTGTTTTACCCTTGTTTTATCAAGAATTTCTTGCTTTAAATTTTCTATTCGTTCTTCGGCATCTTCAAGGCTAAAAAACACAAGCATATATAAACAAAAAACACAGAAATACAATTTTATGGCAATGTGAGAAACTCTGTGGAAAATTTCAGTAACTTCAGGAAATTAAACTTTTCTGAAAGAAGAAATTTTGCGTTTCTTAGTTACTTGTAATAAAGAATCAACTAACGAGAGCGCCATAACCAAATTTGTATCCCTTACCGATCTTTGAGACAGTCAACTTGATACGAAAGAGCTTGTTTCTCGTTATCAAGTTGTGCGTTTGAAACCATCGCTTGTTTGAACTTTTCAGACATTTCTCGAAGGTTTTCCTGCAAATAATCAAATTATTAGAATATCATCGGTAGATTACAGCTAGACCTATTATATGAGTCCTACTCTTCGTAAACAGCAGCAGCAACAATGACAACCATCCTACAGTTGTTTGTTCATAGTATAGTTTGGGCATCCAGAGATCAAACACAATAGCGATAGCTACAGCGCATCTAATACACGCAGTTTTTTTTATAAGCAACCTCGCTCGGCCCTAGTTCCAAAAGTTACTTATTTTTTTACCTTTTATGGCCACCTTTTAGTAGCAAAAGTTGCTTAGCAGTTGCTTAATTTCAACTGTACCTTTTTGTCCTAAGAATAGTAAAGAGACTAGAAAACAGCAAAATCTAACATTGCACATAAAATGACTGGAAACGATTCTCCCTGCTGATATTGTTACCATGAGAGAGTTTGTATCGAAAGTTAGACGG
This sequence comes from Chrysaora quinquecirrha, assembly GCA_014526335.1. Classification (NCBI taxonomy): domain Eukaryota; kingdom Metazoa; phylum Cnidaria; class Scyphozoa; order Semaeostomeae; family Pelagiidae; genus Chrysaora; species Chrysaora quinquecirrha. The sequence goes on from JACTAT010000031.1 coordinate 379,676, forward strand.
AAACCCCTTAATGTAAACACTCCACTGATATGCGAGTTTTGACGACAAATGAATGGAACTAGCTTCAATGTTGATCAATCCTCAATTGTTTGCGGTGATATAAATTATCAAAAATTTAAAAAGTTGCTTAGGTTTTTTTCCTGTGGTACTATATGTTGCTTAAAGTAATAGGCCTTCTACATCTTGGTTGTTTATAAGTTGTTGCTTATAAAAAAAACTGCGTGTAAGTCTAGAGTATACTTTTTTCATAAGGAAGTTCGCATGACCCCAGTGCTCAAACTTAAGATTCCAAACCCAATAATTTCAGTATTCAAACTTTCTTAATACTCTTAACAAAAAGTTAACAAAAGTTAACAATCTGTTGTCTAGTGCTATTGGAACCTTGCGCAAACCAAATAAACCAAAGGCAACCAGAGGCATGAGTAAGGAATGGATTAACTGTATGTACGTTCACTGAAAGGACTCACTTGAAGAGTTTTAATTTGCAGTTCTTGTGAGACTGGTCCGTTCATTTCGCTTTCATTTACAGCAGCAATTCTCGCTTGTATCTGAAAAGATGATAACACAAAGTTATAAAATGAAGCCTTGCATTTTGTATCTTGATGCAAATGTGCTCGGAACTATTTGTTCTGAAGTGGGCTTTGTGTAATACCGCTTTTACCGCTAATCATAAAAGTGAATCTATTGGGTATTTTGCAAGCTGATTGGTGCTGAAAACACAATACCGATTCAGCTTCACTTCTCTGATTGGTGCCTTTCGATCCGCATCTGGGTATAGAGTCCGCCTAAGTCGATTGTTTCAGTATGTTTCGGGCGTTTATACTCTGAAGAGTGTTTCTCAGAGTGTCCAACTAAAAAAGCTTTGATTGAAACACCCAATGCCCTACGAAGTTTTCCTTCTTCATTGCAGTAATCCTGGAGAAATATTAATTTCTGACTTGTATACATTTATTCTTAATCTTTTAGTTTTTGATAAATAGAGGCTTCTAAAAAAATTCAGTTCCATTTGGTCACTGTCACTTTGTAGTAACTACAATATTTTTAACACTCTTTGTTTTATGTTGCAAAAAAATTCTGAAAACTATAAAAAATGGACAAGAAGTTATGTTAATTTCAGATAATGTTTTGTTAATCATTGTTGACACTAATTTGATTGTAAAATATATATTTTTGTAACTTGCAATTTTTCATAGATATTTCTTTTAGTTTAGTAATATTTTAACATTTTAACTTTTAATCTACGGCCAAAGCTACCCTAGATAAGCTTTGCTTGACTTGGGTCGTGTAAAATACACATTTTATAGTAATAATGAAGTATAGAGTTGTATTTTAATACGAATAAAATGATGATGATGATACAATAAATTAAATAAAACAATAGGCATGAAAGAATGATCAATTGTTGACTAAACAGAAGGACGTTTTAAGACACGAAAGAACATACCTTATCCGCTACTCTGACACTCTGAAAAACAGATACTGAGATGTGAGCATTTGGCACATACGAATCAAGAAACGATTATAGAAGACGTCAAACATTCTATTTGAGAACTGAGTTCGTTGGAGGTTCGTTTATATTCGTCAGCAAATTAGAATTAAAATTAAAAAAAAACCTTTTGTAGTATTCACATCATGTGCTATATTAAGGGCGTATTTTTTGGTAACCTACTTTTTTTGGCAGACCTTCCTAATTCCGAAAACGGCAGACTTAGCAGGAAAAGTTTCCTGAACCAAAAAAACACAGCTGCCGAAAACGGTAGGCTAATCAGAATAAAATCGAACAAAACCATTCATTTTAAAGTGAGAACGAGATTCCTTACAATGTCTGCGAAACCTTCCAGCCTTGGTAACAGAAGGTTTTGGAGGTCTACTAAACCTGCCGTTTTCAGAAGACGGAGCGAGAAAAATACGTTTCGACGTCTACCGAAAAGAGAAGGCATCTGCTGAAAACAGAATGTGATCAAAAAAATACGCCCTAATATTTCTGATTTGACGAATCAGACAATTTAAAATTTTACGAAGTGTAGTGCTTGGAATAACGGCGTTATGGTCGAAAATCTTTTAAGGATAAATTGCCGAGACGGCAATTTTTTTGGGATTTAAAAGTACGCCCTTAATACATAAATTCAAGTGAATTTCAAAACGGAAGATATACTATGGTTCGGGAAGACGAAAAGGTACGGTGACATAGCAAGGCATCCAAGCAATTGCCCCACCAGGGCCCTATTGGCTACCCCACCTCTGATCCTGGTTTTGCCCCACCAGTGCTGAGCCCTTTTGACTTTGGGAAGATTCAACTTTGGAAAGATTATTGCAAGATTATTTTAGTCACTGAAATCCAACCAGAGCGACTCTAGACACAGAAAGTTCCAACATTTTGCGGGGGAGAATGCCCCCGTACCCCCCTAGGTGAGCGTGCCTTTGCACATTTGGCACAAGTGTCTCATGTTAACTTTACTGCATTCCGGGAAATAACATCTCCTGCAGTCAAAAAAAGGCGTTTGCAGGTTCTTTAAGTTACTAAATTACTAGAGCAATAGAGCATGAACCATCATTCTCTTCCTTGATATTGACCCTTGATGCTTATACAGACGTAGCTTAGTTCTGAGGGAATTGGGCCGTCCTGTTAATTTTTTGTCTCACTGGTGAAATTTCCTTAAAAGATGCCATGTTAGAGGGACAGGGCATGGTTAAAGGAAATAAGGTCGCAGTTTTAAGGAAAGATCACCAAGTCATATTCTACGATATTTTTACATCGTACTTAGCCTTACAAAAAGCCTGATTTTGCAATAATTGGAGGGGCACCTGCCCCCTCGTGCCCTCATCCTTGGCTACCCCATAGTAGGTATTGTCTTTTACTGCAGATTTAGGCATCTAAGTATAATAACAATTCAATACTGTACAATGCTAAATTTAAATTTTTCAAATACATACAGTATAAACAGGGGGCAGAGACCGAAGTTAAAAAGATGAGATTTCTACTTACTCTTTGTTTCACTGCATCATCTGACAGCAGACTTCTCTGATACTCTCTGTCCATTTTCTCATCAGCCTGCATACCGTAATAATTCAGGTTAAAATCTACTAATGTCTCCATTATAACTCATATACACATACGTTTAATTTCACAACAAACAATTTAGAGGCGATACAAAAAAAAACGGAGATGCAATGTGTCAGCAACTGCGAAGCAATATGCTGGGAACTCGTGTACATAAGATTGATGAACAGATTTTTTGACAAAGTCAACAGCGTATCGTTCATTTGCTTTCCAAACTATTTTGGAATTGATATCAAAAAATCTTCTGGATATCCATATTCAGAGCCTTCGTAAGACGCTTTAATCCTTCTTTCGGGCTACTTTACATTTCATCAGTTTTATTACGAGAGTAAAAGCAAGGCTCTCTTTCAGTCTTGTTAGGAAGATCATAAATTCTCTCCAATCAGATTCTCGACGATGTCAAACACTCCATCTATGTGCGAATCTGTGTTTAAATATTCAAAGAATCGTAATTTTCCAGAAGAATTCAGCTTTATTTTACGTTATTCCTGACCGGGTTGACACAAAATGCTTTCAGTGAGCTCAAATTCGGAAACTAATGACAGTCTTGTTCTTGATATGCACGTTGAATCAACGATGTACGTGAGAATAGAAACCTGCAAAGTTTCCTGAACGAATTAATATTTTATGACCTCTGCAAAGTTGAGTTGATATATGTATCTTATATTGTATTTAGATGAGTTGTCACGTAATAAACATTTTATTATAATGTTTTCAGAATGAATTACTTCCCATTAAAACTATTTACAACTTAAATCCATAAATTTTATCTGTAAGACCAAAGAGAAAGGCTAAACAACATAAATATATTATAATTAGAATCGAAACGGAATTCATTTACGTGAATGCACTAAAATAACACAGGCATGTGGGTGCAATCAACGTAAATTAATGTACCAGTAATGGTTATTCTACACAAAATCTTAATTGGGACTCACAAATTCACTAACTCTTAGAAAGGAATAAGCCTTTCGGCAACTTTGCTCTTGATGTTCAAAGATGGAATTCGAGAAACTTTTTTATAAACACGGACAGGAACAAAAACATAAAACAAAGCAAACCTTTAATACTACAGGTTCTTCCACAAAAAGGTAATACTGGTAATACTGATTCTTTCACAAAAAGGAACCCTCTTTAGAAACTGTTCTTATTAAGGAACTGTAGCTCCAAGGCCAATAAAATTTTGTCATAGTATTTACTGTATATACCATATCTTGTGGGTAATAGGATGAGTTTGCATGTTACATCTTAATAAAAATGTGTTTTTAATTTTATTGATAAATAAAGCATGTGGACAGACACGATGCACATTTCAGTAAAAAACCTACAGTTGTGGACAAAATATGTTGAGACAGATCTTTTCCCCTTCCTCCCCCATTCAATGTTTACTACTTTCTGACAAATTCCATTATATATGCTTGCTCCAATGATTGATTGGTTACTTTTGGTCATCTCACTGTGTTCCCTTGGCTACTTAAGGCTTAGCTAAACTAGGAGACATGTCGCACACGACAATGATGTCCCCTCAGTGTCCCCCTAGCCATTTCGGAAACTTTGTAGCCCACGGCAAAATTGTAGCAAGAGACACGCAAATGTTTCTGGGGGACAACAGAAACATTTCTTGTCTCCGTGACATATACAAAGGCTTTTGGAAAGGGGGCTTCGTGCCATGAGCCTTTGGCAAAAGTCTAAGAAAAAATCTCAAACAGCACCAAGGGGACCACTTGTATTCAGGGCACGATATGTCTAATGGAGAGACATTATTGATTGTCTTTTGCTTCAAACGAAGAGAGTAATGCTTTGTTTTTTAAGCAACAACCATTGACTGGACAGAGTCGTGGGATGTTGTAAGACTCACAGTCTGATACTCTAAATGATGCCACTTGAAATTAAAAAAATTTGAGTTTTAGAAAACTTAATACCTCATGCTGCATTCTTTCCAGCTCTTTCATTCTGATGCTCCTTGCCTCTGCTCTTGCAGCTCTCTTAGCTGCAAGTCTTGCCTCTGCCTAGAAATTTAAACAAGGAGAGCTTAATTACTTGATATTGAAAGATCAGCAGAAATTTCACAAAAATCAAAGGAATAATTTCTAGATTCATGCTGACAAACCTATGCAACCCAAAACATTGTTTCTTGAGCAAATATCATTATGGCCAGTCCTATAAACACTGGTGGGGGCATGTTGGGCTGTTGTCCCTCCAGTGTTTGCTAACTCCCTTGTTTTGATATATTAGCTTCAAAGATCATTTTGGTAAACAGCCAACAGCATTAAAGTCCTCAAAATCACAACATCAAATTTTGATGGGAAAATTGCATAAAGCATCCTAAACTTAGTCTAGGTACATAGTTTCACTGTCTTAGTTAGTGCTTGTGTTCTTCTTAATTTTCTCGGCATTCAAAGTTCCTAATTCCATAAAGGCCTATTGTTCCTTTTGTTTGAAAAACAGTGGTACCCCCAAAATTGGACAATTTGACAAACCTTTGCAGAAATAATGAACCATTCTACAAGTTAATAGTTTCTGAGTAGTACAAAACTTCAAAATTGCAATAAACAGCAGAAAAATTTTCAGGCATACTTAGGAGCTTTTTTTGTCTGACACTCCTTCTCGACAACCCTAACTTTGTAGAAAATTACGAGGATTGTTTCGAATCATTTGCAAAGCAAGATCCTTGTTTCACTAAGGGATTTTGGAATCTGTCCACATCAAAACCAAAAGGCCCATTCTGTGTGGACAAAAAGAGTTTATTTTCTCACTTGAAGTCTTCAATTAATTCTATTGATCTTTCCGCTGTATCCGGCTAGCTGATTGGTGTTGAAAACACAATGTCAATTCAGCTTCTCTTTCTTACTGGTGTATTTGAGCCACATCTGGGGATAAATTCCGTGTTAATCGTTGTCTTGGTCTGTTTCTAATATTCATACCCTGAGGAATGTCAGACGAAAAAAGCTTTTAAGTATGCCCAAAAATGTTTCTGCTGTTTATCACAGTTTTCATTTTACAAGTCCATACTACGAAAATCATTGCTTTCAGCACTTTGGCTTCTTTCATTACCCTATTCCCTCACATATAAGTATGTGGTATACATAGACTTTCAAACAACTTGAATATTTCAGATGAGATTATAGGTTTCTCCACCTATATAAAAGCTATAGAATGCCTTTATCCAAATAGTGTGCTTTAAACGAAATTGCTCAATTGATTTTTTGCCCACAAAAGTAACAATCAGTTTAGCAAAATGCTTAATTCAACTTGATAAGTATGACATTTCAAGGAATAGCTCTTAGCAATAGCAGATGTGCTTTACAACAAAAACTGTATCATTCCGTTTTCTGGACCAGTTATTCTGTTCAAATGGGAACAGAATGGAACGATTGTGTACCATTCTACTTTTTGGATCACTTTAAAAGCGTTCCAATTTCTGGAACGGAACGATATGATCTGAATCGTATCTGTGTGAACACAAATGCTATAGGCCTGTCATAGATCTTTTGTTTGACTTCATTCTGGACAGACAATAAATGGAAAACTTGCCTGCTGGTTATGCTAAAATGCAATTGAGACTTTGCAAACATGGTGGCATTGACCCTTAAGTTGAAATACAGTTCACAGTCTGTCCTGCCCTGAGCATAGCCAACCCAAAACATCTTTTACATTGCAATGATTGCTAAATGTATTGTTTCCTGCAATTTTAGGTTCTAAAAATATCTGACTCTCCAGAAGCAGGATTTTTCATATTTTTTTAATTTGTGTCAAGTCCCTCAGCACCCCTGAAATTTATTTTAGCTAAAGGTAGAAAAGTTTTGCTGAAAATAAATAAATTGTAGACAACTTTTAGGAAAAATTGCATGTATGTTTCAGATTATTCCAATATTTTCTTTTTGGCTGGCTAGCTGATAGACTCCACCTCTTTCAACTGAGTTTGAATTTTGAAGCGAGAAAAGGTTTCATCAAAAAGTACATGAAAATTCAAAACTCTACAATTGCAATTTTGGTTTACTTTAAATGGTCCAAAATGGTCTAATATTACCAAATGGATCAGGGTTTTGAAAACAGTAGGTGTAATGAAATGAATTGTAGTGCAGAACCCAGGGGTGAGATGGTCTGGGCACTGACAGACAGACAGACAGACAGCTGAGAAACGTAAACCCACCAACTATATTTAATCAAAATGACGAGCCTGATTGTCTTATCAAAAAAGAACTTAGGGACGAAAGTTAGGGTAGGGAAGCATAGACGAATAAGTTAGGCCGCTTGGCCAGTGATAGATTCAGCGGGGAACTCACCTCACTTGCAATCAGGTTCAAAGCATGATCTTCTGTATTTGGCTTTGCCTGGGATCGTCTTCTTCCTTGGGAAGCCGGAGAAGACATTTTTCCACGATCTCAGCTTTCAAGTTGATCTTCTTGAACTCGGAAGTCGACCGCCCCTATGATAACATTACCAAAAGGGTGCGCTCTTCGGCTACAAAGTCAATCCTTTATTGCAGTAAACTATGAAGATGTACTCCAAAACAAGAAATTTCAATCATTAAAAGATAGACTAATGTTCTAACATCCTTTTGCTGTCATATCTATGGCTTTTTCGTCAACATTAGTCCCAGAACAGGCTTCAAAAATGCAATCATTTTCGACGAAGAAAGTCAGCCATGCTGAATTATGAACAACCATAGACAGCGATCAACATGACGTCACGCTGAACAGTCGTTCGGGTTGGGCGGTGTCTGGAGCCTCGGCCCAAGCTTCAGGAAGAATAACAAATTACAAAAGGAACGAAAGGAAGAATGCTTCAAATGGTTGACTACTTGGGGGTGAAGGTGAACCAATGAGGTGAACCCCATTTTTGAAATTCCATCTTTCTGTTTCGAAAGAGATAACATTCTCTTGACTATCCTTCTTCCTACAAAAGTTTGAAAATAAAAAGAAACTTCGTTTAAAAAAGAAAATGAACTTGACTTTGAGAGTTACTGAGGGTCGTTCAGGCGAAATCCTCCTCCCTATTAATCCGTTTGACTGTCAATCAAAAAAATAATCCTACAAAACTTCAGGGAACAAGGGGATTTTCTCAAGGGAACAGGGGAGCATGTAACCCTCTAAGCGACCCTCTGTTACTACTCGGCGATTTCATTGAGCTCTAGCTCTACAGCTCAGAGGAAACGCCGTTGGCTCTCTGGTCATTCAGTTCATCATCTCATTTTGTGGTATGCCACTTGTGAAAAATTTATCCTTGTGTTCGTCATTCATGGCAAATATATATAAATATGAATGGCGCTGAAGAAGGCATAATATAGCCGAAGCACAAACCCAAACGGGATGAGACTTGGAGAGTTACTTGGTGGTTTCGTCGAGCTCTATAGCTCAGTGGAAACGTCGTTGGCCCTCTAATCATGTAGTCCAGGCTCGAATATCCCATCTATTGTGGCATGCCAGTGCCACTTGTGGCAAAATCTATCCTAGCGTTCGCCATTCATGACAAAAAGATACTATAATGATGCTGCTGAAACGCAAAAAAGCCAAAGCGGGAAGAGAGCCTTAGGCTGTATGACTTGGAGAGTTACTCGACGATTTCGTTGGCTCTGCAGTCAAGCAGTCCAGGTTCGAATCCAACCTATTGTGGTATGCCACTTGTAGACAAATTGCTCTGTTCTTTGCCATTCGTGACAGATATAAGGATTTAACCATAAAAAATAACAGAGGGTGTACCATTAAAAACCCAAGCGATTCTCTGCGGACGGATTCCTCGTAAAATGTCGAACGTTTCGTCTATATAAAATCATAGCATACTTACTTAATAAAGACCTAAAGACCAGTGGCGTACATTCAAAATTCCGACTGGTGGGCCTAAATTTGCAACAGTTATTGAAAAATTTTCTATTTTGTGCCATCTTCAAAGGAATCGCGAAATTTCCGACAAAATTGGATGAAGTTGAGGGCTCGAGCCCTCCGACCCCCACCCCGATAATTTCTGCCTCTGATAAAGACTATATGCATGAAAATTTGTCAAGACATTCAAATTAGGGTGCTAAAACCAAATATAAAGTCAAAATGTTTGTATGGAAAAAGTTTCGAGCCTCTCCTGGTTGAAAAAAGTGTATTTGTGAACTCACAAAATATCATCATCCTTCAACGATTTCAACTAACATATATGCCATACATCGTCTATCACAGTCATTCGCCAATGGGAGCTATATGCTCCACTATGGCCACCGGCTGTCCATGAACTTGCTGGCTGTGCGCTGCTACGTCTTGAACCACTCTATCAGAGCTTAAGGGTTGGGGCCCAACTGAATTTCGACAGCATACCTTCCTCTTCAAGTACAACCGTGTGTCTTTGGTGATCATTATGTAAATGACAGGGTCTAACAACGCATTCAGAAGGGTTATTGCTTCGACTATGCGCAGAGCAGTAGAACATTTCGTTCTCGTTTTGCAACCCGTGAAAGAAGTGAACTGAAATACTATCACTATCGGAGTGATGAATACCAAATTTTTAATGGTCAGAATGAACGATATTAATGTCGACTTTAAACGTGACTTCCTTAGAGTGTTGTCTTGAAGATTTTGAGGCCCATTTTCTTGAACGTGTACAAACAATTGTTCTCGCTCTCTCTTTGATGAACGATATGCCATTAGCCACAGACTAACATTGAAACAGAGCATAAGTAAGATACAACTGACATAAATAGTTGAAAATATCGCTGTTGTCGATTTCCGAAGTGTTAGAAATTGGCCTTCGATTGATAGTCTGTCTTCAATGAAAGCAAGACTATTCAGCAAGATCGGCACCAGCCATGTTAAAGCAATGGCGCTGAACACTTTCGTTTTTGATACAATCAAAGGGTATTTTAAGGGATACTTGCATGACACATATCGATTTAGATTGGTTAGTATGTGACTTAGCAAGACACATGAAAAACACATCAAGAAGATGAAGGTGATTGCATTTTTAAGAATGACACAAAGTCGTTCATTTGGTGTCGGGTATCGACTGATAAGGCTGATCAGTGATCCAGAGATGCAGTAAAATATGTGAGCTATAGCTGTGTTGATAAGACAGTAGGTCTGGTTCATAAATGCTGATTTTTGCATCGTATGACATTTGCAGATGGTCACTATGAACAGGATGTTTATCAGTGCGAAGAGAATTGGAACTATATCACCTATGAAGTCAGTATGATGAAAAGAGCACCCTGCGATCAAAGTGTCGTTCATTTTTTGGCTTTTCTTCTAGCTTAGTTGGTATAAATGACAGACTCAAATATACCCTTTTAACCTGAACCAAGGCTGTAACCTTCCGAGTCGCTAATTTCCTGGACTCCAGTCACAATCCAAACTCTTTGAGTTGAATTGCCTATGTGCCCCTTTCTCTGGTCACCCTCGAAAACTCTACTGGTGTGTCAGGATGTTTGTAGCGTTACTGTCTATACTGCTTTTTATTGAAATCTGATAAATTGGAGATGCTTTAGGCTGGTGTAACCATCCACGATTATCAAAAGCTCTCTGTCAATTTAGCGATATTTTCTCTTCTCTGAACTCTGATAACTAATTGTCGAAAACCCTCTCGGTTTCTGTCCGTATTTTTAAACCCTTCTAAGCATTCGTAAGTAACTGCCAACTCCAGTCAATTTATTCGTGAAAACCCACCCGAATCTCTACTTTTCTTTGATCATCAAATGTACTGCAACTTTCTTGGTAGGCAAGATAAGACTTCTTATATTGTATACAAAGAAGCTATCTTCTTTCCTATATTTGATAGAAAGTCACAAATTCTTTCCTTTTTTCGAGAATGGCAGTAAGCTGGGTAATTATTCATTTAATCGATGAATTCCCTCTCTCTTTAATTCCAGATGTCAGTCAGCTTACGAAGTTCCCTACCGATAAAAGTTTATCGACTTGTACCTATTCCCGACCTAAAGCTTACCTCCCTTAACTCTGATTGCCTCTCCCTAACTCCAATGACTTTAAGCCTGGCGACTGCTTCTGTAAATAAGATGAATAGCTACCTCTTCACCTCACCAAACATCAATTTCGCTTAACTCTGATCTTCTTCGAAAGCTCGTTTGCTAACTCTACGCTTGCAAAACTCCCACTCGTATCTTTATACGTCCATAAGAACTTGACGAAATGTCTCCTTGTTGACTCTGAATGATCACCACCCTTGAAAACACTCTTGATACCCTAAAAATGCTATCAGGTTTTTACATCGAGATTTTTCCTCTAAGCCTTCTCAAGTTGAGGACTTGTGTTCTTTAATGGTTGGATGACAGATGTTCATCTTAAAATATAATGTATCGCTTAATCGAATGTGAGAAACCTCCATACGGAAATCAGTAGCGACTAATGCGGGACTTACACTCCCTCATGTTTTGTCATTTAAATGCAAATTTGTGCCGCAGAGACTTTAATTGCTGTTGGGAAGACCTTGTCAGTGAAACATGAAGGCTTCCATTCATTTTTACCAATACGGGCCATGCTTCGCAGTGTATATGGGTGTAGGGGTAAGAGCCCCAAAAGGAATTCCCCTTTAGATATTCTGTCTGTTTGTTAAGTTGAGCCATTCCTAGTAATACTTGCTGGGGGATGTACAATAAAAACCCGCACATAAGAATTTTCATTCATTAAGAACCTACATCCTGATTTTATTTTTTTCTACCCAACAAGTAAGAACTACAGCTGAACTCAATTCGAATCTATAACGACTTCTGGGCTCGACCTTTCGTCCGAACCCGGGTGGGGTACTAAGTATACTTTGTTGAAGGGATGTGCACTCCTTCCCGGATATCGATTTTGCATCTTCTTTAAAACGCCGGGTATCGATAGAAGGTATTTTTTCTAAAGGCGGTTACCAAAAGGAATATTTTGTAAGAGTGGATTGTTACTTCAATGACTTCAATGTTGCGCAGTGTATTCTTTTACATTTTGGAGTATACTTTTCGCCGATTTTTTCTAAAGCCGGGTATCATTTTGAAAGGGAAATTCTAGAGCCTGGTCAAAAAATCATTTCTTGGAGTGCACACCCCCGTCTGATCAGAGTCAAATAGCCCCCCTGGGCCTCCGAAGTCTACTTTTTCAGAGTTCGAAAGAGAAAAATCGCAAAAGAACGCACCCTTAGGGCATGTTTTCAAAACCTCCAAAATCTTCCGAAATTTGTAAACAGAAAGCTTCCAAAAACAGAATCCATGATTTTCAAGAAACAGGAATTCCGGAAATCTGTAAACTTTCGCGCCAAAATTCTTGATTGCCTTTCGAGGAATGTATCCTGGCAACTGGTAAAATGGCAGTCTCTTTTGAACTTCAAACCGAGGATCTTGCGAGTCGCAAAAGTCTCGGAAACCTTCTGCTATTGATGACAGAAGGTTTGGAGAGCTCAAAACCTGCCGTTTGAAGAAGAATGGCTTCGAAAAATACACTGTCTGAAAAAAGAAGGCTACCGAAAAAAGAATCTGTTTAGAAGAACACACCCTTAGGGTGTGTTCTGAGCCTGCAAAACCTGCCGGATTTCGAAAACAGAAAGCTTCCAAAAACAGAATCGGTGATTTTCAAGAAACAGGAACTGGTTGGATGGCCGATGTTCATCTTAATATATGATGTACCGCTTAATCGAATGTGAGAAAGCTCCATACGAAAAGCAGCAGCGACTAATGCGGGACTTATACTGTCTCACGTTTTTTCATTTTTTGCTGGGGGATGTACAATAAAAACCCGCACATAAGAATTTTCTTTCATTAAGAACCTATCTCCTGATTTTATTTTTTTCTACCCAACAAGTAAGAACCACTTTAGCCCGATATCCAAAGAGGTTCTTAATTAAAGGACTCGGATCACCCTCGGAGCTTAAACGCAATTTGTGCTTTACTTAACCCTAATCCACCCCCCTCAAGCCTTTTTTGAAACTGTTTTGTTGTGTGATGGATGTAAGCTTCCAAACCAGGCTGACTTTAAGTCTATATGTATAAGCTACAATGTGATACAAAAAAATTCCCAAAATAATAACAATGGGTCACGTGACATTGCCTTATATGGAAAGCGGTCATGACAAAACCACATATAAATGCCTATTTTTACCTGTAAATCTTATCAGAATCGATTGAGTCTTTGCAAGGTAAGAGAAAATAGTTACTAGCAACAAAATGTAGAGAAATTTTCGGATTTCTATTGATATTAAGGAAGGTCGATTTTTGACCCACATCGATAGCATGTTTTGATTATGATGTCACAATGACGTCATAATAGAAGTGGGAGACGCCCAATTTACCAACATTACTCCTAATACATTTGCCAATGCCTGTGCCAAGTTTGATTGCTCTAGCTCTACTGGACAGCAATTTATGGAGGGGGGTGGAAACCACCCCCCCCCGGCTGTGTTAGATCAAAAAAAGCCCGGTAGGATTAGGGTTAATCTCTTTCATGGACTCCAATGCCATTGCATTCAGAGCAATATAGAGGCAGGGACCTGCCAAGACTGCTGAATATTGAACAATCCTTGAGATTGTCTTAAGGCGGGCGCAAACCGTGCCAACCAGGAGATTACTTGATCTCCCTTGTGCCAACAAGTTGGCTTAAAATAGGCCAACATATTGGTATGGATTGCCATACCATCACAACCTCTCAGATGTTTGGGATGCTGGACGCCATCTAAAAAGGATCTTTTGCAAACATGGCCGAAAAGGAAGCATCTTTTTTTATTGCTCACACTTTTGGTTGAAGAAGAAAAAGAAGGAAAAACTCCTGGTCCAATTCAAAACGCCAGCTCATATCTTTTTCTCATTTCAAGGACTCCGAAATAACCACTTAAATTGAAAATGTTGTGCCAAGATTTTGGCGAGACATAGAAAACCGTACCAACACATCAATTTTGATCAAATCGATGAAAATGTTGGCCAGCATTTTTTAAACATGCTGAGCCACCGCTGTACCAGTGCTGAGACAGTGGTTTTATATTTCCTAGCATTTGATTGGCTTGTTACAGTCATGTGCTCAATGAGAACAAAGGCAAGTACCATAGACGCGTGGCCGAAGGCTGTGCTACATGTTTCCATTAAAATCTTCTAGTGGTAGAGCCGTCAAAAGGGCCGGGAAAGTTGAACCAAATTCAACTTTTTATATCGGCACTACCGCAGTAGAGCAACTGTACTGTGCCGCAGTAGAGCAACTCTACTGTACCGCAGTAGAGCAACTGTACTGTACCGCAGTAGAGCAACTCTACTGTACCGCAGTAGAGCCCACCACGGTAGAGCCACCGTAAAGAAGTGTTATCTCCATTAAAACTGAAACCAGGTTAACAGCATTTTATTCTGAAATTGTTTAAGAATAAACTTCTCCAAAATCTTCCGTTCCGTTTTCAAGAAGGTGCGTTGTTTGGCTTCGTGAATGGAAGCCTCTGAAGTCTACTATTTTCAGAATTCAGAAGAGATAAACTGATAAAAGTTCCAAAAGAACGCACCGTAAAGCTATGGCTAAACTAGGAGACAATTCGCGCGCGAAATTGTATTCGGCGTGTCTCCCAGGGTGGCTAAACACGCAAGTGACAAACGAGCAACATGTCAAAGGGTGGCAGAGACAAGAAATGTTTCTTTTGTCTCCCAGAATCATTTGTGCGTCTCTCGCTACAAATTTTGTCGCGCACTACAAAGTTTCCGAGCTGGCTATGTCGCAAACGGCATGTCGCTAGTTTAGCCAGGCCTTAAGAATTGTTTGAGACGGAATAGTAAAGCCAGCAACAGAAAAAAACCAGAAAAAACTTAAGTCTTCTCTGCCTGCATATTATTTTGTTTATGACAATTCGATAGCCGTTCTACAAAGATATAACCAAGATTAGAATGTCTGAAATCCTCAATGTTCTATTGAGTCAAGCGAAATAAGCCAGGAAAAGAGCCAGTTAATATAATGTAATCCTGAAGCTTTTCAGACAATACATCAAGTAGCAGGCATCGCCTTGACAACTACTTAAATTTGAATTAAATTCTCAGAGACAAGCACCTGCTTTTGAATAAGAAACATGAACATGACATATACTTGGTGTCCAGATCTTTCAAAAGGCGTGAATTTGTGGGCATTAATTTGATTTTTACTGTTTGCGAAGCTAGCAAGACACAAGTTAACACAGCCATATTCTAGTTTTCAAAACTGAAAACTGCTAATGGGATCGTGCTTGTCAAGAGAAAGTGAATTCAGCGTGCAGCAGGTACGTTTTCCTTTAAAAACAGATGTTCAAAACTTTATCAATCCTGAGCATCTTATATTAGCCTTACTGTTGTTTTCTATATGTTAAAGCTGTTGTTAACAACGCATCTATTTTTTTCAGCACTGTCTTCGGCTTCTAGGGAGTCGCGAGTAAGGAATGGTCTTGCAGAAAGGAATTTTGCCGAATGATTTTCATTATTTAAAATCTCTAACAATTTTATGCTAGGCCAAGATAGTTACCTTCCAGTACACTTGTCGAAAAGGTGTGCAAATACAAAAATTGTCCATTCCTTTATGACCAACCATTTCAATGTAAGGCGTAAGTTTCAAGGTTCATATTATCTAAATTCAACGCGTTAAAATAATACGTTACTTCGATGCCAAATCTCTACAACACGAACTTAACTTGACCTCCACATTTGCAGACTCTACATTCACTCTTAGAAGGCAAGTTCATGTATTTATCCATTTTCGATCATGGACCCACATGTCCTTTTAATTATCGGACGATGCAGCAATTGGTTTGTGCCACTTTCTTCGAGGTGTAGAGCTGGCCGTCTCACCGAGACTAATCCGCTGGTTATTGATAGAAAACGGTAGTTTCTACATTGTGATATCATTCTTTAATTCAGTCAGTCCAGCTCTCCTGGAGCCCCCTTGTAATTTTTCTAGCTCTAGAAATCTCTCTAAACAACTGCAGGGCATGAAGTTTGCATAGTTCATTATTCATTTGAAGAAACACGCTGCTCCAGAGTAAAATCAGGCAAACACAATCCTAGTTTAAGAGGTTTACAGTACTTGCAACTATAGCTGAACTCAACTTGAATCTCGATATAACGACCTCTGAAGGGAACCAAAACATGTTCACTATGTAGGGAGTTGGTCAAACCGAGAGAAATTGTGCACAATTTAATGTTCAAGGGACCGGATATTAAGGGTGCGCTCTTTCGTCCTCTTCTTTTTTCTTGAGAGATCAGGATCTGTTTTTGGAAACTCTTAAGAAAATTGGAGGTCCAAACTCTTCTGACTCCAGAGCTGGAAGATTTCGCAGACAAATTTGTTTCCAAATCGAAATCTCTTTTTCGAGTCTTTCGAGTTTCAAAGTCTTCCTTTTTCAAGAATGTGCGATTTTTTGGCGTCCGGAATTGGAACCCTCCGAAGTCTACTTTTTTCAGTATTCGAGAGAGAAAAAGTCGCAAAAGAACGCATGCTTAGGGCATGTTCTTCAAAACCTTCAAAATATTCCGAAATTTGAAAACAGAAAGCTTCCAAAAACAGAATCCACGATTTTCAAGAAACAGGAATTCCGGAAATCTGAAAACTTTCGCGCCAAATTTCTTGCTTGCCTCGTCCCCAGATCTATTCGAGGAATGTATCCTGGCAACTGGTGAAATGGTAGTCTCTTTGGAACTTCAAACCGAGGATCTCTCGATTGTCTCTGAAACCTTCTGCTTTTGAAGACAGAGGGTTTTGGAGAGCTCCAAAACCTGCCGTTTTAAGAGGAATAGCTTCGAAGAATACACTGTCTGAAAAAGGAAGGCTACTTAAAAAGGAATCGATTTAGAAGAACACACCGACGAGCTAGTTATACAGGGCTTCTTCTGAGATATGTCTCTTTTATTCTAGAGCAGCAGCGAAAAAACGCAGAGCACTGTCAATGAAACCGCCGATATTTGTGAACGTCGCGAGCTTATTCGCACAGAGAAACACAACAACACGGAACCGATAAAAGAAGAACATGAGAACGCGATTGATAACGCCAGTATTCACCTGACGATTTTAGATAACAGTATTATTCATAAATACTCTGATGAAATGGCGAACATAATAATAGCTAAGGCGAAGTCTGAATCTCGTGGCCAGCAATCCTGATGCTGGTTGGTGAATCTGCGACTGAATAATGAATAGAAATGACGTCAGTTCGACCAAACAGCTGGTTTTCAGAACTTCGGATGATTGGTTTATCAAGTATGAATTTTTATGTGCTTTATTTGAAGAGGAGAATACGAAATACTTTTGTTACAAGTTTATAAAAAGTTGCTTATTCAACCTAACTGTATGCTTAAAGCTGATGCTCAAATGCTTGTAGCTTTGATTTACCATATTGGTTTGCGAGATTTTAGAAAAACTAGATAATGATTAAGGATTAGGGTTAAGGCCGCGTGGTATAAAGCGTTTTCGAGTTTGCCGGTGCAGCACCCCGCTTCCTCAGCGCCCAGATCTAAGCATGCGCACTAGGGTCAGCTTTGAGCGCACATTCAAGAGTGGACGGTTGAGGACTTTCAAAACCTTTTTATGTTGTATAAAATGCCCATATTTGGAAACAGGTGTAGCGAATCATCTTTTAATCCTTTAATCGGCAATATATCTGTCCATATTGCATACGCAACCGATTATGTACTGACAGTACTTACACTGAATACGTTTACTTATTCTTATCCTGTTTTAGTTGCTGTTAAATTATTTAATTTACTTTGCTAGAAAGTAGTGTCACATGTACATACATTATGGTTAAGAGTACGTTTTGAATACAATATATCGTATCGATGTTTTTCGTATTAAAGCTATTAAACAAGTCTGACGAACTGACTTGCTCAAACTGTGCACCCTGTGACTTGTGACCTTATGAGCCAAAGGCGAAAGGTCACAGTTCGAGACCTGTTCTGGTCGCTTCATTCTCTCACTTTTCTCCTCTCTTTTACTTCTTCATATTCAGGGCTAACTTCACTGAACTTTTCAAGAGATAACATTGGCGATAGTTCATCTGCGAGGAATATTTACGAATTGCTCATTCATTGGTTCTTTCTGTTTATTCTGATTTTCATCTTCGTCTTCTGACAGGCTCATATCTTCTGCATCTTCAGCTGGTCTTACCTTTTTAAAATGAGATACATTTCTTGTAATTACTCTGTGATCATTCTTTGCTACAACTTTCGTTCCAGCTCTTTTCACAACAACATAAGTTTCTGGATTAAATTTCGGCGTTAGTTTATCTTGCTTCCTTTGCATGCATATAACTGTATCTCCTTTTGTAATATTAGATTCTTTGGTGTTGTGTTTTGATCATAGTATTCTTTATTCCGTTCTTTACTCTCTATAATATTTTCTTTAGCTTCTGTATGTTTGTTGATGACTTTCTTTGATGGAATCTCAGGTAGTTGTCCTCTTATCTTTCGATTAAACAATAATTCACTCGGCGATATCTTTGTTGTCACATGCGGTGTTGATCGATAATTAAGTAAGAAACGTTGCAACTCTTGTTTCCAGTTCTTTCCTCTATCCTTGCTGTTTTAAGTACTTTTCCAATAGGCTTCATTATGCTTTCTGCATTGGAATTTGCTTGAGGCCATAATGGTGTACTTGTAATCCATTTGATTCCCAATGCTTGCGTATAACGTTTGAAATCTTCTCCGTTGAATGGAGGGCCATTGTCTGACTTTAACTGTTCAGGAATTCCATGTGTTGAAAATATGCGATCCAGTTTTGGAATAACAGCTTTTGCTTGTGTTGACTTTACTATTTCTATTTCTGGGAACTTGGAATATGTATCAATAACAACTAATAGATATTGTCCAGTTCCTGGTATTGGACCATAGAAATCTATTGCAACACTGTTCCATGGAATATCAGAGGTAGGTGTTGTTTGCATTGGTTCTGGTTGATTACCTCTACCAACAGCTTGACACGCAATGCATTTTTCCAAAAGCTCGCGTACAGCTTGGTCCATTCTGGGGTACCAAATCTTTTCGCGTAACAAACTCTTTGTTTTCTCAATTCCCTGATGTCCAACATGTGCGAGTTTAGTAGCTTTTTCTTGTAACTTTTCAGGAATTACTATTCTACTTCCTTTCATGATGATATTGTTACTTTTATTCACTGTTAATTCATCTTTACAAAGTTTGTATGATCTTATTGAGGTATCTTTTTCATCCCAGTGTCCTGTTTTCAGTGCTGTTTTCACTTTTTGCAAAATGGGATCTTCACTGGTTGCTTTCTGTACCTCTTCTAGTGTCATGGACTTTGGTATTGTTTGGTGTATGATGTAATTTACATATTCTTCTGCAATTTGTTCATGTTTCTTGTCATACTGCTTTGAATGTGAGGGATGTCGGCTCAAGTAATCTGCTTCATTCAGTATCCCTTGCTTGTAAGTAACATGAAAATTAAACGGTTGCAATCGTAGCATCCATCTTTCGATCTGCGCAGGTGGTTTTGACCTTGGATTATTGAAAATTGCTTCTAGAGCTTTATGGTCTGTTACTATTTCAAATTCTTTGCCAATAAGAAATATCTGAAAATGTTCAACAGCCCAAACTAGAGCAAGTCCTTCTATGTCCGTCTGTGAGTATCTACTTTCTACTGAGCTAAGTGCTCTACTTGCATAGGAAATAATGTGATAATCTCCAACCTTGTTTCCTTTTGTGCCAGAATTGCACTGATACCATAAGGAGATCCATCTACAATAACCATAGTCTTCTTATTTGTGTCAAAATATGACATAACAGGTGCTTGGTGAGCTTCTTTTCACTTCATTGAATGCTTTCTGTTCAGTTCTTGTCCACTTGAAAGCTACATTCTTTTAGTAAGTTCACGTAATGGTAATGTGATGTTAGCATAGTTTGCAATATAGTCACTGCATGTATTTGCCATGCCAAGAAAACTTCTTACTTCTGCAGCAGAAGTGGGTGGTTGAGCATTTACAAGACTTGACACACGGTCAGGATCTGGCTTTGTTCCATGCTCTGTAAATATTAGTCCATAGAATTTGATTTCAGGCTGTAAAATTTACATTTTTCCCTTTAGCTTTGACATTCAGGTGTGATAGTCTGTTCAGACAATCTTCAAGGGCTTTGTCATGTTCTTTTCTAGTTTTGCCATGTATAATGATATCATCTGCTATATTCTTTACCCCTTTGATATCACTTAGGTTTCTTTGTAGTATATTCTGAAATAACTCAGCAGCACTGGTCGTACCATAATTCAGACGCTTATATTGGTATAAACCATCATGAGTTGAGAATGTTGTGATAAAACGGCTTTCTGGCTCCAGTTCCACTTGGTGATAAGCTTGCTTCAGGTCAATTTTTGAAAAGAATTTTGACCCATTGACTTCTGATTTGAAATCGCTTAAAGTTGGCATGATGTGCCTCTCTCTTTGTATTGCGTTGTTTGCTTCTCTCATATCAACGCATATTCAGATACCACCATCCTTTTAGGTATGCAGACAATTGGAGAAACCCAGGGTGTAGGCTGATCATTGACTTCACTGAACTTTTCAAGAGATAACAACAAACGAAAATACAGCAAAATAACCAACGAATGATTAAATTCATCAACAAAACGATATTATTGAAGTACAAAAATATGACAATCTGATCATTCATCATTGGAGAATCTCATTATGACAGTCTTAGATACGACATGGCAACATGAAATGAAATAAAACGTGTACAAAAAATATAAAAATATGTACATTCAAAACTTTCCCTTTTTGAGTTCGCTTTCTCGTATAAACTTTTCAATTTTAATAAAATAGAAAATGGCCATTTAAAACCTTACCGCTGGGGAGGGGGGGGGGGTTCCGTACTAAGGCCAATGCCGCCCAACGGATTTGTGCCGCCCTCAAGGGTGGGTAATCTGTTGTCGAAATCTATAAATGCGGGACTAAAAACGTCAGTGACGAACTTTGAAAGAGATTTCGAACATGAAGAAATTTACGACTTTTTTAGATCATTCTAAACCTTTTTCAAGTTTTATTACGGGGCACGGACAATAATAATGGGTAAAAAGTTACATTCGAGTCATTAGAAATGACTCTGACCAAAAATGTTGGTGATACGTACCCCTGCACTCTTTATACCCAAACAAACCACCACGGTTGACCCCATTACTAGCAGGAATGTTACAACAAAATATAAAAACTCAATACAAGTAAATCAATAAAAACTCAATACAAGTAAAACGCACGACAAAAAGGAAAAGAAAAAAGTGCAGCATACTTATCTTAATTACAGTATTAAATCAACATCAACAGAACGTCTAAAAAGACAACAAAACAAATTTGAGATGTATTTACAGTACTCTTGGACGAGGTATTAGTACTTTTAACGTCTCGTCTGATCAGTTACAATTTTCAAAACAACTACATATCAAAAAATATAACTCGAACGATGTAAGAAGAAGTATCATATAACTATATTTACAGGTTTTAGGGAAGCAATAGATTTTGTTTTGAACGGTTACTAGCTTTGTGAAAACAGGAACTGAGATGTTGTTTTAGTCAAAGGAAACTAGTGAATGGGATATGTCCAACCCCAACTATGATCCAACCATGGTCCAACCAATAAAGGGGCATTTGTTATACGTTTGTACTAATTTGCTAAGCTGAAGCTTGTAGTTCTAAGTTCTAAGCTACTTTTATCCAGGGGCGGACTGGCAGGGATGCAAGATTGCGATTGCAACCCTGGCCTTCTTGTCATATGGGGTCTTTAACAAACTGTTTCTGTTGTTTCTTGAGCAAATCTCTTCCATTTCTTGGGATTTCTAAGAGATTTGGATTGGTTTCGCTCAGTCTGAAAACAGTTGGAAATGACAGAAATTGTTTCTCAATGCAGATAATTGGAAAGAAGTAAAAATAAAAAGATAATCAGCTTATGAGCACAAAAATACGGAAGCAAGAAAATATAGAAATGCGACCATATGTATAAAAGGGAGACGATTTTGCCTTGCGTTGAATTGATTTTTTTTACACAGGAGCTCGCTAGAAAACAGGCCCTTTTTACTGGGAATAGCAACCCTTGAGATTCGTTACCAGTCCGCCTCTGCTTTGATCAACATGAGACAATACGTGTTGATCAGATGGGCTGTGCTAATATGCCTGCAAATTGCCAAGGCAAGGCACCTTTACGATAGCTGGGGATGGGTAATTGTCTAAATACCAGAGCAGAGACATTTGGTATATTTTGACAGTTTGCAGAGAGTCCAGACATCTGAATGGAGAGGTTGGAGCAAGCATCCTCTAAACTTCTGAGAAGCAAATGGTGCTCATGGAGTGACACAAACAACTGGCTTGCTTTGAGCAAAGCTGATATAAGGAGTTAAAGAATCTTATCAGTGACGTAGCTCCCATTTTAGCTGTTATCTTGAGCAAGAGACAAAAAGCTACAGAAAAAGTTGTTTTCATTTTGGAAAATATCTAAAGGTTCCCTGAGACCAGTTTTCCAGTCTATGATTGGAATAGGGGTTTTCTTTTACTCAAGGCTTGTTTCAATGCTCTCAACTTTTCACTTCACATAGCTCAACTTATGGTCATGTTGAGTGAAGTTAAGCAGTTGATGTTAAAATGGCCTTTACATGCTAAGCCAATTTGATGATCTTTTCAGAATTCTAAGCCTAAAACTAGTTAAGAGCTGTGTGCTCAAATGTGCTCAACAAGGCTAAACAACAAGAACGACAGCAAAGGCTTAGGGAAGGCTTAGCAGACCACTTAACAATCTGGTCTTTGAGCAACACTACAACTATGATTTAACCAGGTGTTCAAATACTTTGAACTGTCAATGAACAAGTTTCACTGTGTTTTGTGAAAAGGTGTGTGTTAAAGCTGTTAGACTAGAGGTTCTCAGAAACAAGGATCAGAAAAACTTAAGTTCTGATAATGAATGCAAGATTTCCATCAACTCTATATACATACCAATATTAAGGACTTGGTTTTCTCAGGTGGAGAGTCTCAAGAATGACACTTAGGCTTTAGCCAGCTTTCTCTTTAGTCCTTGCGGTGACCTGCTCGTTCTACATGCTGCCCAAGTGCTGTGTGACTTGCAAAGAATCTGCCACATGTTATGCAAGCCCAGTGCAGGAGCTCTTCACTATGCTGCTCACGCCTGACTCTTGTCTTGAAACTCTTGAAGCACAGCCCACATGTGTAGCCTGTAACAGCCAGAGAATTGCTGCCAAATTCCAGGGACTTTAGTGATCCATATCTTGCATCCAGATATGCCTCTCTTCTTCTCTTCCAGATTTCATACAACTTTTCTTTTGGTACTGATGACAATCTTAGAGCATAGCTGCCACTGAGTGATCTCAGACTGGAATGGGATCCACATAGGGAGGTGCCAGGACTCCGCTTTGGGTTACCACTTGACCTTAGGCTAGAATATGAGCCATGCAGTGATCTTCTTGTTCTTTCTCTTCTGGGGGCATAATCTGATCTGAGACTTGATCTGGATTCATAACAGGATCTTCTGGACAAGGAACTTGTATGGGAGACTCTTCTTTCTCCTCTTGCTGCATAGCTGCTTCTGCCTCTGTATCGTTCCCCTTCAGAATATGATCTGGCTCTCCTGGTAGGTCTTCTCAGGTCATCATCTGATCTGGAATCTCTTCGGCTATCTCTTCTATAATGATGAGAATCATCTCTGTAGTCAATGCTTTCTGAGTATGTTCTTGTAATTCTCTCCTCTTTAATTGTGATTCTCTTTCTCACTGAGCATCCAGCACTTTCACCATATGAGGAAAATGAAGATCTTCTGGATCTTACTCTGGAACAGCTACTGCTTGAGACATCATATGGCTTTAATCTTCGTTTCAGAGCAAGGCGTTCTTCCCGGAGCTTACTCAGGTACTGCTTGTTGTAGTCATCAAAGTGCCCATAGCCATGATATCCTGACAATGGGTCTATGTTCCTCTGCTCTCTGGAAATGATGGAACCATTAGTGAAATTGGAATCAAGAGAAACCAATGAGCTGGCTGGCTGAATGGACAATGATGACTCTAATGAAAAATTCTGGGCAACATATTCTTGAAAGTTGTAATCTTGTGAGTAGAGTCTGCAAAATTTCTTTCTACCTTCCACCCATTCCAACAATGATGTTTTATTTGCAGCAAAAACATCTTCATCAGCACCATTACCGTTG
This sequence comes from Chrysaora quinquecirrha, assembly GCA_014526335.1. Classification (NCBI taxonomy): domain Eukaryota; kingdom Metazoa; phylum Cnidaria; class Scyphozoa; order Semaeostomeae; family Pelagiidae; genus Chrysaora; species Chrysaora quinquecirrha. Next base: position 403,831 of record JACTAT010000031.1, read on the forward strand.
TTTTCATCATCGTCATCTTCGCTTTCAATTTTTACGGATGAGCTGTCAATTTTTACGGATGAGCTGTCAACTTTGGAAGAGATTCTTTCTCTAGAACAGCTCCTTCTTGGCGGGGGAGAAGTGCTGGTCCCCCTTCCTTTCCGACCCCAGGTATCTTTTCCCCTCTCCTCGGATGAGGAGGAGCACACAGATGCTGACCTGGATCTCACTATTCTTGTGCCTTTCTCCTCCAGCTCTGCAGAATCAAACATCTCAGATGGGAGCCTGTCTTCTTCGTCATCATCATCCATGTACTCGACTCTTTTCATCGAGACATAAGATAAACTTCCAGCTTTTTCCAGCTCCCGAAGCACCCATAACAGCTTATTATCTAATGTGTACCATTCCCATTTCTCTGCATACCATACAACTTCAATATCACCGATATCGGTAATCTTCTTCTTGCCATCTTTGATATCACAGACAACCAATTCCAGACAAGCGCCATCATCAAAGTTTGCAGGAATCTTCGATGCAGTGAATTTCACATCGGAAGGCTTCAAAATAACTTGATAGGAAAAGCTCATTTTTGTTCCAGAATAACGACTTTCAGTTTGTTGCAATACTCCTTTCGTTTTAGATTCATGAAAATCTTTAATAATACAAAAATTATGGATAACTTACACCCCCTCGAGACAGCGAAGGAACACTTCCAAAACCATGCTGAAGGTTTGTTTTTGTGACCACGAGGATTATTGGGCGTGTTGTGGTTGTTGCTGCTAATACATAATATGCGGACCCGAAGAAATGACGCGATGCAGGACCTCAAGACCCTTAAAGGACTGACAATCACCAAATAATTTAATTCTGTCCGCAAAATACTTCTCATACACGCATTTTTGTAAGGAATTAATGAAATAAAGGAAATAAGGAAGGCATTTATATCTAAGGTAGTAATAGGTTAGGCAAAACTTAAGGAATTTCTAGTAATGGAACCGGAACTGTTAAGGAACGCCAAACATAAAATCTTTGAATGCACCCGTTCTGCATATAGATAGTTCAACAGCAACTAGCGATGGCAAGCACATATGAAGTTTAAAGGAGCTAGCTATACTGAAGCTAAAAGCCAATTCCTGTTATTTTATACAAACCAAGCAAAAAGTTAAGGAATTGCTAAGTAATTTTGAGAAATCAAATTCGGCCGTCAGTTAAAGAAATTGCAGTACTGACCCTTAGCCAAACTTCCTTATAAAAAAGGAAGCTCTCTGTCAAAGTTGTTACACGATAATTAAGGCCTGGTTAAACTAGGAGAACAGAAACATTTCTTGTCTCTGCGACATGCAAATGACATGGGGGACATGTTGCTCGCTTGTTACTCGCATGTTTAGCTATCCTGATTCCTGGGAGACACCCCGAATACAGTGTCACGCGCGACAAGTCGCTTAGTGTAGCCATAGCTTAGACTAAATGCAAACAGAAAAAAACAACAAGCAATAAAACATCTTTTCCGCATAGAAAGAAAATTTCGTATACTGACAAGCTTATTGATAAGCTACCTCCACTTTAAACTTTAAAATTTATCATAAAATGTTTCTGTTGAATGTCATTCAATTTTTCAGTCTTTGATTAGCTCTTAGGAGGTGGTATGACGATGGTTGGAGTATGAGAATGGTGCAGGACATAGTCGCTAACACTACCAAGAAGAGTACGACGAACAGTACCCAATCCACGTGACCCCATTATGATAGTACTGGCATCATTTTCTTGAGCAATTTTCACAATTGTCTCGCCAGGGGTTCCATCAGCAGTTTGAAGAAACAACACGTGTTTGATCTGAAAGAGAAGCAAACTTGATACAGATCTACATAATTAAAAAAATTGAGTCATATGGTCCTTTAAACTGACTAAATGCACTTACTTTTCGTGCACATTTACCACAAGGTGGCCTATTACCGCCCTCCTCACTTTCTAATATTATCAAAATGATCCAAACATCCCACTTTGATTAAGACCCCTGGACCCCTCAACTTCATTAAATTTTTGCAGGAATCGACGCGGCTTTCAGTTTTGGCAAAATCAGAGTTGAAGTTACTATGTATCCTAGCCTAAGGTACCGAAAGGCATGCAGTTAGACTTAAACAACGTGAGCACTAATTGAAATTCGTATCTAGCCTTACATGAAAAATTTCATCAAAATTTAACCCCGGTTCGAGCGAAAAATTTGAGAAGAGGACGGCTCAGGACGGCGCTGAGAACAGCTGGTGAAATTATTCATAGAAGAATGGAAGTTCAAGCCAGGATCATGAAAAATTTCATTACATTCTGATTGCACGTGAGTCCTCTACTTGTTCAGAATAGGATAACTAAGAGTTTCTCTAATGATTCCAGGATTGAAATTCATCCCTCCCTTATAGCAACCACCGCCAATTAGAGGCAGAAGTCGCACCAGTTTTCGCACATTCAATATAGCGTCTGATTCATTCGACAGAGCAAGAAGCAGAAAAGAAAAAGAAAACAGTAACAGGTATCGAAGTTGTCGATGAAATTTGCAATGAAAACAGATTTTACCAGCAAAAGCGCTTTCATACCTTTCTCTGTTTCGCGCAATCCAGTTGTCACACACCCTCTTTAGAACAGGGTACGTTCTTTTGGGACTCTCTATCTCTTCTGAATTCTAAAAAAGTAGCCTTCGGAGGCTTCCTTTTCCAATCGCCGAAAAACGCACTTTCTTGAACAATGGAAAACTTTAAGATGATTTGAAAATTTTTTCTCTGCAAAGTCTTCAAGCTCTGGACTCTAGAGTCAGGAGAGTTTGGAGCCTCCAAAGTCTCCGATTATCTCGAGCGCTCTCGAAAAGAACGGGCTTTCGATCTCTTTGAATTCTCCAGAAAAGGAAGACGCAGAAAAAGTACCAAAAGAACGCACCCAAAGTTTCCCGACGTCGAAATTTTTGGGTTCTTAGTGCACAAAGGAAATGTTTAGGAAATCTGAATTAAATGCTCGCGAAGATTAAGTCAAAATTGAAATAAGGTAGGTGTATTTCCACCCTGAGCCATGGACAACTTTTAGCAGGCTGAAAGCTGAACAAAGCAAATAGCTATGTAGCAAGATATTTTGTACGGAGAGTGAGTTGAATGTTTCTGAGCAAAGTAAGTTTAATGTAGCTTTTCCTGCCCTTGCTATGTAAATTCATATCCACCACAACTTTATCCCCCGATCTCCATGTATGTGCCTCAATCGTCCAGCCATGGGTGCCACAAGGGATCTAATCACCAAACGCTATGTAGCTATGCTGTACAATTGACAATGTCGACAACATGAAATGGAGCGACTTTAACTTATTTAACTTTGACCCAAATCAACACCATCCAAAAACAGCGCTGCACGATTGCCCGCATGTTTTTCATAAAGCTCTGCGTAAAATTTTATGATGGTTGATACAAAGAAGAGTGTTTCTATCTACAAGCAGCGGATATTGAAAAGCAATATTAAATGACTTAAAAAATGATTGATTTTACTGAAATTAAGAAACTTACATCCTTTGATTTGCAGCGCTCCACATACTTATCAGCAACAGATTTACTTTGTTCTACACTTTCATTCACCATCATTTGGTAACCATCACTAAGCACTGCTCCACCAGCTACATAAGAAATTATCAAGCATTTAATAAGATCTATAAAATTGTTAAACTACAGAAGTCAGAATTGAACAACTGGAAAAACAGTTGAACCTTGCCACCTCATTCTGCATACAGCTGTAGTGGGAGCTGGTGAAAACAACATTAAGTACTTTGGGGAAGTTCATAAAACTGATTAAAAAATGAAAATACATTAACATACCAAGGTTGACCCAAGAAGACCTAGTAGCACTAAATTGAAAACAATTCTTATCACGAAAAAGATAGGATGCAGTACTCGGTACCATACCTCTACAAGCGTGTCAATTGTAACTATGTTGGGAATTAAGATATTGCAATGAAACATGTCAAGTATACACAGTTTGATGCGCTGAAAAAGATAGGATGCAGACCCCTTCGGAAAAATGACCTTTCATTCTATTTTTAGACTTTGGATTTTTTTAATGAAATAATTATTAATAATCAAAAGAGAAATAATGGCCTAGTACCAGCCCCCACTAAACGCCTTGCAACGCATTTCATCTATACAGTATGGTGTATAAAAACTGATGCAATGTTGTATATCATAATGAATATATATTTAACAATACCAGCCCCCTTCACACCGTACTCAGCATCTAATCTCCCTTAAAGAGAATTTGGGAGGGATAACTGCTATGCTCCGGCACCCCGTGTTCTCGCGTCAAAGAACACGGTCTGAGGAGATTGGTCGTATATGAGAGTCGGTGTATACTATAGAGGTCATGTATGCTGAAAGTTTTTTAAATTTGCACAGAGGTCATATACTCAAATGGTTATCAGGTTTAGCTGATTGTACATACAGCATAAATATACGATTTGTATATCTTTGAAATATGGTTTTAGGTCTCATTTTGTCCGCCATGTATATGTGTACAAATTGCCTCTCTATACTGTGCAAATTTATAAACTTTCAGCATACAGGCGCTCTATCATATACATTGGCTCTTATATATTCTTGAATGCGAGAACGTGGGTGCGCCCTTAGATGAACGGAGCACATGAGCCGTAGCCCCAGATGCTCTTTAGTTAAGGTAAGATAAGCTGATGAGTATAGTAAAATGCATTGTAAATATGATAAACAACTCTCCATCAGTTTTATACAACTTACTGTATACTTGAAAGTGCGTTACGCCGCGTTTAGCGAGGGGTTTGTACTAGACCACTATTTCTTATTTAATTTATTATTAACATTTCATACAAACATGTTTTAAGTTTATGATAAGTTTGTAAATAATCAATAGTTATTGATATGGTGCTGAAGAAGGCTCGACATAGCAGAAACAAAAAACGTCAGACGGGATGAGAGCCTTGGGCTGTATGACTAAGAGAGTTACTCTGCGATTTCATTGAGCTCTATAGCTCAGCGGAAACGTTGTTGGCTCTCTGGTCATGCAGCCCAGGTTCGGATCCCACTTATTGTGGTATCCACTTGGGGAAACATCTAATTAATAGTTATTGATATAGAGATGCTTGAAAGTAGGTACGCCAGTCTGACGCAGCATTGAAGCATCTATCACAGTTATAATTGAAACGTTTTGAGAGTGGTATGGAACTGAGTCTCCTAGTCTCAAAATAGAACTGGGGACACTTTTTCAAAGGGAGTCTGCATCCTATCTTTATTAGCGTATCAAACTGTGCATTCTTGCCAAGTTTCATTGCAATATCGTAATTTCCAACATAGTTACCATAGAAACACTTGTAGAGGTATGGTGCCGAGTACCCTAGTCTAAAAATATAATAAAGGGCATTTTTCCGGAGAGGTCTGCATCCTATCATTAATGAATTAAATGTCCAATAACAGTAAATGAATTAAAAAAACAATACCTATGAGCACACCATTAATATGACAAGTTATTACTATGGGGTGATTTTAAGGAATAAGTGCATCTATACATAACCAATCCAGGATAAGATAAAGGTGTCCCAATTTCTGATCAAGGGGTGCAGATAATTGAGAGTGGGGTTATTAAAATTTTTCAGCTACAAAGTGTGTGCCTTTTGGGGGACATGCTTTAATAAAAGTGGGTGCACTAAAAAGTTAATATATAAATATATTATAGAATGAAAATGCATACCATAGAGCCCCATGGCTGGGAGAGAAGGTAGCTGATGTATGTGAACTATACCCAATGTATCATCTTCCTTGTGGTAGTTTTCTAAATACCCTGACATGAAATAAAACTTGGTGTGAATAATAAATAAATAAGCAAGGATAATGTTTAGGGGTGCATCACTTCTAAAAAGGGCAAACGGGACTTATGAGACTTACAAACCTCTTTGTCATTTGGATGAGATATATGGGATTTATTGAGATTTATTTATTGAGATTTGAGATTTACATGGGGATTTCAAGATACACCCCTCTGAAATGCTGTTGACAAGGGGTTAATCATCAGTTCTGGAATCCGTGGGAACTATTGTACAATTTTGGTACTGGTTGGGTAGAGCATCGACGTGTTGTAGAAGGAATGGTGTTGATTTTTGTGATTTTTGCAAAAAGAATGGTCTCCATTTTTACGATTATGGTATTATTAAGGTATTATGGCATGATTAAGGTATAATAGTTTGGCATAATAGTATAAGATTTTCACATTTGTTAAAAGGTTTATAAAATTTTCAAAAATTTTTATAAGGCTGGGTAGACATTTTCAAAAAAATGGTACAAGGTTGGGTATGATTTTATACTTTGGGGGCATAACCCTAACAAATATGACCAAGTGCCCCTATGTTCTGAAAACACTATTTTTCTTATTTGGGAAGAGTAACTCATTAAATTTGCAGGAGTTTTTCCCAGAATTATGTCATTTCATCTAATCTTCAAGGTTAGGAGTGACATGTTGCATGGGCACAACCACACACTCTGCTGTATGGATTTGAACCAGCCGCCCTCCCCCCTAAATTCTGACACACAGACATACACCATTTGCACTTCTGTTAAAAATTTCTGTGCTCATTTGTTCAAACGCCAATGAAAATTAAACATATCAAAAGACCCTCGCCCTGCTTTATTGTATTTGCACAATTGATTTCAAATGCCTGAACAAATATGCAAATATACATTCGAATAAAACAGGGGGCTTGAGGGCAACTCCAAAGCTTCTTTTCGTATTCACTCAATTCTAATTTTCTCGTCCTGGGCATTTCAAATTCAACCATTTTTTCCAAAATCGAGAAAGTTTTACGTGCTGAATTGAGCATCTTGACCGGTCAAAACAATGAACTGAATAATGCGAACTCTGACCTTTGGTAGTATACTCTTCTCCGTCGAACAGTGCCGGTTTCTTATTTCCATGATAGCGCCAAAATATTTTTATTGAAAAAAGATTTGTTTTCGTTGAGGAAGCGATAATTTAGGAACATAATAATCCCGGCATGAAGCTGTTTTTAGTTATTGCCTGTCCCAGTAAATCAACTTAGATTTACGCGGCTCGCGTGCGGCCTAATACTTAGTCTCGTCTTGTTAAGTTGGGCCTAGTTGCGTTCAAAGCCTTTCAGGTTTGCTTGTTTGCTGGTATCACAACGAATGCATAAAATACTTACAATCGAATGCTCGGTCGCTGTTTTCACTGCTGTCAACTGTGACGAGGTTTAGCCTTGGCATTTTGTGCAACAAATGTTAAAGAAGGAAAGATGACTTGTGCACTGTCTCGAAAGCAAAAGTGGACTTTCGCCTCTCACGCCTCAAACTTCTTCAACACGTTGGACGGAAGAATCAGCACTGCACATGCGCAGATCTTTAGAACATGAAGTGAGAAAGGGGGTAAACAGTTGGTGTAATTATCAAAAGGAACAGTCAACAAATTGGAGACTGGAACAGGAGTGGGAGAAGATAGCCAGGAAAAATGGCGATGTGGATGTCTGGTCAAGCAAAGGCACTATTCGTTCGAGAAGTAGGGGGCAAACAAGAATGTTGCACCCTTTACATTCAAATTTGATTTTCATCTTTCAATTTAATTACAAAATTTTACAATATTGTGCCCTCTTTGACTTGGTATTGGGGACACTTGCCCCTCGCTGCCCCCCATTTCGCTACGCCACTGCATCTGGTCTTCTACCATTATGTCAGTTCAAAAAATTAACCGCTTAGCTAATTCCATCCTTCTTTCTTGTTACAGTCAATTTGAAATTTCATTTGAAAGACCAAGAGACTAGAAAAGTATAGTTGGGCACGTTTCTAGAATAGCAGGGTAGCTACGAGGAATGCAACGAACAGTCAAATAATTACAATATGTATAACTAGTATGCATCACTTGTATAAGTCTTGTACATGCCACTGTTACTACAATAATGAAACGAAGAAAATTACTGACAAACACATTCAAACCAATAGATGCAAAAAGATGAATTTCAGAAAGTTGTTATATTGCTTAAACTTATAGCAGACCCATATTTTGTTTTGTTATTTTCAGAGTCAATTGTTTCGCTCTTACTGTAAAAGCAACTGCAGAATTTCATAAAAAGATTCTTGACCAAAGTTTTTGTTTCAGAATCGGTGAGGATCAAAATCACTGGGTTGCACAATGAACTGATATGGATGAAGAGAATTGACCAATAAACAGCAACACTGAGTGATGCATTTGGAGTTACATTCTTAAAATGTTTGTAGTATGACCAAGTTGTCTGCAAAGCGAAATAAGGAGAGAAGCAAGCAATTATGCATACAAGAATGAGCGTAACTGCTCTTGCAAATATGTAATCAGCCCTGTCGTTTGCATTTTTACTGGCTTTTAAATCCATTTCCTTGATCTTTTCACGAATAGCAAAATAAGCACGAGCGTACAAAACAAAATTTGCAGAAATCACTGGAAGATCGACTAACAGAACGACGATATGGTAAATGAATAAGAAACCATACAGTGATGAAATAATGAAAATCATAGCAATGATTGCAGAGAAGATCCACGTTGTGGTAATCATTAATTTTGCTCTGAACGGCGTCATGTAACTATTATAACGTTGTAGATGTTTCATGTGTAAGTATCTATCGATTGATACATTCATGATGAGAATTCCAGAGCATTCGCAGAGCAAAAAGGCTAAAAATTCTGTACAAAGACGTATAATACAGTAGCTACTTGATGCGTCTGTGTCTTCTTTGATATACAAAGTAGCAATTGTAAATGGCATGCAAAGCAGAGCAACACAGAGGTCGCAAACTATCAACGCAAGTATGAAGGTATACGATACCGACTTTAGTAGTCTTCTCTTATGGATAGAATATAGCAGAAGACCATTTGCAAAGACATTTGACAACAAAACCAAGCAATTTACCACTGTGAGTATGATAGCGTTTGGAGTTGATATCGAAGAAGCATCAGGAAAAACTGTCTGACATTTCATTTTTCTAGTCCACTACAATGCCAAAAGTCCTTTGAAACCTAGATTCCAGATGTTCTCGTTTCAAAACATGCGATTTTCATCTCTATTCCCAGAACAGTAAACATTTCTCTCGAACATGTCTGCATTTTCATGCAATTTCATACCTCACGAAAAGTTGATTTCCAAAGAAATTAGGTTGAACTGGTCGAACACATTCAGTTTTCTTTCATCTCAGTCAATATTCCTACATCCGTGTGCTTTTCGATAATATGGTTGATGTTTTCATGAATTTTCATTACTGCACATCTGATTACATGTACAACATAAACGTAATTGCTTATTTACCACAGCAATTTGAAATTTCCCATTGGAAGCAGATGGTAACAAATGGCCTTTCATAAAGCACAAAAGATGACTTTTATGGACCAGTGAGTAATGCAAATTGAAAATAGTCTCAAACTATAGCCGCAATGTCATTCTATTGTTTATATTTCTTTGTTTTAAATATTATGACGTATGTGGAGGGAAATTGCGTGTTGTCAAAAAGAAAAAATGACCACTATATATGGGTATCTAGGTGAGCAGATTTGATTGTTTTGTTCTATTTATGGCAAGCGTGGTGCCTCTCCAATCACCCTCTGGTGAAAATCTAAATCTATGGGGGAGTTGCGTCGAGAGGTGCAGGTCGCGGGGGCAGTCCTGTGCTTTTGCAATGCATAAACATCTCCATGCACCCACCTATATGTTATGTTTTCAAACCCAGTTGTTTTTGAGAGTTTCTTAGAAGCCAATGTCTTTGAAATAATCATGACACAGTGCAACCTCGAATTCGAGTGGCACCACTGAAATATCAAGATAGGTTGTACTTAGCGAGTTTTCACCATTCTCTTCTTGTTATTTAAGCCCCGCCAGGTTTTAGATGCTTCATTCAAGGTCTCGGAAATGTCATCTCTCTTCCAGAACTCTTCCTTGTGGTAGCCTGCAGCTGCTCGAGACAGAAACGTCTCCATCGTGGAGTGACTGGCTATGTGATTGCCACCAGTTTATCTTTTCTCTCCTTTTCGATGAGATTGGAATGATCATAGTCATGGAATGATCTCCGAAGATGTTAAGGTCATTCAGAAATGGATAGGTGAATGTGCAATCTTCAGGAATAAGTGTATAAAATGCGACCGACTCCCTAAGCCTGTATGTTCTGGCTTTGCAACTTTGTATTTTTTGCAGCTGATTCCATGATGAAAATTTTAGGTTTTCTTGATGAAAAATCCATCTGTCTGTTCGTCCTCAATTCCTCTACGATGAGACTGGAATGATCTCATTAGATTTGGAGATCAGGATGGAAAAGTAGCTAAAAAAAGATGCCATCTTCATAGGACATCTTCATAGGATGGAAGAGCTTTTATTGCTTTCAGTAGTATCTACCAGAGATAGTCCGGTGGCCAATTGAGATGACCTTGACATCGAGTAGATATGGGTTTTTATTTTATTTTCTGTTTGCATGGTCATAGTAGACTCGAAATGAAGATGACGAAATCAAGATGCAACCTACTTCCTAAACCCAACTACCCCTGTATGTTCTGGGTTTGAAACTTTTTATTTTACATATCAGACAATGAAGAGGGTCGTTAAGGGGTTCCTGGGAACATGGAACATGCGAAATGTATCCAGGGAACAAGGATACACGGACAAAGTTAAAAGGGAACAAGGGAGCAGCGGAAACCAAGGATCAGGTAAAATCTTCCTTATTAACCCTTTGACTAGCAATCTGAAAATAACGCTACAAAACTCCAGGGAACAAGGGGGTTTCCTCAAGGGAACCGAAATTGAGGAACTCTACTTAGATACTTTGCAGCTACATATGAAAGCAAGCCCATTTGGCGACTGGAAAGCCTGCTGAATTTTGGTATAAAAGGTAGTTTTCTTAGTTTTAGTCTACGGAAACATAATATCAGACTGGCTTGTATTGAGCGAAGCTTTCAGGAATACAAAAATAATAACAGGAGGCTTTTGCATGCAATCATATTCATTAGGAAACTCACTTTTACTTTAAAGAACAAAGAAGAATCTGGTGGAAAATATGATTATTTAAATAACTACCATAAAAATGATAGAAGATGCAAGGAACAATCCATCATTTAGCTACTGAGTCAGTGAGTTTCTGAAGTAATATTAGAAATAAATGGTACTGTACAAAATCTCTCTAAAGACGTTGAAGAAGGGGGAGCAGAGTAATGTCCCCAAGAGGTGAGCACCTGAAATGAAACCAATATTCGATGAACGTAAAAAGCTACAAAACTATTTTCAGCAAGAGGAGAGCCCCATCGAGCTTCGTCATTTGAAGTAAACTATTTACAACTGGAAATGACTGGGATAAGTCAAATTCGAATGCTCTTTTCAACTAACAAGTATATTCTTAAAGCAAAGTCTTCTAGGAGTTGAAGATGCTGTCGATAAAAAACAATGTATTGGTTAAAAATAATGTACCCAAAGTCCACAGATGCACAAAGTTGTGTGATAGTGATATTCCTTTCTACCCATCTTCATGTATGACCCCAATATAAATATGCATCACTCTGTTAATTCATTAATTCTACTCTACTATTAACAAACCATGTTCAGACTGTAATTAGAAGTTCCACACCAGTGTTTAAAGTCGGATTGTAACATGTTCGTCTGTTGAATAATCTTTGCAAGTATCTCTGTACATCAGTCCATGGTTGTGGGCTATTTCCATCAAGACTTTCTCGTCTGGTTTAATCGCATTTCGGAATTTCTATTTTAAAAAAGTATTATGGCATATTAATGTTAAAAGCATTGAAGAGCTAATATACTTTCTTCAAGCAAAAGGGTTTTGAAATTTGATAAGGGACTGATCTGCTCAATCTACATTTCAGCATTCCAGTTAGGCAATAAGGTGATAACAAAATATGTTTTTCCTTTTGAAGGAACAAAATAAGGGGAATTAAATCATCAACGCAAAATACAAGGCAGAAGCAGGAGTAGCAGGTTTCTAGAAACTAGGGGGCTCTTTATTCAAAAATTTAATTTTTTTACGCGCACCAATCAGTAAAATACTTTCAGTCCCAGTCTTGGAAATTCAAGACGTGAAGCAAAAGGGGTGTGGTTCATGCTTGTAGCCAAATTAAATGGCATGGTGCAAAAAATAGTTCCAGGGCTCTGCCCCAGAGCCTTCTCATAAGCTCGTTGCTTTGCTCGCCAGTTGCACAAAGTCATCATTAACTGGCAAGTGCAGAGCACTGAAAGCTTCATTCCATGCTAGAACCTGATTGCTTGGTGAAAAATATTTTCTAATAAAGTGACAGCAATGGTTATACTCAGTTTCTAGGTTTGATCTTCCGTTAAAAAAGAAATATTTGAAAATAGATTCATCCAGAACAACTAGAAACATTTTATGCTTGTAAGCATCAAGAAACTTTCGGATTGAACAAAATTCTATATATTTGATGAAGTAATTGGGCTAGTGAAAAAAGTAGCAATGCTTGGTTTATAGAAAAGTAAAAATATCCAAAAAGTAGCTAGATATAGTACTATAGTTGACCTAAACTTGTGACATAAGACGTAGTTATCGCTGTTGAGTCGAACTGCTGGACGCTCAAACTGCCACTCTGAGCAGAGGCTTGTTGTTATTGTTGCGGAGAGTGAGACTGGGACTCGTGTAATATAAGTTTATTGTCGACCCTGACTACAGTGGAACTTCCATTAACGACACTTCTATGCCACGGACACCTCCTAACTAGGGACAATATTTCATCCCAAAAGCCCAATCTCTTTGTAATTACAAGCCTCAATACAGCGGACACCTCTCTACAACGAATACTGGTCCCATATCATAGGTGTCTCTTATGTGGAGGTTGCACTATATGCGTCACAAGTCTGAGTTTCTGTCCTCGTCCATGTTTTCTTTGCAATCCTCGTCACACAATACGCTGCAACTTTTTGTTCCAAAAATCAATATAAGCAGAAAATATTATCTGTTTCATTTTGAAATTTTACACACAGAATAGCAACTTACCTCTCTAAAACTAAATCCTTCGGCTCTACAGAAATTCAAGATGGCAAAGAACGGAATCATGAGAATACTTGAGAGAGAAACACACCATCCGATAAACTCTGCCCAAGCCGGGTACGGCTTTTTATTGTAGGAGAGTCCACTCCATTTATAGCTATGGAATATGAACATTGTAACCAATATAACGGGGGTGATAATGCGCCAACATATATTCCACCAGATACCAGGCATATAACCGATCATTTGCGACACCTGAATACGAAAACGTTGTGCACCAAAAAACCAGCCAATGGCAATCACTTCAGTTGCAGCAATGAATATCAGGGACACTCCTCCAGCTTGACTGTCAAATATGTTTAACACATAAATTCCACCCTGCAAAAACACAATATATGTTTATCTTGCTATTTCATAAAATGTAGCGAGGTTCAAAGAAGTTTCCTCTTATAAAACATGATGATGATTGCTAAGATAATGCTGGAGAAGAATATGAATGATCATATGCATTAGTGAATTAAGGGACTAAGGTACCACCCTTTTGAGGATTTTTCACTCTTTGTAGAAAACTAAAACATAAGCTATTTCTTAATTATTTGGACATTCAGCTTTCACCACCGGGTTCCTTACGGTGTAAGGTAGTAACCTGTATTGATTATTTTTGTCCTGAAAATGATTTTCGAGTGTGGCTGACAAAAGTCTGCTCGGAAAACCCTCGTCACATGTCTAGGAACTTGACAAAATAGATCTTTGGCTACCCAAATTAATCCCTGGTAGCACCCCCAGTTTGCTTTTGTTTTGCCCTCTGAAAATATACAACCTCTATTACCTTTACTAGACCTCTAGGACACTTAAAAATCTGCGCCCATGCAAAGACCAACCGCTGTGTTTCTTAATTAAATTTCTTGTCACTAGTCACTACAGATACTTATGCACAAGCTTTAAGGCAGACTTGGGTCTTAATCAATTAGCGATGTTAGGTCTGTGCCAAAACATGGGTTTTTCTCTGAAGTAGGGATCACTTTTTTCCTGAAAGCTGGTAATTTACAGCTCTCACAAACTTTAATTTTTCACCAAACTTTTTGAGAGCAGTAAATGCCGATTGGATACACCAGTTAAACCATTGGAAACCAGATGTGGAAGACACAGTGACAGGTTTTTGTAAGAATTTTATGTGTTGCAAGTGGAATTGTTCATTTCTATGACCTCTGTTTATAAAATTCGGACACAGCTAGTGGTCATGGAAACAGCATTCTCAACTACAGCAAGTGAACAAATTTCCAAACTTCAGTGACACACCTGAGGACACTCGGCGTAAAGACATATTGGAAGCAGGCTTAATTTCTATCTTGTCTCAGTAAGAACGTGGGGAAACCAGCCAAAAGATGGATACATGCAAATACGTACCTGGAATATCATGGGGATTCCAATGCAAAGACAAACCAAGCATGTACCTAGAATCACTAATTCTTTTCTTTTCATTAGCTTCTTTGGCCATTCGTCTATGATGCTAGTGATGATGCATTCAATACAAGCAAACTAGGAGAAGATCGAATAATAATGATAATATTACTGATACTGCTGTACCTTTTAATATTGTCTTTGAAACACTGAAGGCCGCGCGCAACATTGATTTCCCCTCGGTGTCTCCCAGTTTAGCCACCTCGGAAACTTTGTAGCGCGCGACAAAATTTGCAGCAAGAGACACGCAAATGTTTCTGGTTGACAGCAGAGACATTTCTTGTCTCCGCAGCATGTTGCTCGCATGTCACTCGCATGTTTAACCACCCTGGCAGACACGCCGAATACAGTGTCGCGCGCGACAAGTCTCCTAGTTTAGACATAGCTTGAAGATAATGCCAAATCACAGTACACTACACTATGCAATTTTCCACTAAAAGCTAATGAAAGTGACTTTCATGTAGGACTGATCAACGTTGCAGCCGACGAGGAAAATTTATCTTTGGCAATGGCATGCAAAACATGAATGGCTGTGATGAAAATCATCTTTTAGAATCTTGCACTGTGAAACTACACATTAAAAGCATCCAGCGTTGCAAGCATTATAGAGAAACTCGCAGGGCCGTCGCTAGGACTCAACGGCTGGGGGGGTGTAGCTCGGTGTTTTGCCGACAAAATGGGCGTGGCTTTTAGAGATGGGTGTGGCTTGGCGGTGGCTCTTTCCTTGGTGAATTTCTTTCTGTTTCCCATGCTTTGCACTCAACCGTCAGGCCAAGAATATTATGCTTGAATCACAGAACATCATATAGAAGTGGGGGACACACATGCAAGAGGGGTCCGGGGGCATGCTCCCCCGGGAAAATTTTGAAAATTTGAACTCTAAAATGCCGTGAAACACAACCTTTTCAGCTGTTGAACAACAACATTGTAATCATTTGCCAGTTTGATTCTTGTATACACTGTATAATTTGAGACTAGTTTGATAATGCACTCTAGAGCGCTTTACAGTTTGAAATAGGACTAAACCTCTAATTTTAGACATAGGCAGTCTTGGCGACCCCGTGTATTGTATCTCCATCCTGTTTGCTGCTGCGCGCTTGTATCTGTTATGGCTGGCAAACTGGCATGTACAGATACGATTAGCTGGTAAGGAAGCACTTTCTCTCGGCATTTGCTCGCAGTTAGCAACCCCCTAACTGTTATTGATACCTAACATGTCGGCAGCTGTGGAAAGTGGATGCTAGTATTCGTCGGCAAGCTATGTGCTGAACGCTTTCCCGACTTTTGCCGACACGTTTATTTTGTTTCTTTTGATTTGCAACATTTCTCGCCCTTAGTTACTATTGCCGAAAAATTCCGTTCTTCTCAAATTTGCCGACGGACGACTTGCCTGGGGGTGTCACACCCCACACCCCCTCACCCCCACACCCCCCCGTAGCTACGGCCCTGGCTTGGCGCTAGCGGTAATTCGAACGCGGTTTAATGGTTACACACGTTGCATATAGTAACTGCAATACCCTCAACAGAGCAGTGCGCCACTGAATTTAGGCAACAGGCCATAAAAGTGCCTATAGTATTCACTGCCCAAGTTATCAAAGCGTTCGGCTTCGGCACAAAGAAGATGAAGATCTTAGCAGGGTATTTTTTGTCCATTCTGTACACTCTTTTGATCAGTGAACAAAGTATATCATGCTTTAGCATATTTTCTTTTATATCAGTATGAAAACAGCAAAACTAACTGAAGAAGCGTACCTGAAGATACAACCTTATCAACATCAATACTCAATTGTTTGGACATGAAACCAAGGACGCTGAATATGACAAATCCTGCTAGAGAACTTGTGAATGAATCCATGCATACTAGACCAATCGCATCTCTGAAAATTTTAAAGTATGATTTTATAGATGGCACTGTATAGTGTATGTATGTAAGGTAGTGTTGTATATGGAGTAGCTACTAAGGGGTAAAATGGCAAGGAGTAGCACGCGGTCTAAAAGAGTATACTAGCTGATATTCTGATATGATTTATTCATGAATACTACAGGCACACATGGTAAATCTAAGGGGAATAAAGAGGAGTATCAAGACGCAAAAGGTTTTTGCATCAAATCTGTATCTGATGCAAATAGTCTTAGGAATCCTCGGGGGATTTCTGTTCCGGATTTTTTCCGAATAGCATAGCCTCACTTCATTCACAAGGAACTTTTGCCATAGGTAAGAGGAAGATAAAATCTAGGGAGCTGTCCGGTTCTAAATATATTGTTTATGTAAGTTAAGGCAAATATTGTGTCCGAATATGGTTGTTTTTCAAAATCTCTCACAGTTATGCGTGGTGCAGCCTTCCGAGCCTCCTACACCTTCTGCACCTATGCTTTTGACCCACGTGTCTTGTTCAATACCGTGTTGAGAGCGTTTTATATGAGATCAGCTAGGCTTTAGTAAGGCTGCAGTGTAAAAATCAATGTATGCGATGCGAAGCAAGCGAAAGTTATGATACATCGAAATATGTCCAGAACCATATAACGATTGCTGTGACTAGAACTATTCATTCACCTGAGACAGTTGTTATGAAAGTCGTTGTAGCTTCCCAAAGAGAGCAGCACTCCCCATGCTGGTCCAAGCGAGTAGAAGAGTTGTGTTGTAGCTGCCGCCCATACCTATGGCACAAGCAATAAATGAAATTTCTTTCTTTGTTTTTATAGCTATTTCACCCTATTCGCAATCAAAAGAGAAATATTCTCTTTCCGGAAAGAATTCAGTGCTGGGCAAAAGGTATATAATCACAACATAACTTGCGTTATAAAGTTGAAAAACTTACTGATGGATCAGCTAGCTTTCCCCACTGTGGTTTGATATAAAATAGAATGCCATCGACTGCTCCTGGGAGAGTTAGACCACGTACCAAAAGTATAATAAGGACGACGTATGGAAAAGTCGCCGTGAAGTATACAGCCTTGAATAGAAAACGAAGAGTTACTCAAAATCACAACGGATAGAGAAAAATTCTGCAGATATACGTTCAACTCTAGGTTTTTTTGTCTGTCACTTTTCAGAGTATGGAATGTAAGAAGAAGGACAGAATGTACACCTGATTCCGGGAGGAGTTAATGAGAATGTTCACATCGGAAGAAAACGCATACCGTTTTGATACCCTACTATAAGATAGCAAGCTTGCATTATATCAGATAGCTTCATGTTTATGATTACACTCTTTTTTTATTAACAATGCAAAATTTAAACAATCGCCCCAAAAATTGCCAAAATTTTAAACAATAAACAACGTCAACAAACAATTTGCTTGGTGCGAATGAATAAACAATTTTTTGGGTGTTCATCAATAAGTAGCTAAACAATGTTTGAGGCGAAGCGCAAAAAATCAATTGTTTATATAAAAAAGAGTGTAAGTTCAACAACGGCGATAAACACGCTAGCGAATCTATAATCACTACTGTGGTGGTACTATTTGCGTACTGTGGTGGTAGTTTGTGCGTACTGTGGTGGATAATCAATACTTGTGGTGGGTTGCTATGCTTACGGTGGTGGCAGTTTTGGCGTACTGTGGTGGATAATCACTACTTGTGGTGGGTTACTATGCTTGCAGTGGTGGCAGTTTTAGCGTACTGTGATGGATAATCACTACTTGTGGTGGGTTACTATGCTTGCGGTGGTGGCAGTTTTGGCGTACTGTGGTGGATAGTCACTACTTGTGGTGGGTTACTATGCTTGCAGTGGTGGCAGTTTTAGCGTACTGTGGTGGATAATCACTACTTGTGGTGGGTTACTATGCTTGCGGTGGTGGCAGTTTTGGCGTACTTTGGTGGATAATCACTACTTGTGGTGGGTTACTATGCTTGCGGTGGTGGCAATTTTGGCGTACTGTGGTGGATAATCACTGGTGGATAAAGCAAAGATTAAGTTAAATCTAAAAGCATGATGAATTCTCAGTACCTTTCCAACTGATTTGATTCCTTTCCACATGCAGAAATAAACCACAGTCCAAGCACAAAGAAGAGTCAACGCCAGCTGCCATCTTATTTGGCCTATTTCATTGACTCCGCTCGTTATATCCAAAACATTATGGCTGAAGAAAAAATACAAAATTGCAGGTATTTAGAATAACAACGACCAGACGTGCTGCGAAAATTTGATAGTCGAAGATTCACGTTTACTCGAGAAAAATTGCCTGAAGGGATTCGCCATTCCTGAAATCTTATACGATTGCCATTTTAAGCCTAGTTCCAAAAAAGGTCTTAAGATTCGCCGATCCCTTCTTCTATGCTCCAAACCGATCTAAGTGGCAGTGTTACCATTCATCGAGGACCAGTCGGTGACTGTCTGACGGGTGCCTGACTCACACTTTAAGACAGAGAAAACGCGCGGAATGGCTTTCCTGTAAATGGTTAGTTACATACATCTATGCATCTATGTGACCATCATCCAACAATATGGGGATAAGCAACATCGGTGTGACATATTCCAAGTAGAATTTTCTTGGATTCAAGGAACCGTAAGAGTCCAGTTGAACTTTTCTCATGTCTTCCAATCTTGAAAATTTACAATCGAAGCAATCGTTATAATCGCAAGGATGTGCTCCTGTTAAAAAAGGCATACTTTCGCCGATGCTCTTACGATCTTATGGGTCAAGGTTTTAAAAGAGCGATTTTATGCAGTCACAGAGCTACTGGAAGACTATTTTGGAAAATGCAGGTAGACAAGAATACTTGAATGATCCCGTATATTTGAATATTTCTCTCTTCAATGATTGACAGAAATCCATATATTAGTAGGCTACCTAATCTACACAGCAAAATTAGAAGTCTTTTTAGTTAACGCAACATTATAATTGGCTGCGGTTGACCTATTACTTTGTGTCTAAACCTGCACTACATCTGTAGTTGCATTTAATAGTACTTTTTCAGTTGTATTATATTCTAATGTAGTCCACTGATTTCAATGACATAGCCAAACGGGGGGGGGGCACAGGGGGGCAGCCGTTCCCAAATAGCCCAAGACAGGTTTTCTATAAAGGCTAAATCTGGTGTAAAAGTGTCGCAGGGTAAGACTTAGTTCTTTGTTCTTAAAACCTTTGTCCTTATTTTCCTAGACTATACGTCATTTCACCTTTAATTTAATTTACGTCCCTGGAACTTGTACTACGTTACTAATTTGAAGGTACACAGACACTGACGTCACGTTAAAATTAACTCTTTGATTACTAAAAAGCAAAAAAGGTTAAAACTCTTACTTCCAGTATTCCTCTGATGCAGAAATCCTTTTGGTTCCATTCAACACACATTCAATCAACGTTCCATTATTAAAAACAGGTTTTAAGTATGAATGCTGGCATACTGTTGTATTATGTCCGGTTGCATTTGCGATTATTTTCAGGCCATTTCCCGTGATGCTTAGAGCTTCTGTACACGTGGGTGAATTCCACTCATGACGACATTTGCGCCAAGGAACGTCACTTCTAAACGAATCAAATAGATAGAACAATATCCATCCAATGATGACGTTATAGTAAACGCTGATGAGAAAACACACCGTAACCATTGCATAGCCAACGCCTGAAAAGAACAAAAGTATGAAATTTAGTGCCGACACCCGGTTATGCGATTGCGTTTAAGCCGGATCTCCGCAAGAGAAAGTCTTCGCATGACGAAAAGTGGAATTCTTTTTGAACTTTTTGTCATTCGCTGCAATGTACAGACGAAGAGATGAACAGAAAATGCTTTCCGCGAATGTGTGTCGACGAATTCTTTCCCTTCGCGCGAAGAATTTCACCTAGATCCGGCTTTGACGGGATATCCCGGATCTGACCCGACCATACCGGAACCATTGCTAGTTCCGTTGGATCTTTTAACAGCAGTCTCTCCACAAGACATTCCTGCGATACATATGTTTTTTTTAAAGACTATTAGGAAACTACGAAAAATAATAATGATAACAAATATAATAATTAAGATGATAATTACGTTAAAACAAATAATGACAAGGTTAAGGATAACAGTAATGACAATAATGATGATAGAAACAATGATGATGGTAATAATACCGATTGATACTTAGAAAATGATAATGATATGATTGCGATAATGATTACGATAACGACAACTGTAACAATAATGATTACGATAATGATAAGTATTGATAAGTAATAACGATCATGATAATCATGATGACAATGCCAATGACAATGAAAATAACAATGATAATGATAATACAAAAGAAAATAGAAATTAAATTGATGATCACAATAATCAATATGACAACGATAGTTGATGATTAGAATAATAGTAACTATAATGACATTGATAACCATAATGGCAACGACAATGACAATGACAATTATAGTGATTGATAGATAATGAATATGATTAGGAAAATGAGAATGATTATGATTATGATTATGATAATGATTACGACCATGATTACGATAATGATAATGATTACGATAATGATAACTATTTATGATATTGATAGGTACTGTATAATGAATGTGATTTATCGTCATTAACACAGTTCAAACTAAAATATCGTTTCAAAGATAAGAGCAAATTGTCATTACCTGCAAATACAGGACACATAGCCCTCCATGCTTGAATTGGACCTCTTGAAAAGTACTGTCCAATGGCGACTTCGAGGTAATACATTGGTAGTCCACATAAAACCATCATTATGAGATACGGAATTAAAAATGCACCTGGAAAGCAATTAAAAGCAATTAAAGAGGCAAATTGAGCTTTGAAAACTGTTATTATAACGTTACTCCCCACAACTAACTCTAATAAGATCCAAATTAGTAAATCCTAATTCAAGCTTAATATCTTTTAAACTAAAAATGTTTTACATGGTTAAACTCAGCAAACCAAGAAGAAGCACCAAAATGTATCGAAAGAATTTTAAGCCTCAAATGACTTATAAAACTCGTTTTGCATTCTCTTCTATTATAGTCAGGTTTACTCAAATCGCAGGGTTTTCTTTTATGCTCTTAATTTGCGAAAGTGTGCGAATTTCGTCGTATCGAAATAGAGAAAGGTTCCATAAATTATAACAGATTCAGTTGGTTTTTGTAATTAGAATCCACACGTCTGAGCACATCGATCTATCGCTAGGTAGGCTACTTTCTGTAGTTTAACTGTACTGTATCTAATGTTTTGTTTTGAAAATTTACCCATACAAGGCAATTTAAACAACAGCAATTTTTAATCAATCAAAATACAAAAGAAAACAACTCACCACCGCCATTTTTATAAGCCAGAGATGGAAACCTCCATACGTTTCCTAGACCAACACTGAAACCAACACAGGACAAAATGAACTCTGCTTTGCTCGACCATCTAGGCCTAGCATTTTCGTGACTTTCACCTTTACCTGTTTCACTATCCACTCCAGCAGATGCCAGCTGCTTTTTCTCTTCAAAATTCTTTCCGTTAAAATCTTCGAGTTCAACTTTGGCTTTCGTCATTTTGTTTCTGGTGTCTTCGCCTCTCTGTATACAAATGTACAACCGACTCTTTGGATGTTTTCAAGACGCTATATATAAAGTTGTATTACAAGCGTTTTTGATTATATATTACGCTTGTAAAGTAGATACAACGTGTCACCTGTAATAAATATTGTTGGGATTGTTGGTTGAGTGAATAAAACGAACAGGTCAATGGTCGACAGCGTGTGTTTCGCTTTCTTCCTACTTATCAGGCCATATTTACGAAGCCTTCAGCAGCCGTCGGCAAATTATTGAGTTTGTTGTGCACATGGAATTAAATGTACTTATTCTATTGTCTGTAGAAAAGCACTTATTACAATATAGTTCGATTCAGTATAATACAGATACAATGGCTATTCAAATTAGTAACGAATCAGATCCACGTTACACTGTCTTAAAAGTTCTCGAAGTGGGTCAAATCCTTAAAAATTTTTATCCCTTTTCCCACAAGATTCTATCGAAACGAAATGTGGTGTAACTGTGGTTATAGAAAACTGCCAAAGGAATTGGTTTGGTTTCCGCATAAACAGCATCACTTATCCTGCTCAAGAAGCATGGGCCTATTGGCTCCCCTGAGGACGGAAAATGAGGTACCGCTTAGGGGGGCCGCTGTAGGCACAGTCCGTCAAGAAACTTGACTTTACGGTGACTTGCGGAATATAAAACCTGGTACAACCTTAATTTGTAACAACATCTGAAGTTTCCCTGGAGTTTCTCCTTTTTACAGCGTCTTTCAGCTACACACTAGTCTCTGTGTTTCTTATATTCGACCTGATTTTTATCATAGTATAATAGGGAAAAACCCTGTTTTTCTCTATTAACTATGTTTTTACCATCTAAATGTATATGACCTATATGATAGTAGATGGTAGAGAAACATTGAGTAGGGATGGTAGAGAACCATCAAAATTGTGTCCGGTTGGTCCGGTTACATCGAGGGCAGGCAATTTACTCCTTGGAATCTTGTACACCTTTGTTGAGATTCAATTGTTTTTGCAGAAATCCCTTGAAAATCCTTTTGCTTCAACAGTAATTTCGTACATCTTTTTAAAGAGCGCAATGCGCAGCCTGTTACTTGATAGATGTCATCCAATTCTCAGCATCATATTTCTAAGAAAGCTTCCATTCCTAACAAAAATGGTGAAATCTAAGGAAAGACGATGAACATATTATAAACGAGGCTTGTTTTACTCTTTAAAATGGTGTACGAGATTCCCGTTTAAAGAAAAGGATTTCCCAAGGATTTCTACAAAAACAATGCAAATTCAGCTTCTCTTTTGGTGCATTTCGAGCCGCATCTGGGTATTGATTCCGCCTGAGTTCAATGTTTCGGTCTGTTTCTTACTTTCATACTCTGAGGAGTGTCAGACCAAAAAAGCTTTTAAGTGTACCCGAAAATTTTTCCGCTGTTTATCGTAATTTTGAAGTTTTGTACTACTCAAAAACTATACAAAAACAATGGATATTGCAATAAGGGTGTACGAGATTTCCAACGAGTCAATGGCCCTCGATTATAAATTAGTTACATTCGTACATTCTTGATACTGCATGTTTATTGATGCATTGGGTAATAAGAAAGGTGGCCCTTTGAAAGCTGGTTAACCCCTCTTTTTGAAACCATATCTTCACTTTTTATGTTCTTGCGGGAGACTTTCTCTTGATTAGATTTTCTACTTAGAGAATCTCTTAGAAGGTATTCATCTATTCGAGGGGCAATTCACTTCTTGAAAATCTCGTACACCTTTGCTGAAAGTCTTATTGTTTTCTCGGAAATCCCTTGAAAGTCCTTTTGTTTTAATGGCAATCTCGTACGCCTTTTTGCAGAGTGAAATGCCCCTCGCATTTATTGTTGGTATCGTTAGTTAGTTTTTATAGTGTTATAGGCTACAGCTGACGAATTGAAGCTTGTGAGTCATGGGGTTGAGTTGAATTTGGGATTGAATGATAAGAGAAACTGAAATTTTGAAGGAATTCCCAGAGAAATACGTAAATTGTTCTTCTTAAAGAAAATCTCTTTTTTACGCGTTTTTGACAGCAAAATGACCTTATACAGCAAGCATAAATCTGTCGAGAAGAATCCAAGCTAGCGCCACGTTGATCAGAGGAGGAAACGCCCTTCGAAATAATTTGTATTGAAGTTGTATGGCGTATAGCTTAGCTAAATAAGCTAAATTCACAAGTTCAGCAGTGTAATAGCGGCTTCACAGCAGCTTCTATTACATGGAGGCAATAGTTATATCCTTCAACGATCTATTGACATTACCTGTAAGTAACCAGAACGACGCGATGATCCGTTACTGGTTAGGTCAATGCACGCTAAATGCATTTTTGTAGCATCGCAAGATTAGCAAACTTTGGTAACCTTCATAATGCCTCAGCTTCTTTCCGTTAAATCTTTATGATCCGATACTTATTGCGCGGCTGTTAAAATTTTCACATCGCAGCTTCATAAATGCAAATCGAAACATTTGATCGTAAACCGTCGCAATTTGAACGATCATTGTTGAGCGAACGCAAATTCGTGAAAGTATGAATGGTTTCAATTTATTTAAACAATTCACTTGCCAATTTCTTCAAAATTCAAACAAATGCAGGGATGATCGTAGACCGACACAGTCTTAGCGAAATTCCTCAAGCGAAGTAAAAACCTTTGTCGCCGCAAATGCGCAGAGCTGAATTTTCTGTTCTTTCTTTCGTTGCAGCGAATAACTACTACAGCCTCGTCCCCAGGGTGAATAGGCCTCTACGTGAAACTCCGCTGTCCATATTCGACCCTGGTATCGGCCTTGTCTATTTGCAATTTGATTGGCTGTTCAAACAATAGAAATTTTAAGTGACGTCACAGTTTCTTCAAAATTTCACACCAAAATAGGCCGAAAACTATGCGAAAAACATGTGAAAAACCAAAAGTGATGCTACATGAGATACTGTATCTTGCCTTACAGTTGTCAATCGAATTCTTTGCATTTCCTTGCTAAGAACATATGCTTTCGGAATCTACATTTTGTTTTTATGCCTAGGCCAAAAGTGCCAGTATTTTGGCAGATTTTGTGGCCGGTACCAGGGCCTGAATCGATATGACGGTTGAGATTCGAGGAAATTCGATTTGGGGCCTCGGGACAAGGTTGTAACTACTTTTACTTTTCACTGCGGAATCTCTTTGCACGAAGGATTTCGTATCGGAGAACCGGCTCCATGGAAGCCAGGCTCAATAATGTAGCGTACTCTATGTACAGGCAAAACATCCTAAGCTATTTCTTCAACATGTTTCTGCAACTAAGTAATCTTAATCCGTAATTCGCAAGTCGCAACTTAATCTTCTTTGGTTGTACCACTCTTTTAACAGTTGCACAAACAACTGGTGAAAAACGACAATCTAAAGATCACACAGAAAATTTTGCACGAAGATTTTAAATGCAATACATTGCTTTGAAAATTTTTTACGACATTCAACATAATGCCTTCGATCTTCCAAGAATGATCAGCAACGCAACCATTGCAAATTAAAAATAAAATCGTACAACGTTTCTGATCACTCTATCAGAATCGAGAATGGTAAATAGAAAAGCGGAGGTAATTCTTCTTAATGAAATTATTCATTTGATCTCGGTTCCTTTTTTACACCACAGAAAGCAAACGTAGATTGAAGTTGAAAACAAAAGATACAAAAATTTACTAAAAGATAACCAAATATTAAGCTAGATAAAATCAAAAGCTACATCACCAGTGAGAATAAAAAAAACATACAGTATAAAATGTCTATTTCGATTTTCGCTTGTCACTACTGTGGGCTACTCCTACTTTATTTCGTGAGACTTAGGCTTCCAGCCATAGGATTATATTTTTTACCGATAAGTCTACAAAGACTATGTATAGTTCAGCACTGAAGGTAATACGTAGAACTACTTCTGAATTGTATTGACAACTGAATATATACAGCAATTTGCAATTTCATGTCCAAAGAGAAGTGCGATAATATCCATGGTCCATTTTTGACCATCTGCTTTGGACGAAAGCGATAGTAATTATTCTGACGATGACGACGATGACGAATGCGACGAAGATGACGACAGCGATGGCAACGGCGATTGCGAGGCGACCAAGTTAATTTTAATGAATATCATAAAAGTGGCGGCTATCATAACGATGATTCCAATGAACTACGACGTACATATTTTTATAAGATGGTGATTATTTTGGTGATGGCGATTAAGTTGATAATGACGATAATGGCGATAATTTTGATAATTATAATGATTCAATGATAAGGTTGGGGATGAAGTAATGGTTGAATATCACCACTTTGTCGTGCTCATCTATCTAGAGATAGCAGCTCTTTGGTTATAAAGAAATTCCAGTTGACTAGTGTTCCTAAAAATCTATTCCTATTCGTAATTTGGTGATTTCATTTTCCATTTTCTTCATTGCTAAGAACATTACCCAGTAAACTATATTAAAAGTTGCAAATGAGATTGGGAATATCAACCGCGAATACTCATCAATGGTATCGACGCGAAAGTTCCATACAGACTTTCCAATAGATATCGATAAAGCCCCTGATTTGTGTTCATCTTCTTCGTTTGCTTTTGAAGAAAATTTTTGTCCATCAAAAATAACAACTACTGGCTTACCATTAGAATGATTGTTCTCATCGTGCGAAAGCTAAAAAAAGAACAAAAAAAATTCAGAACAATTCAAGCAAAAATAAAATAAAAATGTCATAAAAAGGACAATAAGGACACTCTGAACATAAAGATCATGGCCTATATCTTTCAACACTTTAATTCATGCTTGAATTTGAAAAAAAAAAACGATATCTTGTACTACCAATGTCTTTGTTTCATAGAGGGGTTTTTGAATCTGTCCATATCAAAACCAAAAGCAGTGGCGTAACGGAGATCTGTGCGGCCCTTAGTGACGTGGTGGGACCTGGGCCCCTTGTACCAATGTCTAATTAGGAACAAGGAAGTAAGAAATAGGGAACAGGGACCAGAATATAGGGACACTACGAAATAGGGACTAGGAAACTGCAAGTATGTCGTAAAAAGTTTTGGATGATCGTTTTTCTGTTGCATTTAGTACCCACACGTCAGAGTCAGGTTTGTCGAATGTCAATCTTCTTTGTCTCCGTATTTCAATAAAAAGTACTGCAAGATTGCCATGCCTTTCTTGGCTGATTGCTCATCTCAAATAGGTTTTAGCATTCAGTTTGGAAAAAGTTTTTCGGCGATAGCAACAACTATTGCAATCATTATACAGAGGAATGATGAAGCATCAACTTTGCAATATGAATGGCTTACTTAATTTAAGCAGTTTGTCATATAAGAAAACACGCGTAATTCACCAAAAAAGATCATTTCACAATTACATAATTTTAAGGTTGGGGGCCCTTAGTTGTATGCCCTAAAGTCGGCTACGCCACTGAATAAAAGGCCGGATTTGTGTAGACAGAAACCGTGCGTTTTCTCACTTCGACTATTTAATAAATTCTATTGGTCTTCCAGTTGTATCCCCTGAGTTGATTGATGTTCAAAACACAATACCAATCTGACTTCACTTTTCTGATTGGTGCATTTCGATCTGCATCTGGGTAAAGACTCCGCCGTAGTCGATTGTTACGGTATGCTTCTGACGCTTATACCCCGAAGAGAGTCAGATGGAAAAAAACTTTTTAGTATGTCCAAGAATGTTTCCACTATTTCTCGCCATTGTGAAGTTATGTACAAAAGACTATAGGACTATTTAAATCTTGTATGTTGTATTTCCATAATAGCGTATGGAAAGAACCAGTCAACAGTTTAATGTTTACTTTTTAAAGCCTTAGCTTTCTACCCTATGTTTTGACAAAAGTTGGCTTGTCTCGTGCGTCTTAGGTACTGCATTCTATTTCCACATAATGTGCCCGTTAAGAAGGGTTATGTGAGTCAAACAGTGTACAGTGGCCTAGTTCTTAAAGTTCCTTATTTTTGGGCCCTTTTGAGGCAATTGTAGTTCCAAAAGTTTCTCAATAGTTCCTTAATTTTAACTGCACATACAGTGGTCTTAACAATAAAAGAGAGACATTTGCATGTGAGCAAAGCTCGAGACTACTCAAAGAAACATTGGATACATGCTTAACGACAATTTATGTGATTTTCGACTGCAAATGAATGGCACCGGCTTTCTAATTCTTGACTATTTGCAGTGAAAAAGTATTCGACATTCAAAAGTTCCTTAATGATTTTCGCTTTAGTAGTATAAGTTCTTTGAATTTTCGGGCCTTCTACATGTAGGTTCCTTATAAAGTGGTTCCTTATAAAAAAAAGTAAGTGCAAAACAATGGAAAAAGGTTTTTCGAAAGGATTTTCAATAGTTTACCTGAAAATGTTTTCCAAGAATATTTGGAACCCTTGCTCTGAGCTCATGATATTCACCATTTACCAAAGGCTTTCGAGAATTGTTATCCTTGTGCTACAGTACAAAGAATAACAAAAGTTTGTCAACAATGGCCATAACGCTGTTAAAAAGTCAAAATGATAATGATGATAATGGACTCAGCTCATCGTAAACACCTGTGTGGAGAGGGTCTAAATAGAGCAGGGTAAATCTGTGGTAAATCTCTAGGAATTGTACTTGAACAAGGTTAATTGGATTTTAACAAAATTATGCCAAAATCAAGAACAAAACAAAAACAAATCAAAAACAAGAGCTGTACTAAAACATTGTTCAAGATGATTCTGGGGTTGGGTCACGCTCAAGACTACACTTTTTTTTAATAAGCAATTTGACTTTCGTCCAGCCCTCAAAGTTGTTTAAAATTTTAGACATTTCAGCCCTCAAAGTTGCTTAAACGTTCCTTAACATTTTTTGTACGTACTAACCACCCCTGACTTCGCGGGTCCAAATCGTCATCTGCTAGGCCTACAACATGACTTTTGGGAGACAGTTAGCTAACGAACTTCAACATGCAAAACATAAGAACGAAGAACAATTTCCTAACACAAGAAAGAGAATAAGCTTGGTTGTTTGACTCCTTAGTTGCTTACAGTAATTCAATTGAGCCCTCAAGTTGCTTAATGTTAAGGTCAGTTCAGCCCTAGTTGCTTATTGAGCGGTTGCTTGTTAAAGAAAAAGTGTAGCTAAGGTCATCCATTTCTGCGATTTTGGCCTAGCCAGAGTCAGGCCAAGGGCATCATATCTTACAATGTTGGTCCAGGGAACGGTCATTTTTATAGCTTAAATAAGATGGTAAAGGGTATCACTTTCCGAAATGGCTCGAATGGTCTAGAAATGACTCCTGTGGCTTAGAGATGCATCTAGCCAAGGGTACCATTTTTCAATATTCGGCTAGCCAAGGGTATCCTTCTGTAGAAATTGGTCTAGTTAAGGGTGCCATTCCCGTAAAAATTAATTTAGCCAACGGTACCATTATGAGTGTGCTCGAAGTTCAAAGTATAGCAAAGAATCCCCCCCCCCCCCTAGAAGATACCAGTAAAAACAATTTTAACGCAATTAAAAAATAGATTGATCAGTGTTTACCAATAGATGATTATCATTATCATGACCATCTTTTTTCATTAATCTTTTCTTTTTCCTTCGCTGTCGTCTCTCTTTGTCAGTTAACCACAGTACCAATGTGTATTCAATCAGCACAGCAAAGACGAATACAAAACTAACAATCAAATACCAGTCAACTGCCTTGATGTACGATACCTGTTTGAAGAGGAATGCGGAATGCTTTCACTCAAGCCGTTGAAAAATGTTATAGTACATATCTATTCGAAACTTATAGAACTAGATTACAAACAGATACAAAGTTTGATAGTTTGTTTCCAAAGCGTTAAATATAGAGTGCAAAAGCCATGCTTTTTCAGTTAAAAATATGCAGAAATTTCGAAAACCAGTATGTTGGGAATATGTTAAACACTTGTTGAGATGGTGGTATACTATTGATCGTGATCGGGCAATGTAGTTATGGTTATCGCTGTTGAATCCGAAGAAATACATTTCTCCAGTTAGCAATACCTAACCCAATATTTTACATATTTGACAGATTTTGACTGATTACTTTTGACGCTCTTTAAGAAAATGAAGAGCAGCTTGAAAACTTTGGTGACGTCACACTTTGGTACTTAGCTATCACCAGTGCGTTATCATACTACATAGAATCAATAAATTAGCTGTAGTTTTGTTTTCTGTACTGAATTGCTGGACGCCTAAACCACAGCATATCACAAAAGTTAAACCTGAATCAAGCGAACAGTAATAACATATAAATTACTTTTAATGTGAGCTAAAGTTAGCTTGAGCGTCAAGCAATTCAAGTTGAGAGCGATAACTAGCTACATCTCCTAATAATTTTAAGAGCAAACAACAGGACATAGGATACGGAAACTATGGTGCACTTTAAGCAAATAAAACATTGAGAAGAAGCCTTTTTTGAGAAAAACAGAGACACATTTCCAATTTATGTTTATGTCTTCGGGAAAGTGAAGATGAAATTGCGTCGTGTGCCAGTCGCTGGGACTTCAGTAGTAGGTTAACAAATCGAGACCTCGACCCTGGCTGTGACGCTACCGTAGCTGGGGCTCGAGCCCCGATCTCGCTGAGCTTCTGACACCACGAGCCAGCTGGATTAGGCCACGAAGCTACAGCACCTTGGCAGGGGAGGGGGGCACGGTCTCGTGGCATCCCCAGTTCCGACGCCTAGGCAAGTGTCAAAGTTGAAGTCCTAACCATAACAGAATATAGTATAAAAATGTCTGGTTTTGGATTACCTTCGGCATTGATGTGTTGAGCATGTTGAGGATTGTTGTTATCGTAAGTACAGATGTTATTCCAAGAGCCACTCTTGCTGCAGTTGATTCTTTAGGAATGCAAAAACTGATCCATGAAATCATAACGATCAGCGCACATGGAGAATACAGATGCAAGAAAAAATATCCAGTTCTTCTTTCCAGCTTGAAAACAGCTGTTAAGCCAGACCAATTTCCTTGGAAAAAGAAGACGTTACACTAAACTGATTTGTAGTTTGCTAGCTACAAGCCCACGGGGGTACTTGACTAAGTTTCGGATAGAGACGTGCCGCCCGAGCAACAAAATGCCTACCCATATTATACCAAATTCCTGAAAATATATACCCAAAATTGTGCGAAAAAATTAGCTCCTACACTACTTTATATGATTTAATGTACCACAATATGATAGTTCGAATCAAGCGTCACTAAGAAAAGTGAAAACAAACAAAACTAAGACCGTTTTTTATAAACAAAGTTGATACCGATTTTTGAGAAATTGATACCCTTATTTATACAAATTTTCAGAGAATTAAGACCCATGTTTATATCAAAATTAAAAAAAAAACGATACCCTTTTTGGCAGCACGTCCTCACTCC
This sequence comes from Chrysaora quinquecirrha, assembly GCA_014526335.1. Lineage (NCBI taxonomy): Eukaryota > Metazoa > Cnidaria > Scyphozoa > Semaeostomeae > Pelagiidae > Chrysaora > Chrysaora quinquecirrha. The sequence continues at coordinate 435,142 of JACTAT010000031.1, forward strand.
CCCAAGAGAGAGAAACATATACCTTTAGTTGGATAAAACAAAATAATGCAGATGACACTTAGTTATCTTATTTGATTCCAGGTACGAGATCCAAGTTCCTAAAGGCTAGCGGACTGGATCAAACAGCACGTTCCACGAATCATCTGACAAAAAGGATTTAGGGGGATCTAGTAAGAGAAAAACCACCTCACACCTCAAAACCTAAAACCGATTACGATGAAGATGATTAAGATGAAAATGATGATCATGGTAATCATAATGATGGTGCTGAGGATGATTGTTTGCCCAATGAAGATGATGATGATAATTATGAAGATTTTGGCAGTGATTTAGAGGTGCACGATGATTGCTTGATTAAAGCTGTTGATGATAAAGATGATCATTTTTATGATGAAATCTTTATCAAATTTCATTTTAAAGGTAACACTAAATTTTTTACATCCGTAATACTTCACAGGTAAGAAAAGTTTTCAAATAACACTGAATATCAAGCTCCATCTGGACCTTCATATAATTAGCATGCAGCAAATCCTTCGTTGGAAAGATATCATAAATCAAGAGAAACATTATATTCCAAGTCTGTTAACAAATGACTCTTTTGCCCCTTCTACCCTGGGTTTAAAGGGCAAGGGCCCCCTTCTCCCCCCTACTGCGTTGTCCTTGAAAAGATTTCACAAAAGAGATTTAAGAAGACTAGAGTTAACAAAGCTAATTTAAGTTAACCAGAGAGTTAATGAGGGATACCCTTAAAACGGAACTCAGCACTTACCAACAACGTACTCTGTATGTCTTGTTAGTGTTTCAAAACCAGTCAGGTTATACTGTGGAAGGGTCCTTACTTTGTTGCCAATAGCGATTCGGCTTGGTTTGTCTTCCCATTTGAAAGTGATATCTCGATCGCTATATCCATCTACAAAATAGAAAATAGGAAAGAGTTTGATGTAAAAAAGCGTGAAAGCTGTTACCCTGCGTTTCAGTCAACCGACCTTTAAGTGTGTGGATAAAAGGTAGCTGCGATGCTATCACATCAAAGGTATCAAAAGAATTAACGAACATACAGTGCTCGTCTTCAACGGGCATAAATGGCATAAATGGATCAAATTCAAAAGTGGCATCATGGCATTAACGAAACAAATGGTGTAGCTATATGTGATAGAGGAATGTAACAGAATGTTTTATCATATAGAAGAACTGATATATGAAAGAAGTAATAGAGAAATCGGATCGTTTACATAGCTAGACAATTGGGTCAGGTCAGAACGTTCTTACATTTAATATTGATACACATGATCAGTTGAGGATATTCAGTACAATGGAGGGATATCATCCGTACAGTGGAGGGATATCATCAGTACGATGGAGGATATTCGGTACAGTGGAGGGATATCATCAGTACAGTGGAGGGATTTCTATGTACAGTGGAGGATATTCTGTACAGTGGAGGGATATCATAAGTATTGTGGAGGGATATCATGAGTATTGTGGAGGGATATCATCAGTACAGTGGAGGGGTATCATCAGTACGGTGGAGGATATTCTGTACAGTGGAGGGATATCATAAGTACAGTGGAGGGATATCATCAGTACAGTGGAGGGATATCATAAGTGCAGTGGAGGATATTCAGTACTGTGGAGGGATATCATCTGTACAGTACAGTCAGTACTGAAAACCCTCCACTGTACTGATGATATCCCTCCACTGTACTGATGATATCCCTCCACTGTACTGATGATATCCCTCCACTGAACTGAATATCCTACACTGTACTGCACATCCTACACTGTACTGCACACCTTCCACTGTACTGCACATACATTACCCGGGGTGATGATTGTGACATATGTTTTGAATATTACTTACAGCTCTCGATGTTGAGTTGACAGCTTTGGCTATCCATTGGAAACATTCTCAAATCCATAGGACAAGAAGCTCTGACAGATATTCTATAGAAAAAAACAACAGTCTTCTCGAATCATGATGTTCTAGTTCTGGTGATGTTTCATGGCATTATAGATTATCAACAAATGACTGATATATTCATGAAATACGTTTGATCATAGTTTTATGTAATTAGAAACAGCTAGAAGGGCGTTAAAACTATACACAAAATTCCTATTTAACGACTCATTTTGCCTGCATGCAGTTTAAAACCCTTCTGAAGTTAATCTAAAGCTCTAGAACTTTGAAAACAGAAAAAGAGAAAGAGTTATACATTGGCAATCTATCAGAAGAGTTTTGATCTTTTCGTACTCTTCGTTAGGCCAGACCCCGAGCTGCTACGCGTTAATGACCTTGCACTGAAATATTCGTATAACCTAACCCAGTTCTTGTTATTAAAGTCCTTCTGAAACTAGCGCCAGTCCTCCCCGCTTTCTTTTTGTTTCAAATCATACGTTTGCGTTAGTCACATTCCACGAGTCGCAGTTTTCGCTCGATAGAGATAGGTCGCTCAGAACTACTGAGCATTAGTCATCAAATTCAATTTTTTCATGTAAATAGTTGTTTCTGGTGCTTCAGACTGCCGATGCTGTTTGCCTAGAGTGGGACTTGCGTAATGAGTCTACTCTTGTATTGATATGAAGCCATTTTTGGAGAAATTAAGCCCCACTTTGTTGAACGCTACAATTCAAGGGTGTGGAATCAACTAACTATTACACTCTTTTTTCTTTATAAGAACGTTTTTATATGAACACGAGCCTGGATTTTGCCCAGATTTTAAGAACAAATTAAGAACAAGCTGAGGCTGGCCTTTTAAAAAGCGCTAAGAATATCAGCTAAATATGTAAGTAAGACAGTCAAACTGAATGTAAAAAGCAAGCAAACAAACAAATAGACAAGAATGCTGCATTTTCGCACAAACCTAGTACGACCCTAGACATTCATTGAAAAATATAGATATCTTAGTAATCACGGAATTAAGAACAGATTAAGAACATTTCAGACTCAAAAACGGCAAAAATTTAAGAACAGCTAGCCTCGATTAAAATTTCCTGGTTCTGTAGGGCCTGACCCGGGACGGGTTAGTCCTAATAGTTAATAATGATAATGATAGAAAGAAATACGATTAGAAAGAATATGTTTCGATTTTTCTCTTTCATAAGCATTAGATTCAAATTCGCATACACAAAAATCATCACATCAAAAATCAAGTTCTTCGCCACGTGCAAACCCTCGCGGGGGGTCAATTGAACAGTTCATACGATTGACCTCCACACACTCCCCTCCTTTAAAGTTCCATGGAACGTCTTCGTGACTCGACAGAGTTTGCATGTATAATCGGATGTCTTCACTCTTTGAAGATGGCCAGTCTTCAGCTATATAGACCTTTATTAAACATACCAATCTCGTAAAACTTCAACGTATACCGTTGACTGTGACGCAATATGCATTGAAAACTCGAAAGAATCTAGTTTTTCTTCTTCTTCTTGAAATAAAACAATGTATGGTCTCTATCCTGAATAATATAGCAGTATCAATAAATGGTCTCTATCCTGAATAATATAAAAGTATCAATAAGTCATTCCGTTCATCATATTTCCTTGCATTCTAACTGGTAACGTTTGAAGAAACTGTGGATACCACCCAGGTATCGGAAATTCATGCATAGGAAATCGTACTTGAACTGGTTGAATCCAAACAGGTTGTTGAGAATATCCTGGTGATCCGAGTCGACCATAATTCAAATGTATTGGTGGATGCCGATTTCTGGTTGGACGCTGAACAGGAGGATTTTCTGAAGGCGATTCGGTGCTGCTACCGTCAGACAGGTTCTCTGCAGGGTGTCCCTGAGCTGTAGGTGTCGTAGGTGCTAGCGGCGGTGTTGTTGGTAGATCATCTGTACACTGACTATTTTCTGAGTGAGATTCTCGCACTGGATTTGCAGTATTGGGATCTTGCAGCTCTTGTTCCCGTATATTTTCATTTGCAGCATGTTGAGTATTTTCTCTCCGAGGTATACTTCTCAGTGCACTTCTCAATACTGTTCCTATTTCCTCTTCGTCTGACTCACTGTCTCCTCCATCCTCTTGGATGTTGACTGGTCGTTGGCAATGTGTCATGTTATTCTTCACCAATGGGCTGGTAATCATAGGTTGATCTGGTTCTTTGAGTAAGTCACAAGGTAGCAATAAGTTTCTATGTAAAACTCGAGTGCGCCCTGATCCATCTAATGGCTTAACAGCATAAACTGGACTGTTGGCTTTACGTTCTATGATTTTATGGATCTTTTCTTCCCAATATGTTCTCAGCTTACCAGGACCACCTCGCGGCGTTAAATTACGGACTAGCACTTTATCATCAGGCTCCAAATTCGCAGTATGCGTGGCTTTTTTGTCATACATGGTTTTACCAGCACTTCTCGATTTAAAAGAGTTTTCTTGAGCAATCTTATGAGCTTCCTGCATTGCTTGCTGCCATTTCTTAACAAACTCTTGTTGTGGAACCTTTTCTTTGTCTGAAGACTCAAACAATAAGTCGACCGGTAAACGAGGATCCCGTCCATACATTAGAAAGAATGGTGCATATCCGGTTGCTGAGTTGCGTGAGCAGTTGTAAGCATGCGTCATTTTATTGATGGAGTCTTTCCAACGCGATTTTTCCTTTTCAGACAAAGTTCTCAGCATTGACAACAACGTTTTATTGAATCTCTCAGCCTGGCCATTACATTGTGGATGGTACGGAGTTGTTCTTAGCCTTTTAATTCCAGATAGTTTCTCAAGGTTATGGAAAGATCATTTTCAAATTCTTTTCCCTGGTCATGCAGCAAATGATCAGCGAATCCAAACCTTAGAAAAAAATCGTTGAACAATTTCTCTGCAGCCACTCGAGCTGATTTGTTCTTTGTGGGATAGGCTTGAGCAAAACGAGTGAAATTGTCTACCACTACTAAGATGTATTCATACCCACCAATTGAACGCGTTCCAGGTGTAAGTAATCAACTGATATCAATTCCATAGGCATAGATGTTTGAATTGGCTGGAGAGGTGCTTTGAAGTTTGTATTTGGCTTTCGACATGATACATCGGCATTTCTTTGTAACGTAGAGTTCGATATCCGAGTACATGCGTGGCCAATAAAATCTCTCACGAGTGAGCTGGAAAACACGTTCAGTGCCTATATGTCCCATGTTATCATGCAATTCTGTAATAACAAGTTGACGATATTTAGCAGGTAATACTATTTGCCTGTAATTTCCTGACTGGTGATTTAATATTCCTTCTGTATCTAGAAACAATCGGTTCCACTGCTGAGCTAGTAACTTTGCTTCACGTGAATATGTCTGTAGTTGTTGTTTCGTTGGCTTTTGGTCTAGCTGAATCTGCTTTAGGATTGAACTTATTGAAGTATCATGTTCTTGTGCTTGTAACAAATCCTCTGTGCTGATAGGAGTATTAGTCCTGACTTCATTGGTTTCTGCTGATGTCACATTCACAGATGCAAACCATGTCGAATCACCATCCTTCTGTGCATCTACTCCTGTTATGACTGCTTCAAGTATATCAGGCGAAACTACCTCTGTGTATTCCTCTTTGCTGCTAAGGTTAAACGGTATTCTTGAAAGTGCATCTGCGTCAATATTTGCTTTCCCACTGCGATAACGTATCTCAAATTGAAAATCAGCCAATTCTGCCACCCAGCGATAACCAGTTGCGTTTAGCTTTGCTGTTGTAAGAACATATGTTAACGGGTTATTGTCTGTATACACAACAAAGTTTGGTGCGTAGTACAGATAATGCCGAAAATAATCGCAAATGGCCCACTTGAGAGCAAGGAACTCTAATTTTCCAGAATGAAGGTGGTAGTTACGTTCTGCTGGTGATAATGATCTTGAAGCATAGCCAATTACTTTCAATATTCCATTCTGTTCCTGGTAGAGAACAGCTCCAAGGCCATTAGAACTTGCATCAGTATGCAGTATATATTGTTTTTCAAAGTCAGGGTATGCTAAGATAGGTGGAGAAGTTACTGAATGAATCAAGGATTCAAGAGCCTGTTGGTGTTTTTTCTCCCATACAATTGAAGTCTTTGATGATAACTGTCCCTGTGAGTTTCTGACGTTTTGATCCTTTTGCTGTGTAGACTCTGAATGTGGGACTGGCTCCTTCAGCAAGTCGAAGAGAGGCTTTGCAGTGCGTGCAAAATCTGGTACATACCGACGATAATATCCTAGCAAGCCGAGTACCCTTCTCAAGTCGCCAATCTTTTTAGGAACATTCTTTGCAATAGATGTAATAGCTTCAATGTTGGAATTGTCTGGTCTATATCCTTCAGCAGATATTATCTGGCCAAGGTAGCATACTTCTTGCTTGAAAAATTTGCATTTCTGAGCTTTGAGTTTTACTCCATGAGATCTTAGGCGTTGAAGAACAAGTTGGACATGTTGTATGTGTTCCTCAAATGTTTTACTGAACACTATTACATCATCAAGGTATGGCACACATATTTCATCTCTGATACCTTCTAAGCATTCTTCCATGAACCTTTGAAATGCTGAGGGGGCATTCATGAGTCCAAACGGGACTCTGACCCATTCATATAACCCCCATGGTGTAACAAATGCTGTCTTGTGCCTACTTCCAGGAGATACATAGCCTTGATGATACGCTTTACTCATATCCAGCAGGGTAAACCATCTATTTCCACCCAGATTTTCTATCGTTTGTTGAATTCGTGGTAATGGATGACGATCTGGAATTGTCTTTTTATTAAGAGCTCGGTAGTCAATGCACAGTCGCAGTGTCCCATCACGTTTTCTCACGCATACCACTGGTGATGAGTATGCTGATTTCGACTTACGTATGAAATTATGGTTCAGAAGATCTTGAATGTATGTCTTTACTTCGTTGTAGAGTGGTCTTGGAACTGCTGAATAGGTCTTTTGAACTGGTGTTTCGTCCATCAGATTAATGTCAAGTTGAAGAGCAGGAATATCACCTATGTCGTCACTGTTTGCTGCAAAGACTTTTGACTCATCTTGAAGCATTTTGGTCACTTGAGCCTGTTGATCAGTGTCTAAGCTGTCCAAACCAATACCTTCAATCGTATCAGACTTGGAGTCATTAACACTCACAGCATGTATAGTTCCTCCAACTTCAGCTTGACTGTCATCATTCTTTCTCAGCTTAACTTCTAAGGGTGTAATGGAACGGACAGGGTCAAGTTTTCCTATTATTGTATGACCTGGCAAAGTTATGTCACTATCTGATGTGTTAGCAACTTCAACGTAAATGCGTACTGTATTGTTCCTGGCAGTGATTATGCTTTGTTGTAATTCTAGACCAGGAGCCCATTCTTTTACATTGTCATTTGGCTCAAACAGAAATGGTGTTGGTGTGACAAGAGATCCAATGTTTATTCTACAAGGGATTTTCCCTGTCCTTCCCCCTTTTAGAGTAAAGGGCCTTTGGCAAGTTTTGACTGTTGTAGAAACCTGATTGTGACCCTCTTGTACCAAGTTAACAAAATTTTGAATTGTTTCTGATGTTGCATCATTGAATGTGTGGGCTAACAAGGCAATTGTATCAACTTGCCCAGACTCATTGGCCAGGAGAAGTTCCTCTATCACATTATAACCAATTATTGGACACTCTAAGTTATGACTTGTAACCAAAATTGGAACTAACATATCAGAATTCTGAGCATTCTGAGTTCCTAATGAGAAGGTAACTTCTACATAACCATCAAAAGGCAAATGATCACCATTGGCAACTGTCAAGTTAAGAGATTCAGTTTCAAGCAAGCTTGAAATGTTTTTAACTTTCTTATCAGGTAAAAGTTGAGTCAGAGTGTTCTTAGAAATCAATGAAACTTGAGCTCCTGTATCAAACAAAGCTTTGGTTGGTTTGCCATCAAAACAACAGTTAATTGTGCACTTTTTACCAATCAGTTTTGCAATTTTCTGAGACTGTTTAGGACTTAGCTTTGTTGTAAAGAAGTTTGGCTCATTGATATTGCAATTTTGTTGAGCAGAAAGTTGTTGAATAGCTGTACAAATGATTTTATGATCAGGCCAATGTTTTTGTTGACAGTTTTTGCTGCAATACCTTGAAACATGACAACCACTACAAATTTTGAACTCAGTTTTAGTGGGTTTCTTACATAAACAAAAAAGACAAGTCAGGGAATCAATGTTTTTTTCAGCTACAGCTTGTCCCTGTTCAACTGCAGCTGTCTCTCGTTTTTTTTGGGCTTTTCTTCTTTTCAAACAGCCTCTGGCAATATGGGATGGGTCCCCACATATAAAACAGTGTTGACATGGTTCAGAAGAACCATTCTGTGTGCAATTAGGGCAAGCTTTCACATTCTTTTGGGTATCAGTTATTTTTGCAGGTTGAGGTTGAGCTGGACTAGAAACCTGTTGTTTAAACTGCTCAAATGAACTTTTCAAATCTTTTAGGCCAGCCTGAACAGCATTCAAAGTGGCTATAAAGGTGGTATCATGCTGACTAGCTTGTGCTAACTCACTATTCCCATCTCTAGACACAATGATTGATTGAACAGTTTTTTTACCAAATTTTAATTCACGCTCTTTTTCCTCTGAACAAATAACATTCATGTTTGCCAAAAGATCTTCATCAGGAATATTTGGTTTAAACAGAAATGGCCTAAACTTAGCTCTGACTGTCTCATTCCTCAAACCGGTCTCAACAGAGTTTAGAAAAAGACTTTTGATCATGGATGCATCATATTTGATGCCTGAATCTGCTTCTTTACTTGTAAAAATAACACGCTGTCTTAATTCTAAAGCTCAAGAAGGAATGAGCGTGGATCTTCATTTAGTTTCTGGCTTAGCGATGATAATTCCCTGTACAAATCAGTGCTTGACTTTTCTTGGTAGTGTGAGCGCAAAATTTTCCTGACTTTTGCTAAGGGTATGTCAGGAGTACATTCCAAGAAATTTCTGAGGCTCATACCAGGGCTTATAGCTTTAATTACTGCATCTCTGACCTCTGACTCAGTGTACCCCTTAGCTAATGCTGCCTCAATTTGGTGGGCAAGAGAAATGAAACTTAATTTGTTTGTTTCTCCCATGTTCCCAATGGTACCAGAAATCTTCAGTTCACGTCTCAAAAGACTGTTTTTCACATCAAGCCTCACTAAACCATCTTGAGCAGGTATTTGTCCCCCTAGCTGAGGTGCTTGTGCTTGGGGGAGGAGAAATAGAAGAGGTGCCCAGAGCCTGATTGATTTCCAAAAGTCTTTTCTCCAACTGAATTTTATTAGACATAAGATCACTTACAGTTTGATTTGGTTCCTCTGGTCGATTACCTGGATTCGGTACACTTTCTGATGGCTCTTCGTCGACTTCAAGGGCAGGCAGGTCCACTAAGATGGCTTGTACTTCTCTGAAAGCTGTTGCTGTTCCATCCTCGCTGTTTATTGCTTCCAATTTGGCTTCTATTTCCTTGATGAGCTGCTTTCGTGATTTCTCCCCGCACTCCATGTTGAAATAGGCCCCAACTGCCAGCAAAACAGACAAGTTTGCACTGTACAATCCAGCAAAAACTTCACACTCAAGTTGTTCGTCGGCCATCTTCTGGTTCTCAAAGGTGGCTAGGCCAGGAATCTCATCAGATCAGAACTGCGTCAAAACATTCGTCGGAGGTGCCAATTTGTAGGGCCTGACCCGGGACGGGTTAGTCCTAATAGTTAATAATGATAATGATAGAAAGAAATACGATTAGAAAGAATATGTTTCGATTTTTCTCTTTCATAAGCATTAGATTCAAATTCGCATACACAAAAATCATCACATCAAAAATCAAGTTCTTCGCCACGTGCAAACCCTCGCGGGGGGTCAATTGAACAGTTCATACGATTGACCTCCACAGTTCTTATAAAAAAAGAGTGTATTGCTTCTTCTCTTTTTCGCTCTGTTTCTTTCTTGATGCTCGATCTACCTTACTGCCTTTCACAACAATTACAGCTAGATAGCTTTCTTTGAAGATCCGATAGATAGATTTTTCTTGTACTTTCTCCAAAAATTCATAAAATTCATTCTATTAAAAGCCTGATGACATTTTAGCTATAGAATTACCAGAATTACATATGATATAAAACCAAGCAACAGTTCTATATCTTTAGTATTTCAACAATAGATTAGATGAAAAAGGTGTTTTATACAATTGAAGACTTTGAGTCGTACAAAATTTTGAAAATTGCGAAGAAAAACGGAAACATATTTGTACATACTTAAAAAAAGCTTTTTTCACCTGACATGACACAAATCAGAGTAATAACGTCAGAAACAGACCGAAACACGGCAGAATTTGTACCCAGGTGTGGATCAAAATGGACCAATAAAAAGGAGTAACTGAATTGCTATCGTGTTTTAAACACCAATCAGCTCGCGGGATACAGTGGGATGACCAATTAAGTCAATTGAAAATTCCAAGAGAGACAACGAACTCTTTCTCTCTACACAGAACAAACCTGTTGGTTTTTATGTGGACAGAAATCAAAACGCTTAAACGAAACAACGATCTTGCTCTGTCAATTAGTTCGAAAAAGGCCAATGAAAATTTTAATTGAAAAGGCAAACCACTGACGTTAGTATACAGATTTCTGAAAGAAATTTTATTAAAAGCGAAAAAGCAGCGTTATAAAATGCGCTATAATGGAATGATACAATCTATCTCAAAGCAGATGGTTTGCTTTCAATAGTTTCCCGAACTGTACAAGCATGTTTGTCACTAGTTCGATGAGAAAATGCAATTCATCGAAGCGATATCTAACAAGTTCCTTTCCTGAAAAAAGCTTTAATTAATATACAATCTTCATATGCAGGTCTAATGGTATTTCCTCTACTAAGCGCCGAACCTTTTTAAGAGCCTCTCTTCAAGAAGCACCCACCCTAATTCTGCAACGTCGGAATAATAGGCCTCTCTAGCTAATAAACGCTCAGGGTGGTTTTTAGAATTAAGATGTTCCTTCTTCGATAAAGAAGTTATTAATGTAGAGCAGGTCGACTGATGTAATTATCTTTCTTTTCTTAAATCGTAAAGAGAAGAATAAATACCTCCTCCAAAAAGCTCCCCTCCACCAAGTCCCCCCAAAACGCTGAAAGTTTTTTACTGAAAAATGATTGTTTGGAGTCAGATATTGGACGAAATCTGGTGTGCCTTAATGGAAGCACATTATCGAGACAGGAAGCCCATCTTGTTTAGGAAGATATTTCATGTGGCAATACTCTGTTTACCAGGACAGAATTTCTTGTACAATTTTAGGGAGATCGACATACTCTCATTCTCATTCGCTTGGAATGAAGATCGAAGTCAAGATAAAGCAGTACTATTGATAACATGCATTCTCGGGATGCAACGTAGAAGGTGTGGTGACTACTGGTTATGTGCTATCGAACGATTAGGTTAGGGCGTGTTATTCTAACCATTTTCGTTAGCCTTACTTTTCGGAATGTGTTTTTCAAAGCCATTCTTCTGAAAACGGCAGGTTTTGGAGCAGAGCACAAAGTTTCCGAGACATTCTAGAGATTTTCGGTTAGTTTGCGAATATCGGTTTGCACGGTTTAAAGATTTCTAGAAAATTCCTGGTTTTTTTGCAAATCATGGATTCTGTTTTTGGAAGCTTTCTAGTTTTCGAAATTCGGAAGGTTCTGGAGGTTTAGAAGAACACGTCCCTAACTTCTGTAGAGATCTTTGATGAGATTCACGTGTTTCATGACTTTATTAAACACTAGGGGACCACACTTAATAACAACTTTTACGCCTTCTGGCAATTGCTGCTTTCAGCTAAAAAGAATTATATTCTCATGTAATAAGAGGGTATAAGCACCCCGTACAACGTGTGTGCAGTAGTGTGGGGGATGTGCAGTAGTGTGGGGGATATTCAGTAGTGTGGAGGGATATCATGAGTTGCACGGGGAGGCATCTCTGAGTAGTGTGGGGGGTGTTCAGTAGTGCGGAGGGATATCTCTGAGTAGCGCGGGGGATGTTCAGTAGTGTGGAGGGATACCATGAGTAGTGCGGAGGGATATCATGATGCTTTCGGGGAGGCATCATCAGTAGTGTGGGGATGTTCAGTAGTGCGGGGGGATACCATGAGTACCGTGGAGGGATATCATGATGCTTCCGGGGAGGCATCTCTGAGTAGTGTGGGGGATGTTCAGTAGTGTGGGGGATTATCTCTGAGTAGCGTGGGGGATGTTCAGTAGTGTGGAGGGATACCATGAGTAGCGCGGAGGGATATCATGATGCTTCCGGGGAGGCATCATCAGTTGTGTGGGGGATGTTCAGTAGTGCGGGGGATACCATGAGTACCGTGGAGGGATATCATGATGCTTCCGGGGAGGCATCTCTGAGTAGTGTGGGGATGTTCAGTAGTGCGGAGGATATCTCTAAGTAGCGCGGGGATGTTCAGTAGTGTGGAGGGATATCATGAGTAGCGCGGAGGATATCTTTCAGTAGTGTGGGCCATTTGCATGATGATCATGTTAATCACGCTTAATGAGGTCGAGAAACAGTGTTAAAAGACGGGGGCTCAGCAACACGCGTTTTGCAAGACCTGAGAAATCGAGCGATTCCTTCATAATGTGACAATTTTGTTGAACCGAACTGCATTTCGTAGCACTATTTCAACTCCGTCAATCTTATTGTACCAATGTAGTCTGTGTATTGTTAAACATATACAACGCGACAATCAACTTTTGCGCCTTGCATAAAACGCAGGAAATAAAGAAATTGTGTTTGTGAAGCTTGAGCCTGGCATTATTTCATCCCTGTCTTAGACTGCGAGAAAGGGATTTTAACTCTAAATACCGAAACGCGTGAGTTGCGTTATGATATGCACATTATAAAGCAACCATTGTTAGAGAAGTACTTATTTTTCTTTCCAGATGAATAGCTACTTTGCACAAAAGCGAATCTCTTTGATTATCAAGTCAAATTACATTCGAGTAAAGAAGCAAAGCTTAAATTTGGAGTTTAGTAAATTGCTTCTCGATTGTTCTGACGACCGTTTTCGAACAGGAAATGAAAATGTGTATAGCACAACAAGTACGATAGCGAGAGAGAGAAAACTGCAAGTTTGGAAATAGACTTTCTAAAAAAAATATCGTGGCATTTACATATTGTTGCCAGGTATTCAAATCAGCAAGCGAAATTGAAGAAAAATTCCTTTCCAGTATGCTCAATTGCATTTCGGTTCAACAAAATTGTCACATTATGAAGGAATCGCTCGATTTCTCAGGTCTTGCAAAACGCGTGTTGCTGAGCCCCCGTCTTTTAACACTGTTTCTCAACCTGATTAAGCGTGATTAACATGATCATCATGCAAATGGCCCACACTACTGAAAGATATCCCTCCGCGCTACTCATGATATCCCTCCACACTACTGAACATCCCCCGCGCTACTTAGAGATATCCCTCCGCACTACTGAACATCCCCCACACTACTCAGAGATGCCTCCCCGGAAGCATCATGATATCCCTCCACGGTACTCATGGTATCCCCCCGCACTACTGAACATCCCCCACACTACTGATGATGCCTCCCCGAAAGCATCATGATATCCCTCCGCACTTCTCATGGTATCCCTCCACACTACTGAACATCCCCCGCGCTACTCAGAGATATCCCTCCACACTACTGAACATCCCCCACACTACTCAGAGATGCCTCCCCGTGCAACTCATGATATCCCTCCACACTACTGAATATCCCCCATACTACTGCACATCCCCCACACTACTGCACACACGTTGTACGGGGTGATAAGCAAGTAGCTACAGTGGTCTTGTTTTTACCTACCGTGCATTATATTCCACTTTTCCATCCTTGTGAATTCGCAACATTTTATTAGGCACTGTGACATCATGAAAATTAGATCCTTTCGAGTTTTCAAAATACGTATCTGGTTGCCATATCTTCTGTAGAACTGTATTTGAAACTGTAAGCATGCCATTGTAAGAATGATTTAACCTTGGGTCGACCCATGATTGACGGAAGAAGAAATCAATTTGATAGTCCTGCAGAAAAAATTAAAATCTTTAAACGATGCAAACTTTTCTGTGTGGTAGGCACGCAATCCTTTTAAATGGAACGCAGAACTTCCCGAGTGCTAGAAATCAACCTAGGGTTGGCAGCAGCGAAACATTTAGTAATGGTCTTTTTGATTTGATCTTCGAATCGCAAGGAAAAATTGCCAAGACACGGCATTTTTAAATAAACAGGGCACTTTTGCGGACCCCATTTTTTTCAGCCGAAAAACTTGCGATCTTCTTGTGGAAACAATCCGAAATATGAATAATTATTAAAGAGGAAGCCTGAAATAATAAACCCACAGTTAATTATAGTTCAAGTGGAAAAAGCCAGAAAAGGAAAACCAAAATCGTTACGCGAAAAACGTTTTTCAGAGAAGCTTCGCTTAACGCTTATGCAAGTAACAGTCAGTCAATTCTTTCTTATTCGAAATCGTGTTATTCGAACCGAAAGAAGCAAAGCACTTTACCTGATTTCTTTAGAAAGCCCTGAAAGACTAACGGCATTGTTTATTTTTTCTTTGTTTAACTGCTGTACAAGTTGCGGTTAAATGGACAAAGGTAAGAAAACGGAGATCTAGTGATAGCTAAGGTAGCTAAAATCCGGGGATTTTGGGTAAATTCGTATGAATCAACCCTTTTATAATTCGAACATTTTCACGATACCTCAGAGAGTTCAAATTACACAATTCTTAAGACTCGAAAAAAATGCTTTATGCTCTTAAGAGCTTTATGGTCTTGATTTTCGGCCAAAATCGGATTCGTGCTCTTAAAGAACAAGTAAATCACAGTTTAAAATTGATTTATTCATACTTACCATATCGATGACATTAATAGAATCAATTGAAAGTATCCAAAAACCAACAGTTACGATGACTGATGTTTTGTCTGAAAAAACAAAACAGAAATGTAGAATCATATATACGAGGAGCAAATTCGCATGCACTGGAGAAGTAAAAACAGTCGTACTGTGAAAGGCCCGATTACGCTAAAATTTTGCTTTAAATTGTAGGCTTAAGAAAATCAGGACAGTGCAAAATCTTCCTTCGCTAAAATAAGAATTAAAAGGAAAACCTTTCACGTTGTGGAGTGAGGTCATTTTAAAAAGAGAGAACAGCCTATAAGCTGTCACGTTATGCTGATTAAAAACCAAAACATCTTTTGCTACAGCGCAACAACCCTATCAAACATAACGATTAAAATTGTTTATCAAAGTTTGATATTTCTTTCTCAAGCAATGTTTGAGTGTTTGACCATGACCACATTGCAAAAAACTGCTTTTCAAGCAGAATTGGCTTCACAATGTTTTTAGCAATTCTATGCTTGTCATCAGCAAAAAGGTGTTCCAAAAAACCTTGAGTTCTTAAAAGTCACAATCACTAATTGATATTTTGCTACATTTTACTGTAAACTCTATATTACACTCTTTTTTTACAAGAACTTATAAGATCACGAGCCTGGATTTTGCCCAGATTTTAAGAACAAAATAAGAACAAGCTGAGACTCGCCTTTTCAGAATATCAGCTAAATATGAAAGAAAGATGTCAGACTGAACGTAAAAAGCAAGCAAACAAAGAATTGGACAAGCATGCTGCATTTTTACACAAACATAGTACCACTACAGACATTCACTGAAAATATTACTAAGTAACCGAGGAATTAAGAACAGATTAAGAACATTTCAGGCTCAAAATTTCCTGTCTCTTATAAAAAAAGAGTGTAACTACTTAATTATTAAAGAAAAACCTTCCTGAGCAACCAATACGCCATGATAATTTCACGACTCCGGGCTCAAAGAATTTGAAACTACCCATAAGCACTGAAGTTAGCATCAACTTCTCGTTAATTGCACAAAAGTATAATTCATCCAACAGGATATTTTGCAAAATGCTTTCTTAAGCAAACGTGCTCCTTACCTTCCATGAAAGGTCTTAATCTTTTGTCGTAGTTTTTCAGCAGGGAATTCAGTAACCCACTAATGTTGCTGAAATGAAAAAACGTTTCAATTCAGTAGCTACATTAACTCTATCTTAATAATTTGTTGATTTTCAATAGTTAGATGTATTAACCCTTAACCCTTTAACCCATTAACCCTTTCTTAGTGGGAACTAGTAAATGGAAAATACTACCAGTGAGGGTCTTCTAGGGGGTAACTTGTTCCCCTGTTTCCTTGAAAATATCCTCTTGCTCCCTGGAGTTTTGTAGGATTATTTTTCAGATTGATAGTCAAGCGGATTGATAGGATGATTTTACCTGATCCCTGTTTCCCAATATTCCCTTATTCTCTTTTAATTTTGGCCTTGTTCCCTTGTTCCCTGGAACCCCTAAAAGACCCTCACAAGTAAGAACGATACTTATGATAGAAATCGAGAGGTGATAATGATTTTAATTATAGTGATACAGTATCAAAAACTCGGTTTGTTGCCTCGTCATTCTAGTCCAAAATGAAGGAAAACTTATTGATTTAGATAAGTTACTGGAAAACTTCTTTAGGGGTGATGAGATTTCAATCCATGAAATAAAGGTCCAAGTTCCTTGTTCCTGCTTTATCATAATGAGCACTAAACACAGAGACAGCCGTTTTGAAAGTAGCTATTAGTGCAAGCACAGGCTTGCTTTACATAAATTGATACTAAGACAAAACCATACGATGTGGGAATTAACTAGGCAAACGTAGTTTTGGATGTGAAAAAGCACCTTCTGACAAAGCTGTCGCAGCTAGTGCCCATGATTCTGCTTACTACTTCTAATAGTTCAAACAAGGCATAGGCATCCAATTATAGAATAAGCGCACTGTAGCGACAGATAAAACTATGTGGCATACCAAGAGCCCTATTGGCATGGCATATAGTGCCACTGGTAAAAGATCTTCAGGAGTACTGTAAACCATTCAAAGGGCTGGACTACACCGTTTTTGCCTCATATCAAAGCTCATCAGTGCAGCTGCTCTACGTTTCAATGAGGATCAGATAGCATGGCCACAGGGAACCTGGTGAGACATATCCTTCATCACTGACCAATTTTCGATCTTGTTATTGTTCCAAATCCGAGACAAAAATCCCAGGAGATGGTGTTTTTTAAAAACTGCAGTTTTCTGCTGGTCAGAAGTCGACAGTTTTCTGATAGTGATAGTCAGAAGTCGAATGGGAAAACGGCAGACTGCCAAGTGGAGATAATAAAAGCAATTACACATTAGTTTCAATGTAAACAAAAAGCTTGAAAACAGTAGAAGATTCCTGAGAAAAGGGGTTTGTTCCCCCAGACTAGAGAAGCTGGCAACCGCACTTATTAGAACCGAAGCTTGAGATATAAGGCCGGAGTCAGGCTAATGGTTAACGTAGCCATAAAATCCGAAGCAATGGCCTTCTGATCAAGTAGCTGCAGCTCGTGTTCAGTTCTCTAGTCGCTCTGTCATCCTCGCTTTTTGTTAGTACATACAGTTCACAGTTGAATCTAAGTATAGAAATATCCTCTAATAGCGAACTCCCGGCGAACTAAATGCTTTCGTCCCCTGAATTTGAATCATAAATCCTAAACACATTTCTTCAGCTAAACGCAGTCGCAAAAAGGCGAGCATATTCCTTCGAAAATGCGTTTTACCGGGAATCTAGCTTTATATGTGTGTGAATCGCATTCTTTGCTAATCGAATTCTTCGCTATCAGTGACAACAACAAGAACAAGCCAATAGCTTGAGCGTCTAATGATTCCCTCAACAGATAAAAATGCCGGTTAGACAAAGGGTTTAACCGGGGTTAATGCCACCATGAGATTGTTTTATTGCTTATGTCATGATCTGCCACTTTTTCCCTTTTCTCGCGGCTCTTTCTCGGCGGTGACAGGTGCATTGGCCGGAAATCGTATTTCCTGTTTCAATCATCGAGCTCAAAGTTGAAGTTTTAATTCAGGCAGTTCAAGGGCTAATGCATTAACCCCACTTCCCGAGGTCGATCCTGATGAGCATTAACTAGAGATAACTACGACTCATGTTATAAGCCTATAGATCTTGGAAAAAGAATGAAAAGAAAAATGTAAGGTAAATGTTGTTCTTACCAGCCAAACTCTATTGACCAATTTCGCGCTTTGCAAAATTCTTCCCGGTATGTGACATTATGTTGTTTCTCTCCATGTAAATAATAATTCATAAATTCCTCTTCACTTTCAGCATCATTCTTATCTTCCTTTTTCTCATTTTCTTTATCAAATTGTGGCTTGGTTAGTACAGTACCAAGAATAAAAATTATCACTAAAATCTTGCAAATGGTTGCAGCCATTATTGCTTCTTGGTTAATTCACTAAAAGAAAAATTAAGGTCAAGGAAAAGATAAAGGCCATGGCTTTTATATAGCACAGTTATCTATAACTGGACATATTCAGCAGCACTTTACAACTATTTACCCTCTTAGCTCAGGCCACTTTTCCTTCTTTTTTTCGTCCGTTTTTTGCTATAATCCCTTGGGAGTGTATAACGACTCGCGTGCAGCCATACAGTGGGCGCTACGAGGGTTTTTAGGCCTTCCTCACTAAGGTACACATTTTAGTGCGGTGTCACAGAGGGCAAGGTTTTCACACCTTGTAAATTTGTGCTCCCAAGTTTGGATTTGAACCATAGACTTTCAGCCCAAATGGCGCAAGTGCTAACCACTACGCTGACGGCTTTCGTACAAGGCAAGGATTCTGCAGTTGCAATAAACCAAGAGTTCTTATTATCTGAATCAATGATAAGATTTGTTTTTTTTCTGCAAAGTAGCCACTACAAGGGGAGAACTCGTTTACTCTAAGGGGAATTGATAATGTCAGGTCATTTTCCCCCAACTATGTTGGACAAATTTTGAAGGTCTAAAGCATACCAGTTATCTATTACCAATTCGAGACTCCAAACAATCATTTCTAGCCTTCTCTACCCCAAATCTTTACCAAATATGTTAAACTGCCGTCAATTTTAGATCGAAGATATTTCTTTCAGTTTGAGTTTTTCAGCTAATTTTTTATCATCTCTGTCATTTCCGAGTTTCCTTCCCCCCAAAAGCCATCCATTACCTCTAATTTTTTATTCTCTCAAATGTTTTATTCTCTCTCATTATTCCATTGAAAAATTGATGTCCTCAAGATTTCTACTTGAGATCGACTGGTACTCTGGTTAGGCTGTGATTTAACTCACTTCATGTTTCCTTCAAACGCCGAGCAAGGATTTTGGAAAATAACATTGATAAGTAACACCTTGAAGGGATGCATAGACGTAGGAAAAGGGGCATATGGGGTTTGTGTCCCCCAGATGTTTGATAAAACTGGCATGCTGCCTCTTACTGCCTTTTCTACCTTTTCTATAAATGGCCTCATTTTCCTCAATGTTTCAATTTCAAAGTGCCGCTTTACATCCGTACCCCCTCGCCATTTCAAATGCCTTCGTCCTCCTTGGAGACGTAAAATACACCACATGAAAAGTCCGCTTTACTGAATCGAACATATACACGCTAACGAATCTATAATCACTACTGTGGTGGATAATCACTACTGTGATGATACTATTTGCGTACTGTGGTGGTAGTTTCTGCGTACTGTGGTGGATAATCACTACTTGTGGTGGGTTACTATGCTTGCGGTGGTGGCAGTTTTGGCGTACTGTGGTGGATTTTGTGGTTTTTCTTGCTTGATCTACAGAGTTTTGCTATGATTTCGTATTCACCACATAAAGCATTATAACCCACCACAAGTAGTGATTATCCACCACAGTACGCAAAAACTTCCACCACAGTACGCAAATAGTACCACCACAGTAGTGATTATCCACCACAGTAGTGATTATAGATTCGCTAGCGTGATATAAAACAGGTTGAAATAGAATACCTGAATGCAAGCAAGACATAATCAAAATCAACTACAAAATATGCCGGTATCGCTACACTTTTAATGCCTTATTAGCATACCCACAGCATAACCTACGCAGTTTATCTCTGATAAATTGTAGCATAATAAGTAGAATATTCATTTACTGATAATATTCAATCATTTAGCAAAGTGTTGCATTTTATCTTAAGTCGAAGTTGATGTCATTGCTGGTGAGCATTCATTCCACTAGTTGGCATTCATGGTTAATTAAGGTGAATTACCCTTTTTTCAACTAAGATAAAGTGCATTACGCAATCATATTATAGCACTATAGTGGAACTTCCCTCGAAATCTCCCCCCCCGGGGGGGAGGTATTTAGTATATTTTGCTGACGGGATGTGCACTCCTTTCCGGGTATCGATTTCCGACGATGACAAAGGAAAATTTGGGCTAGGCGCTGCAATGAATGGGGACGGGTGCATGCTGCCCTCTGCATGGCATTGATTTAATTTGATGGTCGTTTAACCAATGTTGGGTCATTTCATGACTCAAATACACACAGTTGAAGCTCAGTGATACAGTTCTACTAATTACAGAAGCAACTGCATTTTTTCCATCTTTATAACGACCAAGTGGTACGTTTACCGACCAATTACTGAATAAGTTGGGGTTGCGCTCACACCCCATGTGGCCATTGACTTCTTGATAACAAAAGATTGCTATGAGCCATATGAGCCTTGATAACCAGATTGCTAATTTTCTCAAGTGAACTCGAGTTCTAGAAAGGCTGGCCTGCTGAATTTAATATGCACAAGAAACATGTTCTTGACCTCATCCAAGCAATATTTTTTCCATAACAATTGTTCTTATTTGCCATCAAAGCTGATCAAACTGGTCAAGCAAACTGATCAAACAGCTAATAATAATAGCCCAACCAAGGTGGTTAGCAATACCTGACAGTGATTTGTATCCATTAAGTGTTTGGTTATATAGAAGGTCTACTTGAGAATGATACTCAACATATAATAATAGAAACTAGATGTCATTTCAGCATTTCATTCATGCACTCTTTTCGCGGAAACTTGAGCCAGGCCTGTTTTTATTACTTATAATATACTTATTATAATTATTATTGCACGCATCTATATATCTTGATACTTTAAGATTTTTCCACAAGTGGTGTACATAATACACGCAATTTATTTATAAGCAAGTTCGCTCGGCCCTAGTTCAAAAAGTTGCTTATTTTTGGACCTTTTATGGTTACCTTTTAGTAGTAAAAGTTGTTTAGTAGTTGCTTAATTTTAGCTGTATCTTTTAGCCCTAAGAATAGTATAGAGGCTAGAAGAACAGCAAAATTTAACATTGCACATAAAATGACTGGAGTCATTTCTCCCTGCTGATATTGTTACCATTGGAGACTTTGTATTGAAAGTTAAATGGAAACCCCTCCATGAAATGCCTCACTTTAACGAGAAACACACCGTTTATATATGCGAGTTTTGACGACAAATGGATGGAAATAGCTTCTATGTTAATAAATCCTCGATTGCTTGCAGTGATATAAATTATTTGAAATTTAAAAAGTTGCTTAGGTTTCTTCCTGTGACGTTGCTTAAAGTTTTAGGCCTTTTACATCTTGGTTGCTTATAAGCTGTTGCTTGTAAAAAAAACTGCGTGTACCACAATTGCGGGGATTCAAACCCTAGATTGCATAATCAAAGAGCCAACGACAATAACGCCAATTCAACTAAGCTAAGGAATATGCATTGACCTCACACATTGTGTTTTAAAGAAACCCCTTACTCAAACCACACAGTATGTTTTTGTCACTGACTTTGAGAATAACTCGACAATTTCATTTGTCTAAGGCCCTCCTCCCATTTTGGCTTCGAGTATCGTATGTGTTAAGCCTTCTTCAGAACATACATATCTATACGTACATTTCATGAATCTCTAGGATAGATCAAGGACTCTAGGATAGATTTCTCCAGGAGTGGAATACCTCAATTTGGGATTCGGACGCTAGACTGCATGATCAGAGGGAAAACGACGATTTCACTGAGAAAAAGAGGCAAATGAAATCATCTCCTAGTCTATCCTAGTTGTTACCACTTATAAAGAATGTATCTTCCTGCTGCAAGATAAAAATAACCGCAGTAATCGCATTGACTAAGGCCTTCAAGTCTTGTTTTACCTTACGAAGTTCAAACGTGTCAGCTAATACCGTATTTAATTAATCAGACTAAACACCGCTAAACAATAACACCTGAGGAAGCGAAAACATCTGGACATTTCGAGAACGTTTGCACTTGTATTTGGGTGTAGTTATACAGACGAACAAATATCTATGTGCAAGAAATTTAATTTTGCAAACAGCTAAGGAACTTTTGAAAATTTATCCACAAGTTTCATCAATTAAACGTTTCTTTGAAAAATACTAAAGTTCTAGTTATTATATAAAATATGCATGAGCATTGGTATTTGCAAACTAAATTAAAAAGTTGGAGGAAAAATTTGGTCAGAAACTAAGGAACTTAAAAGGTTTGCTGAAGAAACGGGGAGTCTTTTAAATGTTTGGATACATAGAAGCAGTTTCTCGTTAAGAGCCTTCATAAATCATAAGCTATTGATACCAGAGGAAGGAAGATTGCAAAAAACTTCGTAACTTATTTCCTCACATTGAATTAGATATAACTTAGGCAAACCATTTATTCGAAAGCAGCCATGAGAATTTGCGTGTGGGGTGTTGGTTTTGAGATATGGTTTAGACAGAGAATTTGACAACTGAATTATAAGAGGGTCCTGAAGGGGTAAAATGGGAATGGGATTGGCCAGCTTTTGGGCTGGGAAAATGGGATTGGATGTACTGGGACTGGGATTTTGTCCCCAGGGAACGGGGAGCAGAACACAAGATGGGAATGGGATTCGCTTTTGGCCGTTCTAAAAATACATAAAAGATGAATTTTAATTAGCAACTTCTAATGAAAATGTACGTCTTTACGCGCAGACTGAACATACAAGTTCAATGAGAATGTAGTTTCCCCAATCCCCAAGCAGATTACACTTAGTCATGCACGCAAAAGTAATTACATAACCGATGAAAATGGCGGTGAACACTCAAACTGTCTTTTGGAAATTAAGAACATAAATTCGAAAACGACCTAGACTGGGAATGGGATTTTCAAGAAAAGTAGACTGGGAAATGGGATCAGACACTCCCCTTCAGGACCCTTTTATAAACATAAAGTCCAAAACTAGAGCAAATACATCAGCAATTTTATGCAGTCAGACTTACAAGAATAAGCAGGAGATCCAAATTCCAAAAATTTGCTTCCTAAAAAATCCACTTCATTATCCCACTATATTCAAATGTATGACTGCACAGTTATCTTCAGGTTATTCCAAACTTTAATGCACCGATTGCTCAGCATTCATTTGATAAACTTTGAGTTTAGCGAATGTAATTAAATATCAAAAATGAACCGAACGAACATCAGCTGATCAGAAACAATGTTTGATTTAGAGAATACAGCACTGAATGTCTTATGATTAAGGAACATTTTCATGCTTTCTATGATAGCACCTGCTAAGCACAAATAACATAACAAGAGAGAGAAAGTCAACGACAGCTGCAATCGATATGCCATGTATTGATTCACATTTGAACTTTTTATTAGAAATGCGAATCCTGCTAAGTTTTGCATGAATAAAGACTGCTGAAGATGGTTTTTCATTATGCTCACAGTACAAATGTTTTGGTTAAAATTGATGGGATAAAAAGCCTGATGTCATATTCGTTTAGTCGAACACGAAAAAAACATCACATTTCTTCATCGTATATACTTTTTATCCGCTTAAAGATGTTGTTCTACTAATACTGAAATCGATACTCAGTTCTGAATCATTTTGCCTATCTATTATGAATGCAATCAATTTAATTAGATTATTAGCCATGACAGAACCAATCTGCTTAGGTCTGTAATAATGTTTACAGAGCTAAGCAGATTGGTTGTACAGTTAACAGATGCCAGGCAAAGCCAGGTCACCTAACGGCAAGAAAATGTACTATAAGCTTTTTCCATTTCCTATAGCTTATCTGAATTACTAAGAAAGAAGTGCACAAAACAGGTTTTCAAAGGAAAACTATGAACAAAAGTAGCCGGCACTGCTGTTTTTTTCCTCCTAGGAATCATGTAAAGGTTATTAAAACCCCGTTTGCTATGCCATTTTCTTATAAAGCCCCTCGAAAATCTTCAAAATTGAAAAATGAATGCGACATGCAACACAAACATGCATGGCATGCATAAAGTAACATACACATAGCTACATGAGTTTAAATGCGTAAGATGCCTAACATGACACCAAAACAGCTAAGACTAAATGATCGAGGTAACCTACCAAAGACAACTTTAGTGGAGTAAGATCTCTGATACTTGATCTGTAAGACGCACATACCAAGGGCACATGCGAAAAGCACCACAACAGACCAAACATCAGGGGCGGAGCAACAAAAATTTTTTAGGGGGGCACAGAGTTAAAATTTGCCGACAGAAGGGTGTGGCTTTTGCAGCCACACCCATTTTTCATTATACTTTTTTCCGATAACTAACATGAATTCAAGAAAAAAGGAAAAAAGAATCTAACTTTTTTCTTTTTTGTTTCCATTTTGTTGATATATTCATTTCATCGATCTTTTCCCAAAGATTTTACATGTCATTTGAACAAGCAAACTCATTCAGAACTTAGCCTTATACTGTATGTACTGTATAAGCTTCGAAGATAGAAACTGAAACCAACGCAGATATTCAATGATATTATTTCTCGTTTTAGTACTCTAATTATGCTCTAATTTAATGCAATATCTATTATTTTAACCGAGCTTCTACGCAATTTATTGAAAAATGCCGAACAAGAGAAATCCCAAATATCCAGACCGATATCATCATTTGCCGACAAAACCTTCTTTTGCCGACGTTTGCAACATTGGGGGGGTACAGCGCCCCCCTGTACCCCCCCTTTGGCGACGCCCCTGCCAAGCATAACAGCAACACAGCTAAGGCTACTCGAGTGAAGCAGTATTCCTAAAACAATGTGATGAACCCAGCAAAAGAATATAAGAATTCAAATAAAAACTCCAACTCCCGCTTCAATATCGTCTTATATCTCATAATTCTCTAGAATAAACCTTCATCCCAAAAAACAAAAACTTATCTCCCCACTACGATAACAATCAAGCCCAAAACGCATGTTTCTAATGATAGATCCCAGACTCCTTAGACAACAGTGGCGTAGCGGAGATCTGTAGGGCCCTTAGTGACGTTGTGGCACAGGGGCCCCTTGTTCCGATCTCTAATTAGGAACTAGGAAGTTGAAAGTATATCGTAAAGCTTTTTGGACGTTTGTTTTTCTGTTGCACTTAGTACCAACACGTCAATTTTCTTCTGTCAGATTCCACTCTGTCAAACACTATAAAATTACATAAAAAGCAAATACCTATAGATAAGACATCAGGTAATAGAGGATGGTCAGCTTATAAAAACATCAGATAATGATAAACTAACCCTGCTCTAAAGCATCAACTTTGCAATATCAATGACTTACTCATTTTAAACAGTTTGTCGCATAAGAAAACACGTGTATTTCATCAAGAAAGATCATTTCACAACGACCAAATTTTAAGGTTGGGGGCCCCTTGGAGTCTCTAATCTGCGGGGCCCTTAGTTGTACGCCTTAAAGGTAACAACCGTCGGCTACGCCACTGTCTCTGCATCCGCAGCCGGCAAGCAACATACAACACCAACACGCTTAACATGCATAAAGTAGCTTTACACATACCTGGGGCTACATGTGTAAAGCAGCACACCGTGAAAAATGGGAACATACGAAAGGAACGTAAATAGCCAATGAAAGATATGTAAGGCAACATATACCTTGGATTTAAGAGAGGATTTGTAAACCATATAAAATAAATTGAACAAGGCCAAGAACACTTGTAAGCATAGAAGGTTTTCTTGCCAAACTTTCACAGCAGAACTTCAATTTTGAGACGATGTTAAATAAAACATAGCTTCATGTTTCTGATTGAAATTATATTCATTACCTGCAAATCATTCATGCTATATTTACATGTTTGCAAAAATATTCATTAATTATTTCAGCAGCAGAAAACAAAGTTGCAATAAAAACCTTGATTTTAATTATTCTGTTTTCAACTACAGGTGTCATGTCGTCAATTATTATTTGCAATTTTGCATTAACCATTAAACACTCTATCCTATAGGCTACGCTATTTTCATCTCACACTCGCCAGGGCAACCAGAAGACTCACGACACGAGTCTCTAGTTTACGCTCCCCTTATTTAAATTTTTCACTCTGCAGCAACTCAATATTTTCCAGACCAGTCCGACAACTTCAGACTACGGCCTCACTCTCGAGTTTCATGCTATGAAGGGATTTGA
The DNA here is from genome assembly GCA_014526335.1 of Chrysaora quinquecirrha. Classification (NCBI taxonomy): domain Eukaryota; kingdom Metazoa; phylum Cnidaria; class Scyphozoa; order Semaeostomeae; family Pelagiidae; genus Chrysaora; species Chrysaora quinquecirrha. The sequence continues at coordinate 461,427 of JACTAT010000031.1, forward strand.
TTGGTTCGAAAAACAATAGCCATTGTTTTCTGGAAAATGCTGCGATCTGATTGGGACGCCAATTTTTTGGTGCCGCTTGCCAGTTTCAGAGCTGTAAGGACATAAGTCCCACACTGAGCGATTGTAGAAAACAACAACAACAACATCGAGCGAAGTAGTGGGGCTTATTTAGTGAGTCTAGGCAACCAGGGCATTTCAAGAAATCGAAGCAGTATAGTTGAGGTGTAGTACGTGTCTAACTTAACAGTGATGCGAAAGTGTAGCTTTGGTCAAACGTAGACAACATTTCACCCAAAATTGACCGACTTTAATGTCGGGAGAAATGTTCTTAGCGTTTGGCTATCTTGCTGGTTGAGCCATCATCATATTGGGTGAAGTTGACTGGAGTTTCATCAGGCTAAAAAAATTTTTCAAAATGTTTAAAATCTCATGTAGAACAGCATTCTCATTTTGAAAGAAGGAAGCTGCTTAACGACTTTTAATTTTTCGGTATTGAAAATATTTAGAAACAACAAGTATTCTAGGCTCTTCAGTCAATAGCATAAACAGAATGAATATCTCTTTTATTTTTGGTATTGAGCTGCTCTCGTGTTTATATGGAGTCCAAACTAGGAGCGGACCCTTGTAAATGCAAAGCCTATCTTTACAAAACTAGTACGGTTCTTAACAAGTAATGTTGGTAAATTGGGCGTCTCCCACTTCTATTATGGCATCATTATGACATCATGATCAAAAATGCTATTGATGCTGGTCAAAAATTGACCTTCGTTTATATCAAGAGAAATCCAGAAATTTCTGTACATTTTGTTGCTAGTAACTATTTTCTATTACCTTGCAAAGAATCAGTCAATTCTGATAAGATTTACTGGCAAAAATAGGCGTTTATATGTGGATTTGGCATGACCTCTTTCCATATAAGGAAATGGCACGGGACCCTTTTTATCATTATGGGGATATTTTTGTATTCAATTGTAGTAAATACATATAGGCTTAAAGTCAGCCTGGTTTAAAAGCCTACATCCATCTCAAAACGACACAACAAACAATAACAAGAAAAGCTTGAAGGGGTGAAAAACATCCCCCCCCACCAGTAGGATTCGGGTTAAATGTACATACATCGTATCATTTTCAGAAAGCAAGACGTTAAAGATGGAGGGCTTGTCGAAGCCAGAGTCCACACAATAAGATTTTTAATCTATATACATTCTAAAATCATTCCTCCAGAAATCAGAAACAAGCTATGAAGCGGCTGAATTTAAATTAATAATTAAATATTCCAAAACAAATTCCTTGAAACAATTCATTCTGAACAATCCAAGTACCATGAATTATACTCATACTAAAAGGCTATCCAAGGCCGACTCTAAAAAGCACTAATCGTTCAGCCCAACCGCATGGACCGGTCGAAGCAAATCGAAATCATGAATTCCAGACTTTTAGTCTCAATTGAACGAAGCATACAAGTGCGGCAGGATTGATGGAGTAATCATATTGACTTTAGATATCGTCTTTCTTTCGCGTTGGATAAAACATAATACAGGAGGGCCAAAGTTGCTGCCCTATAAAGTTAAGAAGGGGCTGTGTTATGAGAACTGCAAATGCCACACCCAGAGCCATGTCTACTTCAATACCCCATGTGTTTTTTGTCCCTTATAAAACGAACTACACTTGCAATCTTCGCAAGGTATGGGTTTCTGTGCTTAGCACAGCGTGACCATCGAAAAGCCCAGGGCTAATCTAAGCAATGCGACCCCAGTCCTTCCTTTCGATGTTGTCACACCTCGTGACTTCTTTTGCCTGGAATAACAGAGAGCAGGCGACCTTGATGGGATACTATTACTGGTGTGACGATAGTTAATTACTGTGTAAGCGATGTTATGTCTTTGAAGGCAAGCCATGAACTTGGTTTACAATATTTGCAGCATTGTTGTGACGTTTTCTTTCTTATATTCAATAAATCTTTAGACGCAGCTCTACCCTGCACTAGATTTTTCATAAATAATTACCAGGCTTACAGAAAGCGACAGAAGTGAAACCACAAAATGCCTTAAACGGCATAAAATTAAAGTCTGTTGGATAAAATAGCCAGCAAAATGACCAGCATTTGCTAATATTTAATCCAAAAAGCGAATTTACTACCAAGATAAAAAGATTTTCAATCACTTGCTTTCGACTTAAGGAAATTTTGTTCTTATCCGCTTAAGATTGAAAAAGCGTCTTTATTTCGGTTACTTGATTAGTAATTCCGTATAAGGCCCGATCTACCGCAGAAGTTTTTCTCAGTCAAATAACATGCGTATGACATTAGCTGCTGGCTTGAATTAGATACCTTTTTTATAAGAAACTCGTTTATAAGAAACTCAGTACTGAGACTGGTTGAGAAACTTTTAGTACTCGACCCAAATGATGAGAAACTAGACGATCTCAAAAATGTTTAGAATTCGAAATATGGCCTCGAGAAACGAACTTCTGTTACACATAAAGTGTCCATTTTTACAAAAAACAGCTATATTGTAAACAAAAATTGTATTGCTTCCTCCATTTGCAATAAGTCTCTGTTTTATTTTGGCATTAATTAAGTTTTGATCCCTAAGAAACTGTTAAGAAACTTTCGGTATCAAAAACCAAAATTTAGAAACTTTTCGTACTGCGAAAATCTTAATTTCTTATAAAAAAATTAGTGCAGTAGAGCTAAGAAGGATTTAACCTTTTTAGCAAAAAAGTGAAACTTGACAAAAACGTTGTGGAATCGCAGACGACAACTTTCCCCAACCATGTAAGCGTGCATGCAAGCATGTAAGCAGTAATTATGACATTAAAAGTATGAACTTACTAAAAAAACAATGGCTATTGTAGTGATGTTGGTATAACAAGTAACCAGGACTCTAGAGACACGAGTATGGTAGGTAGTTTTGATTATAAACGTTGGTAGTTTTGATTATTAGAGAGCCTTATTATCTTCCTCCCACTCTTTCGGAAACAGCTACTAACAACAACAACAACAACATAGAGCTGTTTCCTATGAAGAAAACATCACCCAGGTTGTTGTGGTTGTTTGGGTAGTTGGTCGTTTCTGCTTGCGTATAGTACGACTCGTGTTACAAGTTTAATTATTAGGATTGGTTAGTTAAGATTATTGTTGAGCGGCTACTGTGTGTTTCCTTCGTGTGTATTTATACAGTTCTATGCAGAATATTCTATGCACATTGTCTGAGCAGCTACTCGTTCACGCATGTCGCTTGCGATGCTTTGATATGAGAAACAAGCTCAATGCGTTTTAAGAAAGTTTCAGTGCATACCTCTAAATCTGAGCTAAAACCACTAACTGTTTAAATTTAACCTCCTTAATCTTAAGTCTCCCAAGGATTTCCACATCAAGGTACCATTGGGTATGATATGGATTTTGACCCTTTGCTCCTTCGTCGTTCCGGCATCCCTGAACTAAACGGCGGTTCTAGTGCTGACTCTACTCCAGCCTGAAATAAGCATATCGAGGAAAATAGTGCAACGTGCAAGATGATTTTATTTCTTTTGAAAAGCGAATTTTCGGTAATGAAATCACTCTGGATATAAATAGCCTTATACTGAAGGCCTACGAAAAGTATCAAGCTGATAATACAAAGAATCGCGTCGAAATCCTCACAAAAGTTTGCAAAAACAAAAAAGTTGTTTAATTTCATATATTGAAAGCAACAGTGCTGTGAAATGAAATAGACCTGGTAAAAACAGGTGAAACGGCGAGTCAAATCGAAGCAACCGGGGCATACAACAAAAGCAGTGCGTCAACAAAATGTTTGTTTTGCCGAAGAATATAATACCTACTAAAGTACACAATACCTGAAAACTAAGAAAATTCATCACACATCACACTAAATCTGGAAACAAAAACTCAAAAATAAAAGAAATCTTACATTGATTCAAGCCACAAATGCTAGACTTGTATTGAAATTGTTGACCAGTCTTTCTGCTGATCTGCCTCAAGTAAACATTTTTATAAATAAGACGAGGTCGGTGAAGAAGCATGTGAAGGAATTGTCTAGAAAACTACTTCTTGACACAGCAGGAAATCCTAGTAAACATTTAAGCGATTAAATAAGCTGAACTACAGGTGCCCTGATACATCAATTCATGTTTTTCGGTTCATTAAAGCATTTTGGATTAAAATCATGAACTAGATTTGTACCGTACAGTTAGGCGCTGTCTGTTTTAGAATTACTCATCAATGTACATAGCCACTTTGCAATGACACATCCTGAAAGTTTCATGTGAAAGTGTATAGTGACAAGGGATGAGGTTTTGATAAAATAGTTCGATTCAGATTGCTTCAATTTAAATGCGGTGTTTGCCGTTATAATGAAATCTGTGGCCGTTATAACTTTGTTTCTTATAATGGTTAACCGTAAAAAAGGCAGTCCAGAGCTTAAATGCTTATGTATAGGGCTATATTGCTGATATAGGCCTTTTTTCATGAAGCTTACGACGCTCTAATTTTTATAGCTTTTTGAGGCCTTTTATACACGGTAATTAGGACCGTCAAAACTGGATTCTTACTCGAAGAACCATGCTTGGCTACGTTTCATTTAGTCATTTGAGTGTAAGCTACACTATATCCTTGAGTTTCACCAAGATAGAATAATCCTAAGTTTAACAAAGTCATGTCGTATGGTCGTTTGAGCGTTAGTTATATCCTTACGCTTCGATAATTCATGTTGCAAGGTCGTTTGAGCGCTTGCTTTGCCATATCCGTATGTTTCACTAAGTCATGTGTATGGTCGTTTGAGAGATATTCATATCTTTACGCTTCGATAATTCATGTCGTAAGGTCTTTTGAGCGCTTGCTATATCCGTACGTTTCACTTAGTCATGAGTCGTATTGTCGTTTGAGCGTTATTTATACCCTTACGCTTCGATAACTCATGTCGTAAGGTAATTTGAGCGTTAGCTATATCCAAAACTTCATTGGCGGCAAATAAGTTGTGGCTATATAAGCAAACTATTCATTGTTATAAAAGCTTTGATTAGTATTCCTTGCATTGACGGAACAAAATTGGCAATTGCAATAATGAATTTCGGGCAGCGAGATAAACTTTGATAAACATCTATAGAGGGAGAGGTTTGCGATTTTTATAACCAGGTCAATTTCTACGTCGAGTTTTTGAGTCAACGTAAAAAACTTTGATAAACTTATAGACGGAAAGATTCGACAATTTTGTAATAGGAAAAATATTTGTCACTTCATGTTGTTGGGGAATCAAAACGTCAAAAGAACCAAAAATAGTTATTCTATGCAAGAGCTAATGTCAGTCGATCTTGTTGATATCTTAAGCAAGCAAGATTTCAAAATATTCAAGTGATGGATGTTTACTTACACGTCTTTCAAAAGCATTTCTGAGATTATGAGAAGCACTTCATCAGCATTTGCCAGGCAGCAAAAGCGCATCAAGAGGTATTCCTTCATACAATGGTAGCAATTTGAGTGATAAAAATGTATGTAAATGAACGTATCTTGAAAACTGGTACCAAAGGTTTTAATTATGCATGAGTATTATTTGCGCTATTCTCCGGCTATTATGTTCAGATATTGTCTTACAAAACATCTTCAAACATGCTAATTCGATCATTCTGATTCATTAAGTGCGCGACTATTCATTATTCGTGGTCGAAAATATCATGAATAGATATGAAATATAGATTGCATATGCAAAAACATAAAGTTTTGATGGTTAATTTGATTTAAAACCTAAGGCTCTGACATTCATTAATGGTGGAGGTAAATGCGTAAGAGATGCGAGAGATTGATACGCCCGGGACAGAACCGGACAGTGCTCCAAAGTTCGACCTCTGGCTTTGTTCGCAAATGCTCTACTAACAGGGCTACTTGGTCTAGGGTCTCAACAGGTCTTAGTCGTACCTACAATCCCGGAAACAACTCATGAGACTAACAGGAAAAATGCTCTTCTTGCCAAACATATCATCCCCCCTCCCCCGAATCAATGTTGTTTTCGCAAAATAAAAAAACAGATGAAAGCAAAACACAATCTGTAAAACATCAAAGAAACCCAACAATGGATTGGGGAAGGGGGGAATTCATTTTCTTCCTATTTTGTACAGAGTACTAAATTGATGAAAATTTATGTAAGTCTCATTGAGTTTTGTCCGGGATTGTAGGTCACACTGGGCTGTGAACAGGAATCTGAATTAATATACACGTTTTTTTTATAAGAACACTGAAATTGAAGAAAGCCATGCAGTGTTCTTAGTTTTTCCGATTTGAAGGCTCAAAATGTTCTTAACATGTTCTTAATTTTCTTGCTTTTCAAAAAGCTGTTGTTCTTCAAATTAGGTGACAATTGCTACGAAAAGGGATGCACATGTAAAAATGTCACATAGTCCCAATTATTGATAGTTTACCTGTTTCTAGAAAGGAGAACAGGACAGCACCAATAAAATTCTAATTTTTCTAGCTTCACAAAGCCTTGTTATGTTCTTAGCATGTTCTTAACTTTTCAGCTTCTGAAGCCTTATGTTCTTATATACTTTGTTCTTATATAAAAAAAACGTGTAATGATGTTCTAAGCCAGCAAGAGGTCACAGGCGTGAGACCTGTCTCGTGGTCGCATCAATTTATTACACTCCTTTACAAATTACATATTGAATTTCTCATCTTCCTATCAAAGATGTGTATGTATAATGAAATTGCAAGAAATAGCGGAAACATTTTTGAAAAAAGACTGTTTCTGGCAATTTGGGATGTTGTACTGCTCAAAAACTAGTATGTAATTTAATCGAGTTGTTGCACAAGGCACGATAGTGGGAAATTCAAAGAGGAATATTGGACACTATAGGAGAATTTCTCAGTGACTGCTTACAGCATTCATAACTCATCAATCTACACGTAACAAAATCTGCGATATAATTTGTTTTAATCAGTTGATTTCGCTTCGAATTATACAAAAGTTGATTGTTTTGGAAACTTGACACAGGCACTGAATCTCCCACCTGTTATATTTTACCCAAATCAATTTTGCATGTTCAAATAATTAAATCATATCAATGACTAAATCTTATAGACAAAACGTGCGCCAAGAAAGAAATCTCGCTTGCCGCCAACGCAATTAAATCTTCTGAATTGAAAATGTACGGCTGACGAAGTAACCACGGCAAAGATCTGGAAGACTTTGGCATGCTTCACCATGTTGTCAAGATAATGCATGACTTATAGGACATTAGTAATCTACATTGTCAGCATCTTTGCAGCATCTGCTTATATTCCAAAAATCTTGTCTTTGTTAATCAAGTTTTCTAACTGACAATCTTCTTTGTCTGAAGTATCTGTTTACATTTCGCAACTTCTGTCTTTTCCAACTGACAATCTTCTTTGTTGCAGTATCTGTTTATATTTCACATCTTCTGTCTTTTCCAACTGACAATCTTCTTTGTCTGCAGTATCTGTTTATATTTCACACCTTCTGTCTTTTCCAACTGACAATCTTCTTTGTCTGCAGTATCTGTTTATATTTCACATCTTCTGTCTTTTCCAACTGACAATCTTCTTTGTCTGCAGTATCTGTTTATATTACACACCTTCTGTCTTTGTCAATCAAATTTTTTAAACTGACAATCTTCTTTATCTTCGTATCTGTTTATATTTCACACCTTCTGTCTTTTCCAACTGACAATCTTCTTTGTCTGCAGTATCTGTTTATATCTCACACCTTCTGTCTTTTCCAACTGACAATCTTCTTTGCCTGCAATATCTGTTTATATCTCACGCCTTCTGTCTTTTCCAACTGACAATCTTCTTTGCCTGCAATATCTGTTTATATCTCACACCTTCTGTCTTTTCCAACTGACAATCTTCTTTGCCTACAGTATCTGTTTATATTTCGCACCTTCTGTCTTTGCTTATCAAGTTTTCCAACTGACAATCTTCTTTGTCCGCAGTATCTGTTTATATTTCACAGCTTCCGTCTTTGTTAATAAAGTTTTCCAATGGACAATCTTCTTTACCTTCGTATCTGTTTATATTTCACACCTTCTGTCTTTCCAACTGACAATCTTCTTTGCCTGCAGTATCTGCTTATATTTCACAGCTTCTGTCTTTGTTAATCACGTTTTCCAACTGACAACCTTCTTTGTCTACAGTAAATGTTTATATTTCACACATCCAGCATTTTTTAATCAAGTTTCCCATCTAAGAATCTTCTTTGTCTGCGATATCTGTTTATATTCAACACCACTTGTCCTTGTTAATAAAGTTTTCTAACTGACAATCTTCTTTGTCTGCACTATCTGTTTATATTTCACACCTTCTGTCTTTCTTAATCAAGTCATCCAACGGAAAATCTTCTTTGTCTGCAGTATCTGCATATATTTCACACCTCGTGTCTTTGTTAATCAAGTTTTCCAACGGACAATCTTCTTTGTCTGCAGTATCTGTTTATCTTTTACACCATGTCTTTGTTAATCAAGTTTTCTAACTGACATGCCCATATTTCGGTTGAGCTAGATAAAAGCTACCCTTAAGAGTCGAAATATAGTTTATAAATCTAGGTACAAATTTTCAAGCAATCCGTCTTATATTTTTGCGTAGCAAAGAAGTGTTCTTTTTCTTGCTTCTAAGACTATAAGAATCTAGCATATTAGAATCTTCGAAACGTCAAAGAAAATTTGAATACTTGGACTCGTGTCCTTTATGAACATGCGCAGAGCATGCAACTCGCTACTTTTCCTTCACATGTTTTGCAAATTTATCATACCTAAAGCCATGCTTTGTGCCCAGGGCATTTTTTAACATTGTAACTACTGGGGAACGTTCCCAAGTAGGCCCAATACCTTCCCCAGTAGTGAGCGCCGAAATCATACAATTTCCCCAGTAGTCTGGGCCCTTGTCGATTCCCATTTACCCACTTCAATATCAGCTGGTGGGTTTAAGTGAAAATGGCTGTCGTTAATTAGCAGTATCCCAAAACCATCCATGCTATCCTTACGAGCTTCTTAAGTATTTTTTCAGGTTACCTTTTACGAATACCTCGGATACCTTGCGAGTATCCGAGGTATCAAAAGTTTCCTGAAATTGAACAAAAGTTTCCTGAAATGATCACCAGAGTGACTCTAGCTACCCAATTTTTCAAAATTTTCCGGAAGAGCGTGCCCCCGGACCCCTCTAGATGCTTAGACGCTCTACAGCCTTCTTTCTTCTGTCCCTCTTGACACCTCCCCAAAAATTCTGTGGAATTGCGCCCCTGGTCCTTTGCCATTTCTCATTTAGAGCAACTGTGAAAATCTTTAAAATGATGTGTTTTAGCTACTTTTAGTTATTACGCTTTTAGGCCCTTTTTCCAAATTTTCCCCAGTAGTGAAAATTTCTTAAAAAATGCCCTGTTTGTGCCCCATCGTATGTGCAACTTAGCATAAGCAAGGAAATCGGATTTATTTTAACTCTTTCTAAACCGATCTTACTTTGGTTTTACGTACAATATAGCTAAACAGAATTAATTTTTTAAATAGAATTCCCCTTTCGTACAGAAAAGCCAAGTAGTGGCTATATAGGGATTTGGGACTTATAAATCGTGTCTTCCTGAACTCGTAGACTTAATGCAATCAGCTTTCCTCTAATAACAACGAAAAACTCTCAAACCATAATTACGTTACTTCTTCAATTTGTCAATTCTATAATTGATAGACTTCCTCTTATCTTTGACACGAGTCTCTAGACTAAGCCAATGGTATCATTTAGACTCATGACACGAGTCTCTAGTTTACGCTCCCCTTATTTCGATTTGTCACTCCAACAGACATACTCACACTGAGCGATTCTAGAAAACAGCAACAACAACATCGAGCGAAGTAGTGGGACTTATGCAGTGAGTCTAGGTATCATTTTTGTAGAAATCGGTCTAGTGAAGGGTTCCATTATTTCGTAAATACAGGGTGTTCCGAAAAAAAGGGACCCGGTAAAGAAACCTTCGTACCAAAGTCAACAATTAATTTTTGAGCATCAAATTTGGTACTCATGTTTTTGAAGGAATGGGAATCATACTGACATCACTATATAAAGCTTTACTTCATGAATAACACCAGGAAGAAGCAAAACTTTTGGCACAGTATTTTTTACTCAACACAAAGAACAGTCAAATGTGTACTCCAAAAAAGCACAACTAGCCATAAACAATTTTTTAATAATTCTGTCTGTCTGAATCAATCATTTTTCAAACCCTTGGCCTAAAGTAACCGATGGTTGTATCAATAAACCCTTGCTGTTCCTTATCCCAGCAACAGAAAACCTCCATTGCATGAAATCTGCAGTGCACATACTTAAATAATCAATGAAGTTCATTACAGCATATTTCTGTGAAGATGAAAACTTATCCTTTTACTCATAAGTGTGTATGTACACAGTTAGTATTATGAGAAAATTTTATTGCCCTTGAAGCGTTTGTTTGCAAAACAAATCAATTTCTAAAGCGGGTTCCTTTTTTCGGAACACCCTGTAATATTCTAGCCAACGGTACACTTTGAATAGCTAGCGGCGGACCCCTATTCAAGAATATTATTAAGGTTGAAATTTTCAGGATCATACGTTTCATCTTGCTCTTTTTTGCTGAAAAAACATCACTGACTCACACGATTACCCGTCTTTATGCAAGGCGCACACCAGAAATTGGATGAATAAGACTTTTCTATTGAGAGAGGTTGAATTATTTATAATGTCAGCTGAAATAGATTTACGAGCTGTGCTTATCAAGATGAATCTGATGGTCATCTACAATTTAAATCAGTAAACTTATAACTTTGATTCGTTTGGAAAGATCTTAATCCGGAGAAAACTACATGAAAGTCACGAAACGTAGCTGTATACTGTTCTCAACGCTTGTTTTTTGAAGTTAAGACTCACTGACCCTAATGCCCCCGTTTATCTATGTTATAGCTAATGTGTGATAATGTGCCCCCGTGTTATAATCAATATTGTTGTAGTTATTCTGATACTCAATGAAATTGAACTAATATGAAGCAGGTTTGATTTAAAGGGTCAAAAGAGGGATTTTTTCAAGCTTGATTAAACTGTATACTTGCTTAATCTGACAGGTGCACTCTCTTAACACTGTAATACTACGGGCGTGTGATAGAAGACTTCCTAGGTTATAATAACGAATTTAAAATTGCGAAGACATTCTTTACAGTATAAACCCTAGCAGCAGACCAAAACAACTGACTATGCAAGGCGGAATCTTTACCAAGATAAGAATCAAAATGCACCAATCAGAAAAGAGAAACAGAAATTTAATTGTATTTTCAACACCAATCAGCTTCCCAAAATATAGTGGGAAAGCCAATAGCATTAACTGAAGAGATAAGTATTTGTTCTTGCAAGGGTGCCAAATTTTCAAACCAAAGGTTCTGCTTAATTACTGCATAAATTTTGAAACTTTTCAAATTTATAGACTTCATGTTGTATGAGCAATCATATACGAGTTTGTAGTACTAACTGGTTTAACAAACAAAAAACAAAATGAAGCGCAAACCGTTGGAAAAAACTGCAACAAAAGCAACAAAAGTGTTAATAAGCATGCACACAGAGCTAGTGGTATTAAGAAGACATCAGAGGCGTCAAAATCAAAATAATGTTTATATGTTTATAAGGTCCTTACTATGCCTGACTCCGAAGGTACTCCAACACATCGCAGTTAGGATCATATCGCATGAGCATACATTCTTACAAGGCCTTATTTGAATAATGTTTGGGTACCGCTGCCATGTGCCATGTTAACATATCTACTATATATAGTCTTTAAGCAGTAAAAAATTTCAAAATTTAAAGAAACAGGAGAAGATTTGTTCACAGAAATGTTTCTGCTGTTTCTTGCAATTTATCTAGTAATGTGTAAGAATAAAGTAGCTTTTCTGGAGACACGATTCAAAATCCAAGTAGTTACTTACCAGGCAGTCTATTTCTGGTGGTCGTGTTATTATCGTCCGTGTCCCCACAGAGGATATCACAGTTCGATTGTCGTGCATGTTACCGACTAGCTCCAACAAGAGCGAAATTCTTCTGGCATTTCATTGCCTGTCGATTCGGCTAGTGAAACTATTCATACAAATGAAATCCTATTTTAAAAATAATGAACCTACCTTAATCAAAGGATTAATACAGCAAGGGTATTTGTGATGCTCTTGCACACCGCAATGCAGGCAACGTCAGATCATTTCAAATGATTTATTGCGTCATATTCGTGATTAAGAATACAGCAATGTAATGTCGACCCATCAAACTGTTAACCCATCATTCTGCCAGCTGCAAGAAGAATAACAACATTAAGCTTTCTATGATTGATGGTTGCAGTTTATTGCAGCTGGTCTGCAGCCACAAGTCTTAAACTTTTGAATGTGATAATGCTCACTGTCTTATGTATCTGTAAAACAGTTTATTCAGAGCTTACTTACATTCACTATCACTAGAGACAGGTAAGGCATTGCTTAATTGGTATTATGGGAGAACAAATCATTATGCTGGACGCCCTAGAGTGATTAAACAAGTGAAATTGAAGATCAAAGTTCCACTGGCTTTTCTCAGCAAGAAGGACCAAAAAACTCAAGTAGCTTAAAGAAAAGCAGGACATCCTCTTAAAATTAGAATTCTTGTCGCATATACAACAAGACATCATGAATTACTTAATATAGTTTGCGCTAATAGCTAAGTCTCAACTAGATCAATGATAAAAAGGTAAAATAGGCAATAACCGACGTATAGGATTAATTTGAATTATCGTTCAAAAATGTTGTTTTCTTGATATGAAAGCAGATTGTACAGTTACACTTAATCATGATCCCTTGTTAAGCAGAACACGTCTAAAGTAAGATGTTCTAAAGAATCTTATGAGGCAAGTGTTTTCACTGTACCCAAACGAACTTGTCTTATCTGCTTATCGTACAGTGTGATAGAACGCTTGGTTAAGATATAAAATTGAAGAAAAGCTCTGTGTTTTCTGAAAGCTTTGTTTTTTCTGAAATCTATAAGACAAAAGTTCTAGAAATAATTCATGTTATACTAACCATCATGTGCAGCTTTGAAGTTTTCCAAGCGTTATTTAGTTTTCTTATCATTGCAAACTTCCAGCCATTGGATTTTGATTCGGCATCTTTCAGTAATGGGGTCGATGCAAGCTTATTCGGCATCTACGAAACAAAGAAAATTTATTGTATCAGAAAATTTATATCAGCATACAGGGTTGTTTTAAGAATTATTAATCACTGCAAAAATAGGCATGAAATAGCGAAATGGTAATTTTGTGATGGCAACCTTGGCTTGGCAATTTGGTGTACGCTAGAGAAACACGAAAGGCAAGGAAAGCATACTAATTATCACTAAAACAGAAGCATACTGAAGTATTGCAAAACAAGCTAATTCAGAGGGCGCAGGAACCTAGCTACATTTGATGTGGACGTACACGTGGCACCCCAGTAGTAATGTTTGCCGAAGATGACCCTACTAGGGGTGCTAGAATCATAATCATGAAGCTCTAGTGACCATTATGGGACCCTAAAAATGTAATGCCTTGCTCGGAAGACTTGTGAGGAGTGAAGGTCCCAGCAGGGAAGATGATCAGTGTATTGCGGGGAAAACGTGGAACAAAAGCATGGCGGGGAAATTATTTTCCAGTTCGGGAATACAACGCAAGCATTTGAAAACCAGGCGGTTGGGAGTTTTGCGAGGTTATGTAACTTGGAGAGTTTTAATCAAGCAGCGATACCGATAACGAGGTAGGGAGTAAGGCAGGCATATCTTGATATTCCAACACTAATGATTTAAAATGTCTTGCAAGGTCAATGCAATGTTTTTTATACGCTGACAATCTTCACAAAGGAGTAACTACTATTCTGTGCAGCGACAAACTGCTTTCTTCACTGCGAGTTGAGTGAGAAAGGACCAAAGAAAAACTCACCACGCGACCAGGTGAAAGCGCATCGCAGTGCATCGACTGCTGATTGGCATGAAAGTGAGGTAGTGTTTTGTTGACTCAACAGTACAAGCTTTTGTTCATTGTTGCGCAAACTCTCTACTCTTTCTGGAAGAAGTGTTTGAGGCTGCACGCAGGCTAGTGATTGGTCTTGTGAAGCTTATTGTTCTTCATCTGGTTCAGTAATTGGCTTTTGTTCCCTCGTTAGACATATGAAGATTTTGTTCTCATCCCCATCATTGAATGACTTTCTGATGTGGCGCTAAAGCTTTCATTCTCGTTTGCAGAATCTGCCTTTCTCTGTTTTTACGTTAAATGATCTTACATTCACTTGCTCTGTGACTCACTTGTTTGAACAACCGCGTGTCCTGGCACTATGTTTCGGTTGGATTCGGACAACATCACCTTCCTATGTCGTGCTGAGCCCCTTTGTACCTTTGTCACAGTACTGTGACTGCATCTGCTTCTCTTTTGACCGATTTCCTCACTCTTTATGACGACTTTATGTTCGTATGTAGAGCTGTGGAGTGGGCACGGGAATCAGAGTCTAAGCTCTCAGGATAAAAATTTGATCAAAGGGAAGAGTTCTCCTTCCCCATAGAAGGTGTGTCCCGCATTTCAAGTAGCATCAAATAGAGGTAATTGTCAGATTTATTTGCTTTGTTCGTTGGCATTTTCGCAGTCTTTTCTAAATTTTCTGCCCTGCCATTACTTTGAGGATACTCTTGGAGCAAAAATTTGAAACAAATTTATATTTCTTGGGTTCTTAGCAAAGTTTTGGACTTGCAGTTGAGGATTCTGCAATTGGAATCCTGCAGCTTTGTAGAGGAGTCCATCTGTATCTCAATTTCTATGTTCTAATGGTGATTATTCTGTTTCTGTTTGGACAGAGATAATTCTGAAGATGCAAATCGTGTGGACGCAGATTTTTTCGAAGATGGACAAAAAGTTTGCATTTAAAAATATTCGTTTACGTATGGATTGGGCCTTAGTTAGTGGGCAGCAAAGGTATGCCAGGGCAACTCGGCATTTCTCGTACAATGAATGGTTCTTTGGCCTCGTTATTGGTTCTTTGGCATCGTTAATGGCTTCTGTGGAATGTGCTAGAAATTCAACACTTCAAAATGGAGCCAGCAAGATCTTACCATGCCAGGTTAATAGCCGACTGCTCGTTGTTTCTCTATGATATTTAGCCATAGTTTATATGAGATAGCTGCTCCCTAAACTTTCAATAATACACTTTGTTCTTTGCTGGCAACTCATCTCCAATTAGAAATATGGTGGAACTCAGCCAGAGACTTTTCTCTCTTCTGGCAATCTGCTTCAAAATGGGGTCGCTTCCCCCAGTAACTGCAAAGTAAGATGATAAGCAATACAGTCTGGTTCTTGATCCCGTTAATAACCGTGGCCCTGGAACTTGGAAGTGATTCATCATGTTAACCTTCACTTCACCTTCACGTTTCTAGTTTGTCTTTAACTTTGTGGTTCTTTTTCTCGGGGCTGCAGGTAATAACTGCATTACACCAAGGAATTCTTTATGTATCTGCTTTAAGCATTTTTTTGTCAGCTTGTTACAGATATGATTGCAACTTTAGCAAAACACCTCTGAAGTCTCTTTAGGGCAAGATGGCAGCGATTTGATAGAGACTGAGACGAGTGGCTAAAGATGTTTACAGAGAACAATGGCAAGCACAAGAATATTCTGATTTTGACATACCACAATTGATGGGATACAAGTCTTGACAGCATGATCAAAGAGCTGAGGATAGAAAAGCTCTAAAGAGCTCAACAAAATTGCAGAAAAACTCTCCTGAAAGTCATGCAGACCAAGATCCTCATTTGAATGGCTTTTGTACTTTGGCCATATTAAGCATTCAATGTGCCATAGATATTTACGTACTTGCATAAATTTCAAACACGAAGATAGATATTTCCAATGATAGATCAATTCCGCGTATGCAGACGTATGGTGACGTTTGTTCTCCTTGAAAGACATGTGCAAACAGCTCATCCAGTGGCATAGCAAGTGGGGTGGAGGCACGGTGAGGAAGTTATCCATCTAGTTATCGCCAAGATTGGTTTTGTATAAAAGCTAACTGGCGTACGACTTGATTATTTTTTCGATCACGCCCTCGTTTTCTTTACCACAATGGTGGATGTCTTACTACGTCATAGTCCTTATCTGACTGTTCGTTTACTCTGCAGGTGTAAGCAGGTAGAAGCAAAAGAGTAAAGCGCAGCCCTCCTGCCCTCCTCCATCAGAGCAAAGCCATACACTTCAAGTCAGCATCACTCCTGCTGTCTGCTTGGGAAGTCAGGTCAAAATATTTTAGGATTGGCACGTCATGTATTTCAGTCACTCAGTTTTAATTCCAGCAAATATCTGTCATGAGTCCCTTCCATCATCCACGGTGGGTCCTTGCGAGTCAGATTGTACGAATTTTCACAGGTTTCGAAGGAACTTTGCGTGAGATTCACCATGCCAATTAATCTTTGCGCACCTGAAACATTGCTTGTTCTCTTCATCTTCATGTTGCTTCAACTTTTGATTAATCTACTGTATCTTTAAATCATCTTGTGTTAAATACAGATCAACGCAAAGTAATCGGAGGTAATTGCACGAAGAGCACAAACAAGTAATCAAAAGCATAGCTATTCTACATTCAGTGATTTCTTTTTGATACCGTTTGTTCCAGGAGATTTTGGAATTCAAGTGTGATATGTATAGATTCCTTATTCCAGATTCCAAGTAGCAAAAGCGATTTTGTGTTTTGTGCATCTTTGCGTTATGATTAAAGATATCTTGGTTTGTGGGTGGGCAGCATTTGAGTTCCCAAAGAGAGAACAGGTTGAAATTTTCTCCAACCTCTTCCAATCCATTTATCACGTTCAATCTGCTTATATTATCAAGATAGGGCTTGCTTTGCTTTTGCATACCTTTAATCGTCATTTTCGTTTGCAAACATAGCTATGACGGGTGTATCGATTGGTTGTGTAGAAAGGAAGTTTTCCTTTCATTCCTGGCTACATTATCCGTTTATCGGTTATGTTGTGTTTTCACTACAAACCCAGAAATCATTGGAATTATCAACTGGTTTTTGCAACTAGAGTAGATGGAAAGAATGGTTAACTTGCTCTCTATGATTCGAGAACATAGCCTTAGTCCTGAGATGTTCTATAAATTGTAGAGGAATAGGAAGGGGCATAGTTGAATGTTACGGTTTGCATTGAAAGTGACAAGGTTGCAAAAGATCAGAAATGATTAGTCATACAGGATCAGCGAATGTAAGACGGTTAAGTGACAAAGTGAGGACAAAGTGAGGGAGGCTGGATTGAGATGGTTCGGCGGACATGTGCAGAGGAGAGATGGTGTATTGGGAAAAGGGTGCTGAACATGGAGCAACCCAAAAAGAGAAACACGGATCACCCAAGAGAAGATATTGCAATATGGTCAGGGAGAACATGCAGACAATTTAGGTGACAGGCAAGAATGGTAAGGATGAAGGGAATGAGTAGATTAATCTGATACCTCTTATTTACTGATTGTATATTTCTAAAGGGGCATTTCAAGTATTTCTAAGAAAAATCAAGAAATAGTTGTTCGGATTATTTTACTTGTGTTGCAATTAATGTTCAACGAGGGAGACTTTGCATTTGAAGTTGAATTTATCTTCTATTGCACAAGCATATTCTCAACAGCAGCTTCATATATGTCGTCTTCCCGTTCCCCAGTTATTTGCGCAATATGAACAACTTTATAATTTTTATCAATTCACTGATCACGTTTTCACTGGAAAGCTCAGATCAGGGTTTTCACTGGGCATTCTTACGTACTTCCAGCGAGGTCTGAATCTTTTAAAGCATAATGCATTGTTCCTTCAGCTCGATTTTGCTTCAGACTTTAACACCTTAACCTTTACACCAACTACGTTTGGAAATACAACATGAATCAACTGTAAAAGATAAAAGATAGTCCTTATACTTGCTTACTTACTTAGGGTATTGCCATCCACTATTTGAAAAGGCAATCAGCACAGCTGCATCTTTCCTTTCTGAACTTTGTTATTTGGGTTCGGTACCAGTACCATGGTCTCTATTTCTTTTTCTTCTCCCTCGGAACCCACACTATTAATCTTTTTGTCCAATGGTTGTCATCTCTTCTTCTTGCAATGTAGCCAGCCCAGCTCGATTTCTGTTTGGCAATAAATGTGAGAACATCTGTTGCCCCATTTATTTCATGGATTTGCGTGTGTGGGACTTTCTTTCTCAGTGATCTCTCTGTTATTAGTCTCTCCATCGATATTTGAGTGGTTCTGAGACGTATTTTCAGTTCATCCATCAGTGCCCATGTTTGGCAGCCATAGGTATAGTTGGAAGTATGCACTGGGTCATTATTTTACGTTCCAATGATATTGGTATTCGCTTATTCATCTCAAAAATTCTTCATGCTAAATTTATTCGTGTATTAATTTCCCCTTCTGTGTTGTCTACCATTTTCAATACTTTACCAACCTATTTATACAAATCGATCTCTACAATTTCGTTGGGTTGTAACCTTATTCTTTCATCTGAGACATTTTTTGCATGAATTTTCTATTTACTCAATGCATTTTCATGCTAACTTTCGTACTCTTTTTATCTAGTTCTTGTAGCAGGTGTTTCACTTCTTTGGTATTGTCCTTGCATTGAGTTATCATCAGCACAGTACTGGATGTACTTCAGTGCTTTATTGAGGTGCTGTTAGTTGATACAAACCAGCAGTTTCTATTAGGTTTTCCCTAGTGCCCATATTTGATACTCAACCTGTGGGCTCAACAACCTCTTAAACGATTTGGAACCGTGCTTAACCTTTCAAACTCAGCTTTGAGATTTCCTCAAGAGCATCGGGAGTCTTGCAAAGGGGAATACAGAGTAAGGATTTGGCTCATAAATTTCCAAGTGTGGCTTACCGAAGATTTCGCCAAGCCAACCAAAACTGATGAATGGAGACACTTTTATATCTACAATAGTATGTACTGTAATGTGATGCAAAGGCTGAAATTAATGTTGTGTACACCTTTTGAGGGTGTAGGTTTTATGATGCAGAACTGAAAGAGCCATGAGATATACCATTATAATTTTCATATCAGTAATCCCATCTTCTGTTCAACATTCGCTCCTAATAAGGGTATGCAGTCTCCATGTGCAGGGCTGTACTCTACAAGACTACACGTGGATGGAGTGAGTAGATTTTTCATTGTTAGTGCCTAGAGGAGCAAATTTTGTGAAAGAACATTGCAATTTGCCCTGAGTGAAGCTAGAGTGACATCTGTGCATCTTTCACAACACAATTGAAGCGTTTGGCTCTTAGTGGAGCCTGTGACACTGCATCCATTTACAAATTGCTAACAAATGACATTTCAGCCATTAGAATTCCTTCATCACAAGAGAGGCTTTCTTCCCTTGATGTATGGATTTAATTCATATGGTTTAGAAAATGTAAGCTTTGATGTTGAACATTGTTTCTTTCATGGGTTTTTCTACACAATTATCATTCAGGAATGAAAGCTCTATATTTCCCTCTCATTTTCTTCTCTTGTCTTCCAACATGGTTTACCATGGTTTTGGTTTGAACACAGTAGATAACAGGGAACCGTGCCCTCAGATCTTAATTGAATGCATGAAGAATGCAATGGCAATAATGAACTAACCTTTCTTTGTTTTCCTTGTTTCTTTGCCTCTTTACTTTGATGGTTACTTTTTGAAAAACGTCAAAATCTGATATGATTACTCCAGGGGAGTTGGTAGTGCCTTGAATCAACATTGCTTCACTCAGCTATGAACTGCACAGACCAAGACCACACAAAGATACATTTGGCTCACACATCATGTTACTGTTAACTGCAATTCGATTTTCAGTGTTGCAGTGGTATGTGGTATCTTGTATGGCAATGATCTTTTCAGCTTCAAGTGAGAGGTGATGCATAAGATCTACCAAGATTGTCTAGTCTATAGCCTAGCTAGATCTCCTTCCCAGTCCAGTCCAGAGTCCCATGTACAAATATGCTTTGCTTGAGTTTTCTGACGAGTCTCTGTTGCCCTTCACAAGTCAATGCATTTAAAGACAGTGTGTTAGTGTTGGCTTTGGATCGTTCAAAATCTTATGTCTCACAGCATCATTTTGGATTCCACAACTCTGTTCCAAATCCAACATGTAGTAGAGAGCAATCCAGCAATAGTGTTAGCCATGACTCCACCATGATTCCACACAATCTGTTCAACTTGTGATGGAGAGAGCTCCAAAGGCACAGTACATAGCAATCAAGCAATAGTGTTAGTGTTGGCTTTGGATCTTTTAATATTTTATGTCTTACAGCATCATTTTGGATTCTGCCATGATTCCACAAACTCTGTTCCAACTTGTGATGGAGAGAGCTCCAAAGGCACAGTACATAGCAATCAAGCAATTGTGTTAGTGTTGGCTTTGGATCTTTTAACATTTTATGTCTTACAGCATCATTTTGGATTCTGCCATGATTCCACAAACTCTGTTCCAACTTGTGATGGAGAGAGCTCCAAAGGCACAGTACATAGCAATCAAGCAATTGTGTTAGTGTTGGATTTGGATTTTTTAACATTTTATGTCTCACATCATCATTTTGGATTCTGTCATGGTTCCACACACTCTGTTCCAACTTGTGATGGAGAGAGCTCCAATGGCATAGTACATAGCAATCCAGCAATAGTGTTAGTGTTGGCTTTGGATCTTTTAACATTTTATGTCTCACAGCATCATTTTGGATTCTGCCATGATTCCACACACTCTGTTCCAACTTGTGATAGAGAGAGCTCCAAGGGCACAGTACATAGCAATCAAGCAATAATATTAGTGTTGGCTTTGGATCTTTTAACATTTTATGTCTCACAGCATCAGTTTTGATTCTGCAATGGTTCCACACACTCTGCTCCAACTTGTGATGGAGAGAGCTCCAAAGGCACAGTACATAGCAATCAAGCAATTGTGTTAGTGTTGGCTTTGGATCTTTGAACATTTTACTGTATGTTTCACATTATCATTTTGGATTCTGCCATGGTTCCACACACTCTGTTCCAACTTGTGATGGAGAGAGCTCCAAAGGCACAGTACATAGCAATCAAGCAATTGTGTTAGTGTTGGCTTTGGATCTTTGAACATTTTATGTCTCACAGAATCATTTTGGATTCTGCCATGATTCCACACACTCTGTTCCAACTTGTAATGGAGAGAGCCCAAAGGCACAGTACATAGCAATCAAGCAATTGTGTTAGTGTTGGCTTTGGATCTTTGAACATTTTATGTCTCACAGCATCATTTTGGATTCTGCCATGTTTCCACACACTCTGTTCCAACTTGTAATGGAGAGAGCTAAAAGGGCACAGTACATAGCAATCAAGCAATTGTGTTAGTGTTGGCTTTGGATCTTTGAACATTTTATGTCTCACATTATCATTTTGGATTCTGCCATGGTTCCACACACTCTGTTCCAACTTGTGATGGAGAGAGCTCCAAAGATACAGTACATAGCAGTCAAGCAATTGTGTTAGTGTTGGCTTTGGATCTTTGAACATTTTATGTCTCACAGCATCATTTTGGATTCTGCCATGATTCCACACACTCTGTTCCAACTTGTAATGGAGAGAGCTCCAAAGGCACAGTACATAGCAATCAAGCAATTGTGTTAGTGTTGGCTTTGGATCTTTGAACATTTTATGTCTTACATCATCATTTTGGATTCTGCCATGATTCCACAAACTCTGTTCCAACTTGTGATGGAGAGAGCTCCAAAGGCACAGTACATAGCAATCAAGCAATTGTGTTAGTGTTGGCTTTGGATCTTTTAACATCTTATGTCTTACAGCATCATTTTGGATTCTGCCATGATTCCACAAACTCTGTTCCAACTTGTGATGGAGAGAGCTCCAAAGGCACAGTACATAGCAATCAAGCAATTGTGTTAGTGTTGGATTTGTATTTTTTAACATTTTATGTCTCACATCATCATTTTGGATTCTGTCATGGTTCCACACACTCTGTTCCAACTTGTGATGGAGAGAGCTCCAATGGCATAGTACATAGCAATCCAGCAATAGTGTTAGTGTTGGCTTTGGATCTTTTAACATTTTATGTCTCACAGCATCATTTTGGATTCTGCCATGATTCCACACACTCTGTTCCAACTTGTGATAGAGAGAGCTCCAAGGGCACAGTACATAGCAATCAAGCAATAATATTAGTGTTGGCTTTGGATCTTTTAACATTTTATGTCTCACAGCATCAGTTTTGATTCTGCAATGGTTCCACACACTCTGCTCCAACTTGTGATGGAGAGAGCTCCAAAGGCACAGTACATAGCAATCAAGCAATTGTGTTAGTGTTGGCTTTGGATCTTTGAACATTTTACTGTATGTTTCACATTATCATTTTGGATTCTGCCATGGTTCCACACACTCTGTTCCAACTTGTGATGGAGAGAGCTCCAAAGGCACAGTACATAGCAATCAAGCAATTGTGTTAGTGTTGGCTTTGGATCTTTGAACATTTTATGTCTCACAGCATCATTTTGGATTCTGCCATGATTCCACACACTCTGTTCCAACTTGTAATGGAGAGAGCTCCAAAGGCACAGTCCATAGCAATCAAGCAATTGTGTTAGTGTTGGCTTTGGATCTTTTAACATTTTATGTCTCACAGCATCATTTTGGATTCTGCCATGATTCCACACACTCTGTTCCAACTTGTGATAGAGAGAGCTCCAAAGGCACAGTACATAGCAATCAAGCAATAATATTAGTGTTGGCTTTGGATCTTTTAACATTTTATGTCTCACAGCATCAGTTTTGATTCTGCAATGGTTCCACACACTCTGTTCCAACTTGTAATGGAGAGAGCTCCAAAGGCACAGTACATAGCAATCAAGCAATTGTGTTAGTGTTGGCTTTGGATCTTTGAACATTTTATGTCTTACAGCATCATTTTGGATTCTGCCATGATTCCACAAACTCTGTTCCAACTTGTGATGGAGAGAGCTCCAAAGGCACAGTACATAGCAATCAAGCAATTGTGTTAGTGTTGGCTTTGGATCTTTTAACATTTTATGTCTTACAGCATCATTTTGGATTCTGCCATGATTCCACAAACTCTGTTCCAACTTGTGATGGAGAGAGCTCCAAAGGCACAGTACATAGCAATCAAGCAATTGTGTTAGTGTTGGCTTTGAATCTTTTAACATTTTATGTCTTACAGCATCATTTTGGATTCTGCCATGATTCCACAAACTCTGTTCCAACTTGTGATGGAGAGAGTTCCAAAGGCACAGTACATAGCAATCAAGCAATTGTGTTAGTGTTGGATTTGGATTTTTTAACATTTTATGTCTCACATCATCATTTTGGATTCTGTCATGGTTCCACACACTCTGTTCCAACTTGTGATGGAGAGAGCTCCAATGGCATAGTACATAGCAATCCAGCAATAGTGTTAGTGTTGGCTTTGGATCTTTGAACATTTTATGTCTCACATTATCATTTTGGATTCTGCCATGGTTCCACACACTCTGTTCCAACTTGTGATGAGGAGAGATCCAATGGCACAGTACATAGCAATCAAGTAATTGTGTTTGTGTTGGCATTGGATCTTTTAACATTTTAATGTCTCATAGCATCATTTTGGATTCCACAAACTCGACTCCAACTCGTAATGGAAAGTTCCAGAGGCACAGGACATAGGTAGCAATGCAGCAATCAGGGAAACTAGGCCCACCACCAGAATCAAGAATCAACATATTACAACTTGAGGCATTAGACAGTCAGCCACTGTAAGCAGATTTAGGAAGGTATTCTCCACTTGCTCAGAGTCCAAACTGGATGCTTCACCTGAAACGATGTTTAAATTCTCAATAAGTACTGCAAAAAAGAAAATAACACAAGGTATTGTTATTTGGTAACCTCGTGCTACTCAATGATATAACGACGAAGCTACATCACTGGTGCTACTGCACTCTATACAACACAACAACACAACGATAAGGGTACATGCGCAAAAGGTGGATGGTCATTAATGGCAATGACAATGAAAATGACGATGACGATGACGATGACGATGACGATGACGATGACGATGACGATGACAATGACGATGACGATGACGATGACGATGACGATGACGATGACGATGACGATGACGATGACGATGACAATGACGATGACGATGACAATGACGATGACGATGACGATGACAATGACGATGACGATGACAATGACGATGACGATGACGATGACAATGACGATGACGATGACGATGACGATGACGATGACGATGACGATGATGATGACGATGACGATGACGATGATGATGACAATGACGATGACGATGACGATGACGATGACTATGAAGATGACGATGAAAATGACAATGACAATGCTAATGACAATGATAATAACAAGGATAATGACAACGAATATAATATGATAATGATAATGATAATGATAATGATAATGATAATGATAATGATAATGATAATGATAATGATAATGATAATGATAATGATAATGATAATGATAATAATAATGATAATGATAATGATAATGATAATGATAATGATAATGATAATGATAATGATAATGATAATGATAATGATAATGATAATGATAATGATAATGATAATGATAATGATAATGATAATGATAATGATAATGATAATGATAATGATAATGATAATGATAATGATAATGATAATGATAATGATAATGATAATGATAATGATAATGATAATGATAATGATAATGATAATGATAATGATAATGATAATGATAATGATAATGATAATGATAATGATAATGATAATGATAATGATAATGATAATGATAATGATAATAATAATGATAATGATAATGATAATGACAATGACAATGACAATGCTGATGACAATGATAATGATAATAAGATTCTAAAACGTAATTACGAAATTATACGATGATACTGTAATATAAAGAAAGCTCACATAAATAAACTTTACAAGAATGTTATATGACTTTATTAATGTCTACACAGTTCCTAACATCATGAAAGTTGTAATTGTATATAACACAAAGAAAAACCAATATTTATTGACTAAACAAGCATTTAATAAATCATATGATTTAAGGCCAAATTTGAAAAATCAGTCCATTCAAGGTCAGTGACCCGATCACTGTTTTAACCCGTTGAGCTGCAAGATGCCGCCACGATCCCTTCTCTGTTCATCTTAGGGTTCATCCCGTTTCTTAATAATACCGAATGTCTTATCTATCTTAATCACCCACACTCTGTTCTTCTATTCAATATTCAACCACATAGTTATTTTTACAGAGTTTTACATGTTGCTCATATCTTCAATTACATAATTAATTGCAACATGCCGCAGCCTAATACGAAAGACGCATTGTATCGCAAATACCTAATTGTCTAATCATTTATAACGATGCTAGCCAGTCTTGTAGACGCAACTATAATGTAATTATAAATACCTTTCTCAGTCATCTAATTTAGGAGTAGGAGTAGTATGGGTAGAGTAGTAATCCCAACTGCTAAATATATGGCATGAATGGAATTTTAAAATTAAATCTTACTATAAGGAAATCTATTTTTTCCGTGTATTATCAACTTATAAAATATAGGCAATATATTTTCTACGATTTATTACAATATTTTTCATCAGTGATTATAGTGGTGAGTCTGGGGAGAAGTATTTCGAACATGCTTTCGATTTACAGTGATTTTTGTTTTGTTCAATCCATGACAAAGCATACATATACGCCTCTCTTTCACTATTCACCGTGGCATGAGTCTGCCAGCCCGCCCTATACCGCTAACGAAGGCAAAAACAACCTGGAGAAACCATGACGACACACAAGAAAGTTGCTATTTCCAGGGTTCTTTCAAATTGGTGAGACAAGAAGAATATAAATGACAGCCCTGTGGATTATTTCATTGAAAAAACAAATCAACTCAACGTCATGGCAGGTCAACGATTCACATCGAATTTTCTTACGTATGTCATGCTCATTTTATTTTGCATTGCTATAAGAGTTGTTACAATACAAGGCTATGATATAAAACGTTCTAGAATCTTTTCGAAAGAATCCGGACGTATTGGACATGATTCGCTGTCATCAGAATTAGGAAACGATTACAAAAATTGGGTTTTTCGAGACCCAGAACCCCTCCAGTCAAGGAATTCTTCAGATGAACCGAAGCAGGTTCGGCTAAAAAGATCAATTCACAAGGAGAAAATACCAAGATATTCTATCACAAACGAATCACCATACTCTTCTATTGTTTACATTGCTGTTGGATGTATAGGAACGCTGATATCACCGATACACGTGTTGACCGCAGCTCATTGCGTTCACGATGGAAGGAAGGAACGTGAAGGACGTCTAATGAATCCTTTAAAAGTTGGTAAGTTTGGAAGTTATTTTACTTTTCAGTTACGAGTTTAACTGTCAAAGATATCCCAACCTAGATTAAAGAAACCGATAAACGAAAACATTGATAGCTAGACGATATGAACGTTCATACCAGGCAACGTACCACGCATAGTATGCCCATATGGCAGAGCCTGATAGGCGATCACTGCCTTGAAAAATCGAATGGTTTGTTAGCGAAAACGCCAGAAATTCTCGAGAAGAATCCCTAAAAATTTCATAAAATTTTGTTTTGATCGTGGCATTTTTAGAATGGCTTGATGTTCCCTTGCCAGAAAACAAAAATTCTCTAAAGGAGTACACGCTTTTTTTTATAAGGAACCTACCTCAAGGCCTAGTTCTTAAAGTTCCTTATTTTTGGGCCTCTTTTGAGATAATTGTAGTTCCAAAAGTTCCTTAATAGTTCCTTAATTTTAACTGCACATACAGTGGTCTTAACAATAAAAGAGAGACATTTGCATGTGAGCAAAGCTCGAGACTACTCAAAGAAACATTTGATACATGCGTAGCGTACAATTTATGTGATTTTCGGCTGCAAATGTATGGAACCGGCTTTCTAATTCTTGATTATTTGCAATGATAAAATTATTCAACATTCAAAAGTTCCTTAATGATTTTTTCTTTAGTAGTATAAGTTCTTTAAATTTTCGGGCCTTCTACATGTAGGTTCCTTATAAAGTGGTTCCTTATAAAAAAAAAGCGTGTAAGGTTGGAGATTTTCGGGAGAAACAGTACTTCATATACAGTATTAGCAATTGTTCAAGCAGATATGCTAACAATTCCATAGGTTTTTTCAGTGATAGTCACGAGGAACTTCTTCAGATTCTTTAGCAATTATATTGCTATGAGTAATGGTCAACAGGGAAGGAAAACAGTTTTGAACTTAGCAATTTTTTTTGCTCACAATAATATGATTTTCGAGCCCTTTCGGAAATCTTCAGTCACAGTAAGCCCGTTCCATCAGGGTCGTTATCTTTATCTCCTAACTCGTGAAAAATCGCGGAATAACTGAAAATTTTCGGAAGGAGATTCTGAGCTTCTCAGGTCTTGATGATACTGCTAGAATCACGTATACAGTATGAATGCTTTGTCTGTTACAGTTAGACGAAACGTGCGCTTAGGCGCTAAAAGACGTAAAAGCGTAAAATGATCACTGTACAATGTAGTTTTTCACGTAGTGACGAATCTCGCTATGAATACGATCTATGAATCAGGAGAACCACGAGGTTGCTGTCAAAACAACAGTAACAAAACGATTGCAAACCGTAAGCGTTTTATGGACTTTTATGAAACAAATCGGAATTTGCGCAATCCACAGCGCCATTGTTGCTGTTGAGAATTTGTTATTGTGGTCTTGCGTGAACATAATTCCATGACGAGATCAGTATAAATAAGAAGAAATGATTTTTGATCTAGAAAAAACTGGCACGCAACAGCGGCAGAGATTCCTGAAAAGGGTCCTACGGGCTTAACACACACGACGCAAATTAAAGATGGCGGACAATAACGCGCAATCGTTTATCATAATTGCTATCGTAAACTCATAAATCATGGTCGGAAATCCTTAAATGCAATTAAAAGTAAATACCATTTAAATGTTATTCATAAGCATACAAATTGAAATATCCTGTGTCCTTCTTGGCTTGTAATCTCAATACTATAGATAACGCACTTATTAATCATCAAACACTGCCAAACACAAAATAAATTGCACGCAAATATGTTTTTATTTAAAAATAGATAGAAATAGAAGAACAGTGGCGGAGTATTGGTTTGGAGAATTTGGAGAAGTATTTGTTTCAAAGCTCATTTCAAAAACTAAGATACGATACCGCCAAAAACTCCTTTGCAACTATTTTTCAGCTAATCACCCACAATTGATGCCGCTCAACGTAAAATTATTTGGACTTTTCTATCCCCAATCTCTTGGCTCTAATACAGTTTCTCATTAAGTAGAATAAGGTGTTTACAGTCGAAACTGGAAAAGGGAAGATATTGCCAAAACTCCTTTGCCATTATTTTCTAGTTAATCACTCACAGATTCAGCTCAACGTAATAGTAATTGGGCTTTCTATCTTCAACCCCTTGGCTTTTACGAGTTCTTATATGTAGTTGTTTGTTAACTAGAATTAGGTGTTTACAAACTGGGAAAGGACACGATGCCATAAATTCTAATACCAAGATGTTGCAAAACCCTTACAACTATTTTAAAGTTAATCGGCCAAAATTGACTCCGCCAACGTAAAACTATTTAGGCTTTAATATCTTAGCTCTTATATAGTTGTTTATTCATTAAAATTAGGTGTTTACACTCGAAACTGGGAAATGACCTGATGCAAATTCTAGCAAACCCACGCATGTATGTGCAACCTTCACTTAAAAAGAATTTACAGGAAATCTTTTCATTAGCTTTATTGAAAAACCTAACTGCAGGGACCACAGAATCGTTGGGTTAGGGGGCTTGCATCCCTCGAATTCTTCAAGTCACAAACAATTATGATATGACATCATCTCTAATGATTTAGCTGCAAGGCTCTTGCTAAACGAGACGGCGCTCTCTGCCAAACATTTGGTATTAATTGCCAAACAGCGTTTCGTGATCTGAAACATTGTTTGGCAAGAGAATAAGATGCCATGTTTTTAACGACTGAAGGGGGGCAAAGAACATTTTCTACTCATGATCACAAACAAAAGTATTTTTCGAAGTTAGAAAACGGATAAATTTTGCTTGAAAGGCAATTCGAAAACGTTTGCAAAGAATGTTTGTTTTAGAGCAAGATGATAGTCAAAGTACGGCTGTTAAGAAGTACTGTGACCAAATGTTAGAAACGAGGAAAATTTTTGCAGCATAACATTATCAACGTATCGCAGTAATGCCGTAACTCTAGTCCAAAGACAATGGCGCCTTAAAGTACGGTTCTAGATTTTGCTGCTGTTAAAGATCGTAGTAACGAATTACGTAACTTTAAAAACGTTGGCTATAAAAACTGCACAAGGTGTAATCTATCTATTTAGTTAGTTACTGAGCTCAGTTGTTAGGGAATATCTATTTAATTATAGATTCCTTTCAACTGGAATAAAACGAAGCCCAGTGGGGGTCGAGTTTCGCCTCTTTGATTTGCCTTTCCAGTTGAATATGATGACGTAATTTGGCATACACACCCATCGCTAAATCAGCCATTGCAATCAAAAATTCCCGTTTTCGAATACATGTAAGACTATGTATAGCATTAATGATTTATACAAAATATTCATGTATGCAATGAATGAATCAGAGAGAGAAGAAAATAGGAACCTAAGGATCTATCCTGAGTTTCATGGAGCCGCTCCAGGCCCTTTATGGTGTTTACTTTAAAATTTACAAAGCAAGTAACGTGTTTAGCAGTCCAAATCAGCTAGATAGCTGCCAGAGCTCCCAACCTGCGTTAAAAAATAAAGATTACTTGCTTGCTTGCTTGTTTGCTTGCATGCATGCTTGCTTGCCTGCTTGCTTGCTTGCTTGCTTGCTTGCTTGCTTGCTTGCTTGCTTGCTTGCTTGCTTGCTTGCTTGCTTGCTTGCTTGCTTGCCTGCTTGCTTGCTTGCTGCTTGCTTGCTTGCTTGCTAGCTCAAGAACGATGTTACTTTTTCGTTTGTACATGTCTTTTCCCAACATTTCGATTAGTGCCTGCCTGTGTTACAGGGGTCGCAGCACATAGCAGCAATAGGCATGAGGAGGCACAGAGGGGCAGAGCTAATATGCATCATCAAAAGTATGATCGAATGCGCTATCGAAAGCTACGACAGTCGTCTCTAGTCATCTCATTTTGCGTTCTCAGGCGACTTCGTTTCACTGTGCTTGCTTGTGCTTGCTGTGCTTTTGCTCGTTATCATGATGTAGGAATCTTGAGTTAACTTGTCTGTAAAGTTGACGTTCGTAGTCTCTTAAGCCAGGCTTATGTCGACATTGCGCACAGTCGGAACTTGTTGCCTACTGTGAATGGGCGATTTTCGGAACTACACATATTTTTTATAAGGAAGTTCGGCTTAGGGTCAGTACTGAAAATTCCTTAACTGATGGTGAAAATTGAGTACTCAATATTCCTTAGCAATTCCTTAACTTCTTACTTTGTGATCTTAAAAACAACCAATGGTCAAGGAAATATAGTTCATAAAGATTTCAGAAGACGAGTAGAAATCAATAATGATTGAAAACCATTGGCGATTAGTATTGCTTTCTCTGTTAATTCAAAACTTCTTTTTTTTAATCGAAATGCTAAGTTAAAGAAAAAGTCAGGTTCCTTAGTAGTCTCCGGTCCAGTACTAGAAATCCCTTATAAGTTTTTGCCAGCCCGAGTACTACCTTCCTTATAAAGCACTTCCTTATAAAAATGGGTGTAATTGATCTATCCTTGTCTAAAACGCTGGCTTTTAGTTAAAACCGTTATATCAATGCTTCCTACACCCAGTTCGCTATTACTCTAATGTACATGCTGTAGTGTATTGCATGATTATGTGATGTTTTGCATAATTAGTACACAGTGGGTAATGCCACGTGTAAGGGTATGTTAGAGGTTGAACACATCATGTCGGATCCGGAATAGAAAACATAATACATGCCCTTTCATTCTTCAGCGTGCTAATGTTCTCTTATTTTCGACAGGACTTATCCGACGCAATGGAAAACAGCACAAGATTCGAGTAAAGAGGATCTTTGTATCAAAGGAAATCAGACCCAACACAGAGAGCAGATTCACGTACGACTATGCTGTTCTTCAACTCGTTCGTCAGCATAGAAGACCTTACCTCAAGGTAAAAGCACCGAAGAAAAATGTCCGAACATTAACATTTCATGTTCTTGAAAGAGAGCGTAACCGGCGTGTTTTAGCCATGTATAAATACACTCACTGTCCGGTATATAACAGAGAAGGTTATAAGATCTATAAGATTCTTGCAAAAAACTGTCCGAGTTCACCGGGAAACTCAGGATCTGCTGTGTTTGATAGTTTAAATGGTGAACCATCAGTGATTGGTTTGTTATCAGCAATGGCAAAATACAGGTCTCATTCTGGTGGACATTATTATGTGACGGTTGTTTTAAAAATGACAGAGAGAGATGTTGCAAAGATAAATAGATGGGTGCTTAGCACGTCTTAAAGACAAGGAACGCAAGATCAGTCATGAAATGAAATGCTCATTAGATGTCTAATGATGAAGGACTGAAACTCAACTGAGATGTTTACAACACACGTTTTCAGCTTTTGAAACACCCAGAAGCACAGAATTTCACTCTACACAGGCAGAATTCTAAGAGTCTTCAGAGCGTCCTGGTCTTCACTTCATCAGACTTCAGAAAGTAAATATGATCGAAAATGAATGCTATACCAAAGTAGAAACACTAGGATGTACTTACTAATGCTTAATAAGGCTTCAATAACAAATTTCCGATGCATGAAACATCAGAAGATTGAAAAAAACATTCATCAACTCCACAGTATTCCTATATTCTTGCAGAGGCGGACTGGCAGCGAATCTCAAGGGTTGCTATTTCCAGTTAAAGGGGCCTGTTTTCACTATAGCAATTTGTCTTGTTAGCTGCTTCTAGCGATCTCCTCTGTAAAAAATTAATTCAAGGCAAGGGCTACTGTTCATGTTAATACTTCTTTTTCTTATTTGCGATATTTCGATGGCAAAATCGTCTCCCTTTATACATATTTCCGCATTTCTATACTTTCATATTTTTGTGCGCATATGCTGATTATCTTTTTATTTTTACTTCTTTCCAATTATCTGCATTGAGAAACAATTTCTGTTATTTCCAACTGTTTTCAGACTGAGCAAAACCAATCCAAATCTCTTCGAAATCCCAAGAAATCGAAGAGATTTGCTCAAGAAACAACAGAAACAGTTTGTTAAAGACCCTCTGTCTAACAAGAAGGCCCGGGTTGCAATCGCAACCTAGCATCCCTGCCAGTCCGCCCCTGTATTCTTGAAAAGGTAAAACTCCATTGTATCAACGAGTGTACGTTTATGTGTTAATTTACAAGGTGAAGAAGCATTTTAAGTACTGTCTGAATTATCAATGCATACAACTTCTAAAATTGAAGCAAAGGGTATCACTCAAATTCAAGTTGAAAATGACTGAAAATATTAACGTAGTAGAGATTTTATCGTAAAGAATATCTTTTGTAAGAGGTATCAAATAATTTATTTATTGAAAAATTATATTACTTAAGTGCCGATGAACAGATATGCAAAAAACTTGAAATCATAATGCATTCTTGTATTTTTTTCACAACACTTTCTCATTTTTGACTTTCTTTCCTTTCCTGTAGTCCTTTGCTTTTGACATTGTCTTTCTGACTTTAAGGAGATGACTGTTATTTTCTTAGCTTGAAGTTAGAAAGAATGGATTTCGGGAGTTATTACCTGGAGTCGTAATCGCTGTGTGTCGAATTGAACTGCTGGACGTTCTTCAAACCTTTACTAGTTTGTGAGCGATCTCATTGTAGTGTTAGCCTCGGTTTGAAAAGGTGATGGACTCAGGTGATAAGTCTATTCAGGAGTACTGTGACCGAATGTTAGAAAAGAGGCAAAATTTTGCAACATTGTTGCAGCAATAAGGCCTGGCTAAACTAGGAGACATGTCGCGCACGACATTGATGTCCCATTTTAGCCACCTCGGAAACTTTGTAGCGCGCGACAAAATTTGTAACAAGAGACAGCAAATGTTTTTTGGAGACAACGGAAACATTTCTTGTCTCCGCAACATGCAAATGACTCGGGGGACTTGTTGCTCGCTTGTCATTTGCATGTTTAGCAACCCTGGAAACACGCCGAATACAGTGTCGCGCGCGACAAGTCTCCTAGTTTAACCAAAGCTTAACATTATCATCGTATCGCAGTAATGCCCTAACTCTAATCAAAGGCAATGGCGAATTAAAGTTTAGCGTCACCAGAGTAAGCATGGTGCATGGTCTAGTGCTCCCTTCTCACTATCCCTCGCTCTTTCCGCGTTCCTTAAGTGCTCGTTTGTTTTAATTCCAAGAATCAGAGAGTGGACTGTTAATAACTTGTGGCAGAAGAAAGAGATAGATATAAGAGCGCTGTCATAAGGTGGATAACTCAAGTAAGACCATCTTACAGAGTAATGTCGACGTCGTCAAGTACATGGAAGACATGACATTAGTACCAATGAGATCAACCGACTAAGTAATGAAATGTTTGTCGCTATCCAGGAATTGATTTATTAACATTATGAGATGAAACGAAAGCAAATTGACCTCGATAAAACTAGGGCATACCTCACGCAAACAGTCGGAAAGTCAAGAAGAATATTTGAAATTCTTAAAGGATATGATATATATGAAATCATAGGATTTCTGACTAGGAGCTTTGCTACACAATAAGAGACAAAATTATTTGCCAATAATAATATGATTGTTATCTTCATAATTTCTTAGCTCTGCTCTTTGATATGGTTGATATGTCATAAGTGGATTGCTGATTTATTGTTTTCAATTTACTCCTGCAAAGTTTCTTAAGAGCTGGATTGGATAAGCTAAGGTTGCTTTTCTATGATCATGATTCTCCAGCTGTGTGCTTTTCAATTTGACGCGTGCTGCATGCTTTCCGTTCTTAATTACAAGAGTCTGCGACTGCGCAACGCTGCTTGACTTCCCAAAAGGATTAATTAGCTTCAGAATTCCTTTTTTAAATAAAACAGTCGTAAGTTCCATATCATTTCAAATATTTCATGTGTGGGATTGCAGTTTTCTGTTGATTAAGCAAGGCGGAATAAGTGACTTCCTTGCTTAACGTAACTAAGCATCCACACCCTAAGTTCCTTAAAATAGAACAAAACCGAATTTTGAAAAATTTATGCCATTTGCTCAAGGGAATAAGCAAAATCGAAAAAGTCCAGAAATTCAACCTCGTTCCCAGGCCCCATAAGTGCTCCCTCGATTCATTAGACTTGCTGCCCAAGTCCCTAACTTCACTGGCTGTTTGAGCGTCCAGCAATTCAATTCAATAGCGGTTATGACGACTCTTGTAACAAGTCTGTCGATTATCAACCGTCAACTTTCCAGTGCTAATAGTTGGGTTTTAAGGTCTAATTGGGTCTGCCCTCAATAAAAGATTTTGCTAAATGTTATGGTAAAGTCACATAGAGGATAAAATTGAATCTTCGAACCATACAACCTCTCCACTCCAAACTACTAGTGATCTAAGCAGAATACTGTCTTTAGGAATGCGTTGAGATTCTGTAACTCCCTCACGACCAAGCCCACGTCATTTCAAAAACAACAGTGATACTAACAGTTTGAAGAGCATCTTTATTAATGCTCGAAAAGGCAAAATGTACTAAAATAAAATAAATACCAGAAGGACTAAGTTGAGTGTTTGTCTTTATCTTGTATTAACGCTATTAAGAGCTAAAGCTTAAACAACCAGCGTTGGCAACGTTTCCCTTCCAGCGCGGTTAGTTCTTGCCAGGCTTTTTAGCAAGTAACAAAATAAGGGTTTTCCACCTCTGGTACAGTAGCAGCAACTTATTGGTACACTTTTTTTTCTGACCATATTTTGGTCTATTGAGAAGAGGACGTCAAAGTTTAAGGAAATTGTTTTTTCCAAAGATGTTGGCTACTCAAAAGCCATTCTGCAGACTCCAGAAAAGTTTTCTCAACCTTCCTCTTGGAAAAAAATCGGCCTAGATACAAACATTTCTCACTTAAAAGGGTATCTTAGGTGTAGAGAGAGATTGTCCATTGCTCTCTCTGATTGACCTTTAGACTTATTACATTCGTCGTAGTCTACACTCCTCCACACTCCACAGCCCCGCTCCAATTCTGAGGAAACAGCTGTATGTTGTTGTCGTTGTTGAAAACTGTTTCCAAAAGAGTTAGAGGAAGGTAATAAGTCTAATTGACCATCTTCTTGTTAATGACAGTATTTCCGCTATTTTTTCTGATTGGTCAGACTATTCTTTAAGATTATTGTCGAATTTAATACCATAATGCACACCGTACGTAGCATCATATGGTATGAAGGCTTGTGCTGAACTGAGGGCCTAAATCGCTACACTTAGGCTCCGTTCAAGAAGAAAACAGGGATGCTTGATGGCACATCTTCGATGGGAATGACCATGGCCCATAACTTAATGGACGGTCGAAGATTGGGAAAGTGGACAGAAGGACATGCGAAAAATCCTGTCATGAAGTTTCAAAGGCTGAACTTTACAGCACGTTCTGTACGAATGTGTTTACTCGAAGTCGAATTTGGGACGCTACTGAACAATATGTGTGATAAGCTGTTGTTAGTAGTATTGTTTTAATTACGCAGTAAGTTTAATTAGTTAACACAACAATCGGCGATTCCCTTTGTAGAAATGTATATAAGTGGGATTTCGCTCATTGTTACTCAGTTCTAGTTATCACGAGGCTAGAAGACCCGCGAAGTCAAGGCAAAGATAAAGTAAAGATAGAGAACTCTACTCAACGTTTATAGGTCGTGAGTACCTTTGATTATATGCGTATTAAGGGCGCATAGGATATTTAGATAGATACATTTGGTATCTAAGGAGTTTATTCCTGTAGGATCAGCGACGCTAGATCTACAGTGTGTTGTTCATTGAGTATTTGTAGTTAAGAGTTACTACATTGAATATTATCGTTGAGTATGATAAAATATTGGTATTTGACTAATATTAATTAGTGAATATTGTATTGAAGCAATATTTGTATTCTTACTGAAGTTAAGTAAGTAAGTAAGTAAGTAAGTCAGTAAGTAAGCAAGGTCGTTTACATGCGCAATAGGTTACTTAAGAGTTCTTAAGTAGCGCCTCAAGTTGCATAAGTTTGCTTGTAACTTGTAGAACCCTCCGTAGTCTAGGCGTAAACCCTTTTGGTCCTTGGGTCCGTTAGGTAGTCAGATCATTCGCATTCGGAAGTATCTTAAAGTATTCTTAGAGTATTTTAACTTTATTTAGTTACGTGTATATAGTATTTCGTTATTGTTGAGACATTATTGGTGAGCCTTTTGCCCACAAAATTTGGTTATCGATCTTTCTTGTCTTTTCTCACGCGAGGATAGGGTTTGCGAAGGGAGTTTCCGACCTCGCGCCTAGGTTAGATATTTATTATCATTTGTTTAGTACAGTCCCCTTTATTAGGCTATCGGACAAAGTGTCAAACCCCGTTAGATTCCCGACAGGCTGTTACTTAAATGTAGAGCTTTGTTTTGAGGGCTTCTTAGTACTTGTTAAGAGAAAGCATAATCTTTGGAATTTCCTTAAATTCATTATATCTCTGATTACAGAACATTTCATCATGTTGTTTTGACCATTTGAGTTTTGAACCAGTAAACAAGTCAATGTTGATGTATAACCATGCCTACACAAACCGAACCACGCAAATATCAACTATGGCAAGAAAATGTACTTCATGCTGGCACACTCTGGAGGACTCGAAGTCAAAAGTAGAAAAACATCTATGCTTTAAGATACGTTAATTGCTGGTGAAGAAAATGTGTTTAAAACGGCTGGCTTTGACGCCAGAAGAGAACGAAAACGCTAGTGCTTGCAGCTTGCTAATCTCCGCTCCCCTTTATTTTCGATGAGCACAAACCCTACTTTAGATGTTGCAGAGTTTTTTCTTGAAATAAAAGGATTCCTTTCTGGATATGTTTCATATTTAGAATACTTTAATTGACGTCATAGAAATAGTTCAAATGTGTAAGCATATTAAAAAAACAAGAGGATTAATCCTGCTACAGCTGAGCTATGAGGTTTGCAATGGATTACCCGTCGTGCTGCATTCTACATTCTGAAGACAATGTAACACAGAGCAGAGGATTGTTTGGTAACGCCCTTGCATTTCACGCTGATCTCAGGTCTACGCAGCGAGATAGCATTTCCAATACACTCGCTTGACAAGCGAGTTTACTCTAGAGACTCTGCGATGTCTAACAGTTATTACCTGGTTTGAAAGTACCCTCACTTATTGTTTCTTCTAAGTATCGTGTGAATTTCTCATGAAGATTAGTGCGTTTTTTTGTATTTTGAGCTGTTGCATTTTGTCGATTATATACAAACAAGTGGGTGTGAGCTGCAGAGATCACTACTTGGCTAGCTGTTAGACTTTAAAAACAGAACATAGCTATAATTTTTTGGTGTTTTCTCTACTCCGAAATTTTGAAGAGAAACAAAATACAATAAGCAGAGAAACTTGTCACTGTAGTATAATAAATGAAAAAGCATGGGCTACATGCATTTTATTTATAAGGAAGTTCGGCTCAGGCTCAGTACTTAAATACCTTAACTGAAAGCCAAATTCGAGTACTCAAAATTCTTAGCAATTCCTTAACTTTTATACTTGTTTCTTTAATGGCTTACTCTTTTCTATATATGTAAAGGATCAGCTTGATAAGACTTGATAACTCCTTGAGTTTTTGCCTTTCCGAGTGCTACCTCCCTTATAAAGTACTTCCTTATAAAAAAGGCGTGTACCATCCTAAAAATATTTAGAAGGAGACCCCAGTTACCATCTGAACCCCCAAGTGTTTGGAAAACAACATTCAATTTTATTCCTACGGCTGCAGATCAGTTTCCTAGTTATATGCAGTAAGGCAAATGGACCCTTTGTCACAACAAACTTTTTACCAAAATTGACCATAAATTGAACCTATTCTTTCTCCAAAATTTCGTTAAAATTCAGGGACAAGCTGTGTTCCTACCAATCATATCTGTTCAAGGGTCAGTGTTCTTCTACATCCTTTAAGGAAGGTCATTGCCCAACGTTCTTGAAGATTCTTTGATAAAGTCACGATGGGTCATGTACCAACGCCCTCAGGAAATTGATTTACTTTTGCAAAAGCATGGCAACGCATACCATGGATGATGTATGCATTTCAAAATGGTTTAGGGTTAAAAGTCCTAAAATAAGTCACCTTAGCTTTGGCACGTATATTGACTGATACTTTCCTGCAGCCACTGAAGTAAATTTTACTCGATGCATTAAAGCATTTCTTGACATTTCATGACAATAAATTTCATGACACTACAGGTAAACGTACCTTGTAGTGTTTCTGCAAATTCTTCGAGGAATTTCTTCCATCTCGAACCAACTTCAGAATATTCAATTATGGATGGTCATGTCTATCTCTACAATTTCAAATTCTCTCAATTTAAACAATTACAATGCTAGAGCTCTGATACATGCTGATACCCAGCATCCCATTAGCAGGCATTCAACATTTTGGTACCGATTTATTAGACTTGAGAGACTGTGTTGCTTAGGCCAGAATCAGTCAAAACTGCACAATTGCTTTGGACGCAGGACAGCAAGGTCAGACCACGTTCTTAAACAAAATTCGACAATGAAAGTTTTCAATAATGCTATCTCTTGGGATTGATAGCAGTATGTCAAGCAATATGGATTCGAAATTCAGTTAAAGTGCCACTTGTTGGTCACTATCGTCATAAAACTCTCTATTATGGTTTCTACTTTTCTCAAGCGACAGTGAAAGTTTATAATGCTTGCAAACTTTATTGTGAGTGATATTGCTTAAATTCAAGTACGGCAGATAGTCGAGATAGGCAGGGGAACGTTCTAAAGCAGGCCTGTTCAAAGTTAAGCATGTGTTTTTGGCCAGCACGCAGACTCAGACAGTGAATGCATTGAATGCTGCCCGAGTGCTGCCTAGCATTAAAGCATTTTTTGAGATTTTGAGCTTTAATTCATTCAAAGCTTAGCTCGTGATGTGATTCCTCGCAAAGACAGAGTTAAACCATCTCGGCCAACCTTTGAAGAAAGCGGAGCTCTCATCGCCAAGGTTGCTGATAGAACATTTGAACCTGGCTCTCAATACCTATAGAGGAGATATCAGAACACGGCTTAGTGCAAAAACAAGCATTCTTCAAGCTCAAGAGCACTTTAGAATAGGAATTGCAAGAAGATCAACGCGACTAAGAGAGTCTTGTAGCAAAACGTGCCACAGGAAAACATGTAGAAATACGCAATAAAATTTTGAGCAAACAACAAATGCTTATAATGCTAAATGACTCACAAAAACTGCTATTTTACTGTCAGGCAACTGCATATACAGTACTAGATTGGACAATGCCCCTAAATAATGACTTATTCTTTACTTGCAAGCCATAAAGTTTCATGAAAAGCTGCAAGTGACGTAAAAAATTTCTTTCGTACAAAATTGCCAACTCTTACAATAAAAATTACTACACGATGATAATTGTTGTTTAGGATTACATTCTATAAAAATTTACTAATAAAATCTTACTCAAAAGTGCTCTTCAATTACAAAATTTATACTTTCATAAGAAAGGAATAAATAGTTTAATATTTAATAAAAACTTTTCCACAAAAACTCCTCTGTCTATTTCAAGAACTCCGTATATGATAATTAACAGAAGAAACAATAAAACGAAAGAATATTAACTAAAGTTCAATGATGCTTTCAATCCAACTCAGATACTTTCTAACGTCTGTGTACACACCATACTTATATGGACTAGCACAACCATTTCCCCAACTAGATATACCAATGAGAACTTGTTTGCCAGGTCTAATTTCACACGTTAATGGTCCCCCACCATCTCCTTGGCACGTATCAAGTCCTCCTCTTGCTCGCCCAGCACACAGCATACCATCCTTTATGTTACCTCTATAGGCACTAGTTGAATTACACATACCTGCAGTAACCAGCGGTAACCTTGCTAGAACCAAGGGTTTGGATGGCTTACCCAAAAATCGTCGGGTTCCCCAACCTGCAGTTGTACAAATAGTGCCTGGAGAGAAATCTGTGTTGTTTGAAGGCAGGCAAATAGTGTTGACTTTGTCGTTAAGGGTTACTGTTCCATCAAAATTGATCAATGCAATGTCATTCTCGTTTGTCACAGCATTATAACTTGGGTGGATATGAACTAGCTTGATTTTCAGTTCTTGCTCAGTGCCTTCTGTCTCCAGCAAATTCAGCTCTCCGACCATAACTTTTCTAAACGCGTTAAAAGGAAATCTAAAACAGGAAAATAACAATCAACATTATGTTTCAAAATATTGTTCGATAAACGATTCGAGTTTTGAAGCTGAATTTTAATCTTGTATATAAAGAAGACTAGCTAGTTCAGTATAAATAATGGGCAGCATCTGCAGCGTAGTGTTAATGGTAAACACTTGAGCTATTTGTGCTTTAGATCTAGACTAATTACATGCCTCCCACTCTTTCAGAAACAGCTTCTACAACATACAGCTATTTCTTCAGAGTACTATGTATGAAACAAACAGCAACCAGGTTGCTGTGGTTGTTCGGGTAATCGGTGGTTGCTGTTTGGGAATAGCACGATTCGTGTAATAAGTCTACTTAAGATCTGCTGTTTAAATCCAGGTTGAAATTTTGCATCTTTAAATTTAGCATTTTTATATGATTTCTATTCTCATTTTCATGATTTTTGGCCTAATTTGGTGTGTTTTTGATTATGAACTATTATTGTTTGAACGGCCAATCAAATTTCGAATTGACCAGAATCGATAAAGCGAAGTTTAAAATAACGTCCTATTCACCCTGAGCACGAGCTTGTATTCAACCTTGCAGACGGTGCTTCATCAATATGAGCAGATTAAAAAATGTTTTCTAATTTTTTTATCACTTCAATTCCTTACCTTCTAAAACAATGCGCGGCCGTTATTGCCCATTTCGGTGAAAGAATAGCTGCACCACAATTTATGTTACTTGAACCACTCAATATGGCAGCTATCCACGGCAATGATCCTGAAGTAACCAAGGCTCGATCACTCACAAAGTTCTTTTGATGGGGAACTCTGATAATACCACAAGAAGCTAAAATTGAACATAGCAATAAGTACGCCATGGCCTCTGTGCCTATGGTAGCTCAGGTAGTAGATCACTGATACATGAAGCTAATGGTCATAGTCTGGATACCTGTCTTGGACGTTTGGCTTAAAGGCGGGCGCAAACCGTGGCGAAATTGTTGGCCAACATGTTGGCTGAAAATGGGCCAAAATTTTGGTACGGTTTGCCATACCATGACAGCATCTGAGATCGCTGACATCGTCTACAAATGTTCTTTTGCAAAGATGGCCGAAAAAAGCAGCTAATTGTTTATTGCTCGCTCTTTTGGCTGACGAAGAAGAAGAAATGCTCTTGGTCCGACTCAAACCGTCAGCTTAAATCCATTTTATATTTCAAGATCACCGAAATGATGATCGAAATTGAAAATGTTGTGCAAACATGCTGGCGAGTCATAGAAAACAGTACAAACACATCAAGTTAGCTGAAATCGACGAAAATGTTGGCCAACATTTGTAAACATTTTTCGTCAACAACATGTTGTTTATTAGGCCAACATCTAAAGCAAACCGTGCCAACATGTTGACCAACAAGTTGGCACGGTTTCCTCCCCGCTAAAAACAATGTTTGTTCTCAACACATTGTAAGGCCCTGGCCAAACCATAAAATAATGTTGGTCAAGCATTTGAAATTCGCTTTACAGGCAATATTTGATCGTCATGCCACGCACGCAACAAAACATTG
The DNA here is from genome assembly GCA_014526335.1 of Chrysaora quinquecirrha. NCBI lineage: Eukaryota > Metazoa > Cnidaria > Scyphozoa > Semaeostomeae > Pelagiidae > Chrysaora > Chrysaora quinquecirrha. The sequence goes on from JACTAT010000031.1 coordinate 503,412, forward strand.
CTTCACAAGCAGAATTCCACAGCAACACTTAAGACAATTTGAAAATATTTTATCCTTGTATCACATGTTAAAAAACGGTTAAAAACCGTGTTTGACAAGCGAATTTCAAATGTTGGACATACTATATTCTATCGTTGGGCCCTTTGGCTCCACAGTAAATCGCAAAACTTCCAATATTTTTTTTCCACCATTGTAGGTATTCTTTGGAGGAAATACGGGTCGCAGTTTGAAGTTAGTTGCAGATTTCGATGCACCAAAATTTTAAAAAAGGAAGCATCAAGAGTAGTACCTTGGTTTATGATATCTTTCTTCGAACTGCCATTCGATGTTGTCCAATACAAGTTCACATGCGGATTGCTAGATCTACCATGCGAACGATATGTTATTCGCAAAACACCAGTAAACGATTTCACTGATTTTGGCTGTAATCTTCCACATATCCTAAGCAATAATGGCGCGACAGAAGTGAATCCATTGCGAATTTCCAGTAATTCTTTCCTGCATGCAGGGTTTGATATTAAATTTGCTTTCACAACGGACAAAGTTATTCGCTTGCCACTAGATGGTCGAACAAGCCATGTGCATGACGTCACTCCTTGTGGTAGTATTATGTTGCCAGACTCAGCAGTGAGAGTTGAACCGCATTTCGTTGCTGTAAAAAAGGAAATTACATTATTATCAATAAGCAACGATGTAAGCAGATAGGGCTGGGATAACATAAACGTGAAGCAATATAAGGGTTCAGCGAAGGCTGTTAGCAGCTAGACACTAGGTAGACTTATTACATGAGTCGTAGTTATAGCTATTGAGTCTCTGCTGGGCGCTCAAACAAACAACTATGAGCAAACAGCTGTATGGTTGTTGTTGTTTGTTGTTGTTGTTGCTATTTGCGAAGAGAGGGACTCATGTAATAAGTCTACACACTAGGGATACCGGCTAGAGATATATTGCTTTTGTTAACCCTTTATAGACTTAAATTGATTCACTTATACATTACAATATAAATCTTTCAAATTTGAGCTACCAAAATTACCAAAATTTATAACGAAATCTGTTTTATAACGAAAGGTCCTAAGATCTGCGAGAAGGTGCCAAGGCTTAAGCGACCAACAAGCAATTCTGAGGGCTGAAATCTCAAAATATCTTACACTCTTTTTTTATAAGAATATTGTTTATAAGAATATTCAGGCTCAGAATCATCCTATTTTTAAGAATATTGTAAGAATATTGCTCAGTCTCAGCTCCCATATTTGTGTCCCATTTTTCAGCAGATGCCGGTTTTACAATGTTAGAAAGAAACTTCATGATTGTTAACAATATTAATAGTTAAATTTTTCGTTCGCTCGACCATATCCTACAATATATTTGAGTTGTCCAAATTAAAGAGTCTTAGAAAAGCAAAGTACTATTTACTCAACGAAGTATAGTTTCTTATTAGTATACATTCAAATAATGTGAATATCCCTAAAGGCCTGTCTGATTCTGTCTGGCACAGCCTGGTGCACATTTGTCTAAAACACTTAAGAATTTAAGACGTTGTCCATTACCAGCCATTGGAGTGACTAACGATGTTTAATAGAGATTTCACATCTCCATATACTAAAACCTCAAATCGATTAGACACCTAGACACCTTGTAACTTTGAGTCTCGTGTTTGGTTCTAAGTTACAATTTGCGCGCGATTCAGCCGACCGTGACCGTGGGGCAGGTCATGATGACAAAGGCACCTGCTTTTTTCGTATCTTTACCCCGAATGGTATAACATTTGCACCGTTGATATAGATGCAGTAGTTGGAATGACTCATGGGTGCGCTCTTTTAGAGCGAAGCGAAAGTTTGATTTGACATTGTTCTGTTCTTTTCATGCAGTTGGGCATGGAACGTTGGAAAGTGAGATGTTACTTTTGAAACCTGAAATTAAATTTAAATACAAAGAAGGCCAAATCAATGAGTCCTTTTCATTTTGCTTCCGCTCCATGTTTTCGGAGTATCAAAACGTGAAGCAAATCTCTGATTAGCTTCAAAAGAACGCACCCTATGTTTCAAATGCTTCTTTTCAACAAAGTATCCTAGTACTGAGATAAAAGCACATTTTTTCATTTACAATGCTCTGAACTTACCAGGGAGAGACGGTTCTGCAGGAGATACGGTTGGCATTTGGATGGACGTCCATTCAGCTTTGAACCCTCTACTGCTACGAGACCCGTCAGGTTGGAAGCCAATCAAGAGTTTATTCCCAGATGAAATTATTGGCCTTGGTAGAAATGAATGACAAAACCTTCCAAGCTCAGGGTATACAGTTGTGTCGCCATCAAATACTTGAACATAGCCATAAGAGCAACTAGAGGATGACCGCATGTTGATGTCTTTGAATTGAAGCTTTATTTTCAAAGCCTTAGGTACATCTATTATCCAAGTACAGAATTTTCTGTTTGTTGATGCTAACGGATAGTTGGGCGAAGTAATCTGGCCAGATAATGAAGTGAATCGAGTTCCACATGCTTAAAATGATAAAGGTATAAAATTATACGCGAAGCAGCAAGAAATACGAATACATAACTTAATAGAACAATGGTGAATGAAGTGAAACAAGTGACAAGTCGCGTAGTTGTTTAGTGCGCAGACTGTTCCCACCATGGTTTTTTAATATAGAGCTGTTATCTATAGCCGCATAAATCCCACAGCGCTTAACAATTATTTACCCACATATTTAAAATCATCGTTTTATCATTTTCTGTTATACTCCCTGGGGTCGCTTACAGCCATACAGTCAGTGCTACACAGTAAAACAAATCGACCCTAAATCAACTTTGTCCCCAAATTGACCATAAATTGGCCCTATTCTTTCCCTAAACTGTCCTTAAAATTTAGGGACAAGCTGTGTTCTTACTAATTTAGGGTCAGTTTTTCACTACATCCCTAAATTGTCCCTTAAGTCAAATGAGGTCGTCCCAAAATTGTCCCCAAATTTTGCCGAAATTTTACGTCCCTAAAAGTGCATTCCTTCAGAGTAAAAGAGATTGTCCATAAATTTAAGTGAAAGCGTCACTAAATCAAAATTGATCCTATATTGTCACTAAAATGACCCGAAAATTTCCGATGCTGACGTTTTCTTGCATAAATTCGTCTCTAATTGTCCCCGAATATTCAAATTGTTTACAAATTCGAAAGCAAAAAAGCGCGTAAAATCAATGTTGTAACCGTCAACATTAGCCTTCATATTTCGGGAGGGCTGCAAGGATAGAGATACATCATGAAATCAATCTTCGAAGAAGCAAGAGAAAGATCTTTTGGAGAGTGGGTTTTTAGGCCTTCATCGCTTATGTACCAATTTTGTACCTTGGTTCGGTGTCATAGAACGCAAGGGTTTTTACACATTGTGCTCCCTAACCTGGATTTGAATCCACAAACCTTGAGCCAAATCGCTAACCACAACGCTACACTGCTCTCAACAATTATTTACTCCTACAAGCAGCCATCTCCGCAAACGGCCCACTCCAACAATCTGGGTAAATATCAAAAAGAATTTCTCATTCTGATATCCTATAAGCTCTCATTTCTTAAATGTTCAAAAGGAAAAGGTTTTATTTTCACAAAACTCACCAGCCAAACCCGATTTCTCAACTCTCTGCCAAGATGCCTCGAATCCTTTCAGCTGTTTGCTGCTGTCTGATTTAAACTGAATCCAAAGTGCGCTGCTGCTAGAACGTACTTGAGAAGGCAGCTCATCACCACAGTACCTCCCTATAATCTTAGAAGTATCTTCTGAACCGTCTTTTATAACCATACTATCGTATTTGCATTCAGAGTGTTTTTCTAAATCAAACGATTTAAAGGTCAATTTGATTTCGCTTGTTTCACTACTCTTAATTATCCATGTGCAGAGAGCATTGGCAGGATAGTTGCTTGGGTAATTCGGTGTTTTAATCACTCCTGTATCACTTTGGAACAAGCCTCCACAAGATCCTGAAAATATTTTATCACTAATCAGATAAAAATCTAACTAATCAGAATATACAGCAAGCGAAAAACACCTCTGGTTCCTATATTTAAAGATAAAAAGCTACCAAGAGCTGCTATGATCAAATAAAAAGAACTTCAATCCAGCTACACTGCTACAATCTGCAAGATTTGTTCCCGACACATAGATCGCTGTTCTTGAAGTGTGATAAAAGCGCCTATGAGCCAGAGTGAGGATTGGTTATCTTTCTGTCTACAAAGAACCGTCCTTTTAGTTGTGTGGACAAAAAAGAGTTCGTTTTCTAACTTGGACTCTTCAATTAATTTATATAGGTAATCTCACTGTATCCCGTGAGCTGATTTGTGTTAAAAACACAATACAAATCTAGTTTCGCTTATCTGATTAGTGCATTTTGATACGCATCTGGGTATGAATTCCGCCTCAGTCAATTGTTTCGGCCTGTTTCTGACTTAAGGCCCATTTCCACTTCGTTCGCATTTGCTGTTCGCTAGCGAACTAGCGAATTTGCAGATTGCCGCTCGCTTGCGAACAGAATACAGCCTTCGTGATCAATTTTAGGCGATTAAAAAAGTAAAACTTTTGCGAAAGCTTTAGCTCGACTTGTAGCGGAAATCAAATCGCTTCGCGTTCCCCCTTTTTTGATGGCTAGCGAACAGCGAACAGCGAATTCGAACGAAGTGGAAATGGGCCTTTACGCGTATACTCTGAGCAGTGTCAGACGAAAACCCTTTTTAAGAATGGCCGACAACGTTTCCGCTGTGCCTAGTTAAGTGAACTTCCCAATTTTCATCGGGAAAAACACTCCATAATACAGTACATAGATTAAACAAAAAGCAGTTATAAAATACCTGAAATAGTGTCAGGAACTCTTGCCTTTCTTCCAGAACTCTGCACACCAGTCTCCCCATGTTTATAAACAGCTACCCATACTATTTCAAATCCTGGCCTGGTATCAGAACCATCTGTGTTGAAGACGACAAACATTTCGCCTCTCGTTGACTCAACCATATCTGGCACATGTCGTCCGCAGAATTTACCGAGAGACGGATAATCGCGGCTGTCACCATCGAAAACCTCGATATAATCGTATTCGCAGTCGGTACTCGGCTCAACGTTGAAGTTGGAGAAGCGAAGTTGAATTTTCATGGAAGCCTGTGAGGCGGAGATTTTCCATTCGCATCGTTCGTTGTTTCTGTAATTTTCAGGGTAATTTGCACTCCTGATAAAGCCAACAACGCCATTTTCATCACCACCGCATGCTGTAGAGAAGAACCACTGCCTTAAGAACCTCCGCCTCAATGAACTCTGCTTCTCCACTTAGCTCATAGTTTCTAAATTTGAGTATTTTCCTTGGTCCTAGTCCAGGGTCCCTTTTCCTAGTGCCAATCACAGTTTTGTTCCTCTGTTTTAGTCCAAGGTCCTTAGTCCACAATGATGTTCCTAAGTTTCAAATTAGTTAGTGTACAGCAGTTCTGCTTATCTATGGTCTGTTCCTTAAATAGTCCTGAAATAATTGATGGTCTTCCGTCCCATTCCTTGGTCCGGTTCCTCAGTCTTGATATTGTTCAGATTTTCTATCCCATTCCTTGGTCCTGTTCCTCAGACTTATTATTGTTCAGATTCCTTAGTCCCGGAATTATTCATGGTCTTCAGTCCCGTTCCTTTATCCAGTTCCTTAGTCCTAAAATTACTCATGGTCTTCAGTCCCATTCTTAAGGCCTGTTCCTCAGTCCTGAAATTACTCATGGTCTTCAGTCCCATTCCTTAGTCCTCTTCCTCAATCCTGACGTTACTCGTGGTCTTCCGTTCCACTCCTTAGTCCTCTTCCTCAGTCCTGATATTACTCATGGTCTTCAGTCCCATTTCTTAGTCCTCTTCCTTAATCCTGATGTTACTCGCGGTCTTCAGTCCCATTCCTTAGTCCGGTTCATCAGTCCTGAAATTACTCGTGGTCTTCAGTCCCATTCCTTAGTCCTCTTTCTCAATTCTGTAATTACTCGTGGTCTTCAGTCCCATTCGTTAGTCCTGTTCCTTAATCCTGAAATTACTCGTGGTCTTCAGTTCCATTCCTTAGTCCTCTTCCTTAATCCTGAAATTACTCGTGGTCTTCAGTCCCATTCCTTAGTCCTCTTCCTTAATCCTGAAATTACTCGTGGTCTTCCGTTCCACACCTTAATCCTGTTCCTCAGTCCCAAAATTACTCATGGTCTTCAGTCCTATTCCTTAGTCCTGTTCCTCAGTCCTGAAATTACTCATGGTCTTAGGTCCCATTCCTTAGTCCTGTTCCTCAGTCCCGAAATTACTCATGGTCTTCAGTCCCATTCCTTAGTCCTGTTCCTCAGTCCTGAAATTACTCATGGTCTTAGGTCCCATTCTTATGTCCTGTTCCTCAGTCCTGAAATTACTCCTGGTCTTCAGTCCCACTCCTTCTGCCTGTTCCTCAGTCCTGAAATTACTCGGTCTTAAGTCCCATTTCTTAGCCCTGTTCCCCAGTCCTGAAATTATTCACAGTATTCAGCCCTCTTCTTAATTCTGTTCCTCGGCGTGCTTCTAAGCCCGTTGGTTAGTCCATTTTTCGTTTCGTGGAAAGTTTTAGCTTTCTAGGCGTCCTTGTTTCCTTCCTCTGAAATGATCCTCGATAAAAAAACGTAGCAATAAAATAGATTGAACGCATTCTCTGTCTGATCATGGAGATTTAGTCCCGTGTCAGGAACCCGGGTTTACTGCAAGATACCTCTTGTCTTTTGGTAGTTTAGCTGCCCTGTTTCTCTTTTAGTAGTTTGATAGTCCTGTTTTATACTGCATAGTCAGATACTGTTATCCAGCCAGCTTAGACTTCAGGATGGCATTTGATTTTGTTGTCTTTCAAATGCACCCTTCACAAAAGTTTTCAAAAGGGTTTTTGTTTTGCTTTAAATGAAACGCAATTCTGAATAAGCTTTTGAAATCAGGTAATGGCATTTTGTTTCAATTGAAAGGGTTAAAAGCATTAACACAATGCGATTCAAGCCGGTTGACTGCATTTTCCTGTAAACATCAACTTTTTTTGATCGAGAAAAGTTGTTATTTTGCAGTAAATAATCCAGGTATACATGAAATTTAGTAGATATATTCAGTCAGCTTCGTTTTGTAGTCATCGTTATGAAGTAAGAAGAATTTAACATATAGTAAGCAAGCTATCTACGTCTGGGATGTAGACAAAAATTCTAATGGAGCAAGACAATGCCTTGAGACAAAGGAGGGGCTTTTCCCCGTTTACCCAAGAAACGGTAGCAGTTACGAAAGATATGGCAAGCGATGGCTCAACTTCAGAATAGGTTGCAGAGAAGGGTGCAGGTTTTAGAAGCGTAACATAAACAGCCAGGCAGGAGATGCTCTGTTATCATAAAAAGTCGCGAATTCTGACAACCAGAAAATTGGAAGAGTTAAAAACATTCCTGGTAAATATTGGTTGATATTATACAGTCAAAGAAAAGTGCAAAGGTACTTGGCTTCTATAAGTCCTATTCCAACCAATCAAAACGATATTGCAGGATGCAGTTGTGGTGGCAGAAAACTTCCAACCTTACAGTATTCAAAGAGGGAAACGTTCTCAATTTCCCTAATGGAAACCTAAAGATTGAGCGTCATTTTAAAAAATTGGCCTGTAAAAATAAAAAAACACTGCTCCAACTGGAAAGTGTCTTGCTACCTTCGTTGACGGAACGAAAACCCCTAGCACTACCCTGTAGCCTAAAGTGACAAGATGTCCGCTCAAATACCGTAAATCTCCGAATTAAATATTTTAATTATTTTGGAGGGGGGCTTATTCTAGGTGGGGGCTTAAACGAAGGGGTGGGCTTACAAAATTATTCACAAAAGCATGATTTATCACCGACTTAGAGAATGCATTTTTCTGTCATAACTCGATAAAGTACCAATATGGGCTCAAAAGGCCAACATCAACATGTGAGGGGTGGGGTCTTAGCCGAGGACGGGGCTTATTAACAGTTTCTCGCGCTAGAGTGGGGTGGGGCTAATTCGAGGATCTACGAATTGTGGCATTTCCGTGGTTTCATGTTTTCAATCTACTAACATGGCAAAGATTCAAAGTTGAGGCATTTAATTTCGGAGATGATTGCAGACATTTTTATTACACAAATGCACTGTTGGCGAGTGTGTGGTTCATAAGTTTCTCAAGAATTGTCTGTGAACCCTGAACGGGCAGCATTTAGTATTTGATGTGTTGTTATCAAAAAAGGTAACTCCAAAGGATTGGAGAGACTATGCATGAAAGGGGCAATTTTTTACGAAAAGAAAAGACTCTTGGAAGATGGACGTCCTGTTCATATAAAATTCAGGAAAGAAATACCTGAGTTCTCCAAGGATCCTCGATGACTGCTGACTTTTTTCCATTGTCCTTTGAATCCAACGTCTGATGATGACGCATCTGACTTAAACGTTACTCTCAATTTCTTACCAATGAAGTCATTTAATGGAACTTTTCTTCCACAGAATCTTCCAAGAACTCTCATATTACTGCTTGAGATGTCTTCAATTTGAACAAAATCAAACTGACACTGTGGAGTATCTTCAAGAGCAAATGACTCAAAAGAAAAGCTTACTGAGAGCTGAGGGTCTTTGCTGTTAATGATCCAGATGCATTCCGTGGAACTTGGGTACCTGGACGGATAACCAGGACTTTGTATATGTCCAGAATCTGCCGAAAACTGTCCTCCACAAGATACTGAAAGATTTCACATCAAACAGAATAAAAAATAAAACTAAATAAGCAAAGCAAAAAGAAAAAGCAATCCTGTATGAGGGAAAGATATCGTGTCGACGAAGCAAAAAAAAGGTTTTCTTGGACATTAGGGAGTTATGAAAGTTGAACCAGGCCAAAATATTATAGAAACAAGAGTCACCAAGAAAATTCGCAACCATAATACAGTTCATGCACAGTATCGAATACAAGTGATGTTGGTGTAAATATTAAAAAACCAGGGCCATCTTTCCGTCCAAGACGACTACCGCAATAGCTCTATTTAGCCCCTCTCTTTCAGCATGCTTTCAGCTCCCCTGATAAGCAACGTCAAATCATATTTTTGCAATAAGCATCCCTCTTTTTTTAAATATCTACATATGGTATATATTTTTAGATATCTAAATTTAAATCTGAAAATATATATCTAGATGTAGATGAGGTGTACATTTCTGTCATATGGGATATTCATGCTGGCCCAAATTATTCCGGAGGCATGAATTTTCACTGTGACAGCGGTTTTCTTAAAACATCGATAGCGTGAAACAACACGATTACCATAATAGAAAATACATTTCAAGAATTTTTTCCAAAATACCGTATAAATGCTCTATTAAACGCCACCTCTCCAGTAAATGACGCCACCCCCAAAAATCAATAAACGCCTACTCCACTCTCGAATAAAAGCCGTTCTCATTTTATACGGATTTTATAAGATTTTGCTTCCACTAACTTAAAAGTTCATTAAAGTTAAGTTCAAATCTCAAATAAATATTTGCTAAAAAGACAACTTTTAATTAAATGCCCAGTCTCTTTCAAATGCTCCAATCTACTAAACCCCCCCTAATGAACCCCCTTGCCCTGTAAGTATCGAAAGTTAATCTTATTAGAGAATTTGCACCCTATGTTATGTCTGTGCAATACGGTGAGGAATGTGCAGGACGGTGACGGATGTTCAGTTCGGTGGGGTGGCATCTTTGAGTCCGGTGGCGGATGTGCAGTACGGTGGGGTCACACCATGATTGCCGTGACGGATATTCAATACGGTGGGGGATATCTTGGAGTAGGGTGGGGGATATTGATTTGTACGGCCACAGGCATCATGGTATTCCCTCATAGTACTGAACATCTGCCACGGCAATCATGATGTAACCCGACCGTACTGAATATCCGCCACCATACTGCAAGATGCCTCCCCACAGCAATGATGGTATCCCCCCACCGTAGTGAATATCCGCCACCATACTGCATACCCCCCACCGTACTGCACAGACACTGCATGGGGTGCTCATAGCATATCAAGAGAATATACATTATTTTACCGTTGGTAGGATAAGACAATACGGGTGTTTTCTTCTGCAGATCAACATTTGACTTTTTGGTCTGAGAATAAACAGCATGAAAACCTTTCCCAGTGAAGACAGAATCTGAATAAAATCTCAACCAAAGTCTATTTGTAGAAGACCTGGGCAAAAAAAGAGAAAGAGGATATTTGAATCGATGGATATAGTGGGAAGGCAATGCAACAAAACAAAAGTGACACACGAACGAAGAAGCTCTGACGTGCCAAAGCATCGTTCATTGCGTCTTCTTCTTGAAGTCAGTTGGCGCTCAGTGGGCTGCTGTTGCCATTATAAGGGCAGGCCACCCATTTCGGTCGGCAGCCTGATTAAAAGCATCAGCTAACCGCACTCCAATCAACTTTTCAATGTCGCTTGCCCTTGATGTTAGTGGCCTTCCTCTTCTGCTCTATCCCCAGACACCAACCTCGATAATGCACCTTTACGTAACTGCCTTTCTTTTTGTATGACAAAAGTCCCTATCTTGTCTAGCACTCACTTGTTGGTCATTTTATTTGTCAATGAGACACAACAACCTTCTATAGCACCACATCTCAATCTTTTTACCTTCTGTTTCTGTAAATGTCCTGTACTCACACCCGTACATGTCGCTGCAGCAAAGACAGTAGGATGCCTACACATGTAGCACCCGTAAATTGAGCTTAATTATACACCTCTGCCTTTCGAGATGTTTAACATTTTCTAGTGTGGCTATCGTAAACCTTTTTCTGATTTCCTTGCTGCTTTGACAGGACGTGTCAATACCGTGTCGTACATTAAAACTCGGGCTAAAAGACCTAAATAACAGAATTTCTATCCCAAAAGGATAACAAAACAACCATATCCGCTCTCTCAAAGAATGAAGCAATTTTTTAATTAGAGAAATAGACTTTAAGAGGACGTTCCAATCTGAACAACGAAATATTACGTCCATCTTAGCATATACGAAGCATACTTGATGCATTGATCACTATTAGCATAGAAAGCCTTCTCTTGTTGTTACAGTACAAGTTTGCTTTGACGTGTTTCATAGTAGAATTAAACAAATTAAAGAAAAACCTAAAACCTTACCTAATATCTTTGGGTATAGAATTGCCACAATATTTTCCAATAATTGGTGAAGCTTGAGAATCACCATCTCGTACCAGTAAGTAATCGTATCTACACTGAGCATGACTTTCCAAATCAAAAGAATCAAACTTAAGCGTGATTATTGATTCTGCATCATCAAGTGTTATGATCCATAGACAGGCAGTCTTGATTCCGTAGTTATTCGGAAAATTCGGAGTAGAAATTGAGCCATAAGACTTTGTTAGCCTTTCTTCGCAGCCTAAGATAAAAAATTATCAAACTAGCTTCAAAATGTTAATTGAATTAAGTAAGTATATTTTAGTCTTTTCGCTAGTCCGTATGTGGAGCGAAACAGTAATTAAATTCTGAAAAGATGATTCCGCAAAAGGCTTGCGTCGGGGTTATTATAAGCAAATATTAATGGTATTAATTTTGTCAAACTTAAAGCGACTACTCAGGTTGGCTCAGGTCCCTAAAATTCTTTTCAACAGACTTTGGATAAGCTATGTTATCATGATTAAACAGGGACGATTGGGATTTCCAAAAAACTGCTTATCCCACCATTGTACTGAACATCCTCCGTACTGATGATATCCCACTACTGTAATGATGATATTCCTCCACTGCCGTGAACATCCTCCACACTGTACTGAATATTCTCCACTGTACTGCACATCATCCACTATACTGCATAGACATAACACAGGGGTTGTAGCGGAGAGGGTGGCGTTCTGGAATAAACGATTTGCTGTTGGATTCGAGTTCACACTGAATGTTTGAAGAATTCACGATAAATTTCTCGAGGGGCAAATCCTTGGAATCTCTAAGGTTTTCGTAAGAATTCTTAGAATCCTTTTTTATCAATAGCAATATCGTACGCTTTTTAGGCGAGTAAAATGCCCCGTGAACTTTCTGATACTCTGATGACGAACATCCATTAATGCTTGCTTATCATAGAAATGATCTAGAAATGATAAACTGCAGTCGAGGCTGACTGCTATGAAGTGTGTTGCTTTGCGGCCTTTTCCCAGCATGCATCACGCGTGAAGGAAGGATTCGCCATCTTTATTGCAATTGTGTTTTAGGGGTTGACCGCGGGGTTGACCTAGTCTTTTGCTCATAAATCATGAAATAATGAATTATCTAATTTCATTTGGAACCCCTTTCAGACTGACAAGAGCAAACATTTACATTTACTGTACGAGGTTACATTCGATTACGTTAAAATCAGTTTTAAGGAGGAAAATTCGGAAAAATCAATGATAATTACCTGTGCTTGTTCCAAGAAGAGGAAAACCAGTTGGAAAAACATCTGAAAATAAATAAGAAATATCACTAACATGTTATAATATTTATTAGAAAATGTAAAGAAAAAACAACGATTAATTAAAAATAATTGAATAAGAAACATCGCTAGAGAACTTGCTAAGAGAAATGAGTTTTGAAAATTATCTGAAAATTAATAAGAAATATTTTAATATCAGATTTTGATAACATAAGAATGTTGAAAACTAAACATTTATTTTATCAAAAATTTTTGGTTTTACAGGCTTCTTGGAAAACAGAAAAAAATATTTTACAATTTCGCCATACATGTATTTGTTTTGTAAATCAAATATAAGAAAAGATATACAGAACAGAATAAATAGTAACTAAAGAAATTTATCATTAATTAAAATAAAATATTGTAAAACTTACCAACTAAAATGACTAAAATGAAAAGCTGAGCGAAAATTCTGAAACGTGAATTCCAATTCAACGCCATTACAAAGCAAACGAAGTGAGAGAAGTCATGTCAAAGTTGAAGAAGACAAAAGGGTCCCTGGTGAGTGGAAAGTCACCTCAGTTTACTATTTGTGTTTTTGTGGCTTTTTACTTTTGCCACAAAGAATCAAACATGCAAGTGATGAGAAAAGTTGATAATAAAGTTAAATGTTTAACACATATACAAAAGTAAAACAATTGTCACATTAATAAACATGCTTGTAGAGGAAAATGTTGACAATGCCATCACTAACCAAAGCATAACGAAAAGGATGCGATTAATAAGATGAAACAATTGGAGGTGACCTATCCCTGTTTTCAGGAAAGGAAACATTTTCCTGAACATGACTAACATATCAACATTTTATCAGGCCGCTATATTTTATAAGGTCACTTTATGAGGCTGCTTTTAGGTCGTGTCGAAGATCTGAATTAAGTTCGACCTAAAGTGACAATTTCATTTAAGTGCTGTAATTTGAATTAAGTGCAGCAGGATTTCCCGAACTTAATTCACAAGTTCGACATAAATGCAGCGTCGTACCATGTGGTCGCATTTTGGTCTAATTTAATACATATGAAGTCAACGTCGCTCTTACGCCGCTTTTATGCCGGATTAAATTGATCAAATTCGACACGACACAAATGCTGCCTTATGAAGTCGACCTGACACGTTGCTTTTCTTATAAATGAAAAACGTATCCCCATTAGCTACGGTTCTTCACTGTATTTCACTTAAGATTCAGCACTTCAAAACAAAAAGTAAAATGTTGTAGTAACAAGAGACTATGTAGACTGTCTCCAACTACATAAATGTGTACGACATATCGTACATTCAAAACTTTCTCCCGAATTTTCTATGCCAGTGTTTTGGTAGGACTTCACTACAAGCACTCGGGCTCTTGAGAAGTGTGAATTTCGCACATGGAAACACATTCGTCAAATTTGATGGACAATAAAGTATCGAACACAGAAATCCAATATTTCGGAAATCCTGCCCAAACACAACAACTTCAAAGCAACGTTTTAACAACAACAGTAACATTTTATTAGCAGCAACATTGGATTGCTTATCACAGTCTTGCCCCCAGACTCCAAACGTTTTTTTTCTATTGTCACCAGTCAACCGATCTGGGCCGTGGAACTGCTGCAAAAATTTTCAAATTTCGGGCCTCAAAGACCAGCGCATTTTTATTGTTCGAGCTATCCATCAAATTGCGAGCAGACCTAACCACGTTCGATTGGGTCGAGTGTAAACAGCAGAGTCTTGTAAGCATTATGTTAATCCTGGGGACTGGGGACGTGGTTGCGCTTAAAAATCGCTCCAGGCAATACGAAATAGGCGAAAAACATACCTTCCCGTGGCATTTGATATTTGATCAAGATAAATTGGATTCGATGCTTGGTAATTCGATGCTTCGATGCTTGGTAATTTAGTCTCTTTAGGTAGTTACCTTTCTGCGTAATCGTATAGAGATCAATTGTTAAGCTGCAAGGTAATTAAACCTTGCGATTTTCGGTCTGCACATAAGAGGCATAATTTCTTATCTTATGCCTGGGTGCAATCTTCTCTTATGTGTAAAAATATACACAGTTCCTCGCTTTTTTAGCTTTAACTTAGAGTTTCTTAGCAGCTTAGCAGCCCCAGCAATGAGTATGTGAAATGAGAATTTTGTTTGAAATTCCACGGAGTGCGCAAGATGAGCGTTGTATAAAGGTAGCTATATTCTTGATAAACCTGCACTCTTTGGGTACTATAATACGAACAATGTATAGTAACCGTACTTCGTATGTCCGTAACGCACGGGTTTTCACAAATCCATTATTGTTATAGCCGGGAGGGCACAATGTATCAAGTCAATAAATATATGATAAAGAGTTTCTTATAAGACATCAGTGCAAAAAATCATACGACAATCTCAAGCATCAAACGTGGTTTACTGGCTCAATCGGGAACCCTTTGATTCTTAGCATGATTGATATTTAATGAAAATCTGTACATTAGAATGGCTCACTTTCATAAACCTGAACAGTCCTTACTCTTAAAGAAGGAAGGTGTATTCTCATACGCTGATATAGTGCAGTTACTGCAACATTTAATGTTTGAGTCGGTGCATTGTGCGTGTGTATGAAGAGATTGCACAAAGTGAATCACTAACAGTTGTATCAATTTTTATTTATCATTATCAACGAAGGTGACAATAAAATGCAATCTAAGCTAAAATTCTCAAAGCTAGAAACAATCCTTATACTTTATGAAATTTTTATTCTACTAAATTCTAAAGCTTGTTAAAGACCTAAGTTAGGAGAAGTGCAGTGTGCAGGGAGGGCAGAGTAGTTACAAATGGGTTCACAAAAATTGTGAATATTCTTTAATATTAACTCAGAACTGATTACAAGTTTTGGAAGTCACGCGTTCAGACCCATACAGAAGTTGAAACGTATACCCTACCCAATAACACTACTAATTGAGCTACATAATTTTTACTAAAAATAACCATTATCTAAGATACGGCAATTGTTCGTTACAATCACAATGGAAATATACGACACGAAAATGGTTATAATAAAACAGGGCTAAGAGAACACTGGTTGAAACACTCACATGAAAAAGAGGCATGAGGGTAATGAAAAGGAGGCATAAAAGTCACGAGGCTAACAGTACTCTTGTCCATCAAAATCAACAAAGAAGCCAATAATTGAGAGTGCGGACCATTGGTATATACTTCTTCAAATAATCGCCTGCCTCGAAAAAATTCCACCCCTTTAAAGCCTTTCTAATACATGCCTTGTCTCTTGCAAGGCAAAATTGGACTTGTTGTGAATAAACGCCGGTAGCGTATCGGTTCCAACTTAACAAATGAGCTACAAAGTCAGTCGTCGCTTTTTTAACTAATGATAACAAAATTTTTTCTGTTTTGATAAATTTGATATAGGTTAAAACAACAACAAAGGGTAAAAATATAAAATAAGAAATCATATGATTACAAAAAGCGATTATAGTAGCAATGATAAAAAACATTGATAATGATTGATAGCAAAAAAGAAACATCAACAAGAGCCAAACGGTAATCACAGTAATCAGTTACAGTAATCAGTTAAGGTAATCACACAATATAATTGAATCAGAAGCAGTAACATATCCTTACCAGTCAATTGCAGCCCTAAATTCGTCAGTCAAACCTTTTGAATCAATTAATTAATTAATCACAACATCTGAATCCTTAAAAAAACCCACGGCAAAGTTGCATAAAATAATCAATCACATAAAGCAAGAATTCATAGAGATAGAATGTTTGATTGCGACAGATATCAGTAAGGAGTCCCCTGAAATATAAGCATCAGACGCAAAACTCAAGCTGCCGAGGAAGCAGATAATTTCAAACAGAGTTTCTAACCAAGCAAAGCTACAACAAAACAATCCAAGATACTTCTAGATTCAACATTACTGCTCCAATTCACTCAACAATCCGAGGGGTGGATCACTACTAAAAATGGTGTACGAGATTTATGGAATTTATAAATCTCTTTGTCTTTTTTAGTCAGATTTATGAGATTTATTGAGATTTACCAAGATTTTTATAGGGATTTCTTCAACTTTTCTAGATATTTCCAAACCTGCCTTGCGAAATTTTTTTCATAACGAAAGTAAAAATGACTGGATTTGGTGTCAAAGACTTGAGCTTAAATTTAGATAACGTTTTAGAAGAACGCACACACTTTTCCAGCAATCGTTGTCTAGCTTAGTTCTGCCCGGGCTTATCAAGATTTGTGCACATGCGCAGTAGCAAAAACATGAGAGAGAGATTTATAGAATTTATAAGGTGTACGAGATTTATGACATGATACACCCCTCGCAACAATCACCAATAAATATATCAGTCAAGACAACAAGATTGCTACAACGCAAGCATAACATAACAAAACAAAAACACAAAAAATCATATGTGCCAAGAATATAGGGACCAATGCTTCACACACATACAAAATCAAAATTTTAGAAAAGTATTAGATAAAATGCAACAAACACTTTCATAGTGAAACGAGGTCAGTTCAAAAATTGAACAATAAAAATTTTATATATAGTGTCCAGAATTTTCAGGTTTAAAATGTATAAATAGGTAAAAACACAAAATCATCAAAACAAATGCTGCCATCAACAATCACTCAAGTATAAAAGAAATGTAGAAACAGCAGCTGGCTCTGGGAGAGTAATCTACCAAATTTGCCAGGTCAAGCACCCAGCAGATCTAGCTGCAAAAATTTTGTCTGTGCCTTATAACTCTTTTTTCGTCAACCTGTTTTCGTAAGAGATTAAATCCTCGAACCAATATTTGCTATTATCGTTTCATTAAGATATAAGAAGCGCCATCTATAGACGCACAAAAAATCCCGTATAGAAGAGCCTGCTGTTGTAATCAATGCATAATGGGAGAAAAACGTAAATGAGAGGAAAAACTTTTCTGACAACATGTAGAGGCTGTGTGGCCTTGGATTTGATGAAAAGGAAGGGAATCCTGTAATATACAGTCAAATTTCCAAGAAATTTCTTAAAACATTGCATTAAAAATTTCCATTCAATTTTTTGGCTTAGCGGTCTTTAAAGATATGATTATTATATCCGTCTTTTCTGAAAAGTCTACCAATCGCATCTTCTACTTGAGCTTTACGATAAACTTGAGCAAAGGTTGATGACAGCAAAGCTAACAAACAATCGCTATATTCAATTGCAAAATTAGAAAATACCTTTCGAGTCCATCGTTGTCCACATCACCCTCAGTGGTGGATGTGCTAGTCTCCTTTCTAAAGCATAAACCACTAAAACACGTCTGCTTCCGGTAGGGATAGAGAGACCACTGTACCAGTTAGATTTATCAGAGGGACAAAGTCGTGTCAGGAGCTCAAAATTGCCATTGTGTTCTACACGAATATCCATGTAATTGCTATCACAACTATCAAGTTTATTAAAAGCAAGATCTCTGATGTGTAGCGATATTGTGCCTTTATTATGTGACTTTATTGTCCATTGGCAGAATACAGGTTGAAATTTCAGACTTGCTTTCATTGGCAGTGATACATCTAATGTGCCATTTGTTCCAGCCAATGCTTTTCCGCAAACTGAAAATTAATTATAAGTTATTTCAGTTGCATCGACATGCGAATTTCACATTGCAGATAAGAATGGAAACATCAAAATTTCAAGAAATTTTCAATACTGGGCCAATTTTTAGCTGCTTACAAAGATTCATGTAGTTCTTATTACTATTTTGAGTAGGCTTGTATTTTTGCCTCTTCGGCCAATTTGGGCCTTCTATGCATGCCGCATACAGGCATGGAACCTATAGTTCAACTTCCTTCTGAAGGACCGGGGAGTCAGTTGGTTTGTCATCAATCCGGTATGTCACCCAGATGTTAACCTCACACGGCCAAGCTTAACTTTTACTTGCGTAACAGAAACAAACTAAGCCGCATGCCAATCCCTCCACACTGTCCAGCGACTGCAAATTCTATAACCGTCTTTTGGTTGGACCACTGGAAACCTATACTGGTAGAAAAAAGTCCCTTTCATACAAACCCCACAATACAAAAAGTGTTGTCTGAGGGGCGTAAGTCTTAGAGTGGCGAATAACCTACCAGGTTGGCCAATTTTCTTAGATACATTTCTTCGACGTCGTCTCTTGCCATTGATTCCAGCTTTCCAAGATGCCAAGAAACCACGATAATTACTGGAGCTATCAGACTTGAAACGAACCCACAGTGCTCCATTTGTACTGGCCTGGACATCCGGGATAGACGACCCACAGAATCTGCCAAGCAAGGGCGAAGTGCTCGAGTCTCCATCTCTTACCTGCAACAAATAGGGAAAAAAGATTAATTTAAAACGTCAAAACATGCATGTTTTGTAATCTAGAAAAATATCTAAATGTCAATGTCAAATCACACACTATCCAAAAGCTCGTTAACCCTGGCATGAAAAACTAGCTTTACTCAAATTCCCAATGAATCCCAGTCAAATAAAGTCACGTCAAAACGTCACGCCAAGTCACGCACGCCAGGTAAAATCAAGTCAGGTCAGGTCAGGTAAGGTCATGTGAGGTCAGGTCAGGTCAGATCAAGTTGCGTCAAGCTTAAGTCACTTCACTTCACTTAACGTCACGTCCCGGCAGGTTAATTTTGCGTGGCATTTACAGAAACATAGACAGTTTCGAAGCATCTTGTGTCACAAAACAAACAATTTCGGTTTTGTAACTGCTGCAGTCGACTTTCTTTTCGAATGTTTACGTGACAATACGAGATGAATAAAAGATTGCAAAGTGGTGAGGCTGAACTATACAGCTAAGAGCTAGAAAATAAGAGAAAATCAGGCTGCAGCTGAGGGAAGTACTAAAGGGGTACTAAGGAGACGGTCAGTGAGTTGAACGAGAGGAATGTGATCTCCTTTCTGGGTATCGTTCTAGCCAACCCATGCAAAAGTCGGATATGTTTTGACTCCCCTGTAAAGCTCAAAGCAGAACCTCAAACCATTTCCCTAATTTTATCCAATCCTCCGACCCATCTTGGGGCAACTCCCTAACATTTATATCTTTCTCTCACAGCATTTGACATAAGCCGAAGCACAGTTGCGCAGAATCAAAAAGTCACATAGGTCAATTGTTTTCAAAGCAAATATTCTCTCACGAAGACATATTCAGTCACTAAAGTATCCTCTGACCGGGGTTCTTATTAGATAAGCATCTACGTAACCGTAAAGTCAACAGAATAAGGAAAGTCAGGGACTATCTAAACTTAGGTATCTAAAATGACTTACCTCAACAAAGTCATAACCACACCTTGATTCCGGTTCAATGTTTATAGATTTGAATTGGAGAGAAACAACAGAATACTGTTTTGGTCGAATAATCCATATACATTCACTGTTTATTGGGTAGTATTGTGGGTATTTGGCGATGAGACCTCACCCTCTTTACCGTTTAACGTTCCACCACATGCTAAAATAAAAGAAGAACATAGATATCAGGAACATAAATCATTCTAAACTAAACATTTTCACTTTAACTTATGGTTTGATATACCACAATGGTTAACAATGGCGGGAGTATGTGGAACGAAAACAGGGAGATATGCCTATAGACTATTTCTCCCTAAACGACACCTTAACTTATGGTTCGATATACCACAATGGCTATCCATGGCGGGAGTATGTGGAACGAAAACAGGGAGATATTCCTATAGACTATTTCTCCCTAAACGAATGCATCTTTGCCCTTTTCTTCAGTCAGACACTAAAATGGCTGTGAGCAAGAATATAAACCCAGATTTGATTCAGGTAAGCCAAGAAAAGTGCAGCAATTTTTTTGGTAAAAAGTTGACATACATGAAAAAGGGGGATGATCAATAGGAAGAACTGAATATCCAAACTATAGAAATGGGCTGACCCGGATTTTTAAGCGTTCTCGCTAGCCTAGGCAAGACTTGGCTAGGCCCAGGTTGTCGTAAAAGTAGGCCCAGTTACGCTGGTTTTCGCAGTGTGAACAGGGCCTTGGATTGATACTGATGACACTACAGTGACAATTTCATTTGCATCGTAATAAGATCATCATTTCATTTAGGAATCTTATAATTTATCCACGTGGAGGAAAATAGGCCAGTGACGTTTGGACATAAAGATTTTCCTTTAGTTTTATACTTTGAAGCCTATGTTGGACATTACATTTCAGTTCAAGAAACAAAAGCTGAAAAAGGATGGATCAAAATAAGGACAAATAGTCGTTTAAAGTTTTTTAGGTACTTTTGTGTACTTTTAGCATAAATTTTTTATAATGCTCAATTATTCAAGGATTTATTTTGATAAAATATTGTTGTACCAGGTAGATTTTGGGTTCTTTCGATGGTCTGAGCAGGCAATTCGTTGTTTTCTCGTATCCAGCGCCAAGTAGCTTCAAAGCCAGTTCCAGCATCGGAATTATCTGTATAGAATCTAACCCATAGAGCATTGTTAGCTGAAGTGTATGTTGCAGGAATATGACGACCACAGAAGCGTCCAATACTTGGTGAATCCGCAGCAGGACCATCTCTTAGCTGAACGTAATCATATTGACAACCACTATCATCTTCAAGATCAAACGCTCTGAAGTTCAGAGCTATTCTTCCGTTGGCTGGACCCTTGATCACCCAGACTATATCTTGACCAGCAGGGTAGGTTTTCGGAAAATTCGGGGACCTGATAACTCCACTGATTCCGGTGAGCAATCCCCCTTTCGAGTTAACTGTAATGAGTTTAAGCATAGCGTTTAGTGCATTTATTTGATCATTTATGGCACACACTAGTAGTTCTTGAAAGGAAAGTCAGATCAATGAAGCTATCTAGGGGGATTTTCTTGCGTAAAATTTATAAAACATAAGGAATAGACATGGAGGATAGTAAATGAATCTGGCTGCTAATGCCAAAATAAAAAGCACAGATTATCTTAGGGGCTACTCTGCTGATAAAGCAAAAAAGGTGAGGTTACCTATAGGAAGGATAACATAGGATAGAAAAATTGTGGCGAACTCCTTATGCACTCTATTTGCTTGTTAGGACTATAGATTGCATAAGCTTAAAGTACTTCTGGGCCCGTTCGCACTGTATTTCAGCAGTTTGCTGACAAAATGTGTCTAAAGAATTCCGAAACTCGCCGATTAGATCCTGAACGCCAGCAATTAGGCAAGTAAGAGTACGTTGCTCCAACAATCAGGTAAAATCACCAATAATTTGTCAAGTTTGCGAAAAATGAAAAGACAAAAAGCTGTCACTGTAGCTCGGGTTGTAGCTAAAGCATTTCTTTGAACATGCTAGAAAAATTGATCTGACTTTCGTTTCAAGAGCAACTAAAGATTTAGGTCTAAAATATTTTAACATTGTGCTTCGAAAACAAAGCAGATAAGGCTAGAGCTGAAAACAAGTAAAGCTAATAAAGCTAATAATGAAATTGCTAAAATGCAAAGATGTAATAAGAGGCATTTATGAACAATTTGTACTCTAAAAATGAAAAGAAGCGAAGATTAATATCGAAATGCAAGATTTCAGGAGAAAGCATACGAAATGACAGGAAAGGGCCAGGTGGTGCATTTATAAAGCATTTTAGCTATATTACGTTTTGCGCTTGAGCATAAAATATGATGGTCATTAGCTTATACAGTGTAGCGTTACGCAGCTTTTACGTTTATAAGCAATAAATATGTCATGGGTTTCCTATATTACAAGTTCTATTCAAAACAACATTTTTCCCAAAAACTTGAGTTATGTGTCGAAAATTTACATAAGATGTTAATCGAGATTAGTTTTAATCAACACACATTCAATTTAGGGCACGGATAGTCCGTACTTTTTTGACACCTCACAGGGGTAACTCGAACAAGGGTTCGATTTCCTCAGCCCATCAAATGACATCGACATCAAGACTATTGCACCCAGGGGGGTATTCATTAACTTTCAATACGGGGGTGTTCATGCCAATGTTTGGGGTCCGAAATCTTAAGCTTATTCAATATTTGGGGTCTGTGAATTATAACATGGACAAAAATTCAATATTTGGGGTCCACAAATCTGAAGGAAGAATCGTGCGATTTGGTGTGATTCATCAAAATGACCCATCCAACTGCCAAGAGCTTATAAATTGTAAATTGTCATGAAACTGATGGCTAAACCCGAGAAAACATTTTAGGTGTCCAAAAATAGATAGCAATATTTGGGGTCTCCAAAACATTAAAATCAATATTTGGGGTCCCCAAAACATTAGACTCAATATTTAGGGGTCTGCAAGAAAATAGTGGCATGGACCCCCGTATTGAAGGTTAATGAGTTCCCCCTGGGTTATTGCAACAGTAACAGGGTTATTGAATATCATTTAAGTGAAACTGTTAAAACACTGAATGCCTGCTGTAATCATAGTTTTTACTGTTGAAGAAAAACCTTATTCTGTTGTGGAAATAACCTTATTTATGGATTTTGAAGTTAGCATTAGCATTAGCATTAGTAGCATAAGTTCATAACGTTGAAACGTTAGGAAATAGGTGGTGTGGCTAAGTGGTCAAGGGGCTCGTCTTACGATTGTAAGATTGTTGGTTCAAATCTCATCAGGACCACTTTCCATAAGCCTACAGTCAACTCAGCTGTCCATCCTTCCGAGGTCGGTAAATGAGTACCCAGATTTCTGGGGTAATAACTGACAGTGTCCAAAATAAGTAGAAATGCTAAATACCTTGACACTTAAATAAAGTTGATATCATTTTAATTATCTCTACTATTACATTTATTCATGCGTAGCATTATCTATTTATTAATTTTTCTCCAAAGGAATTACTTTCATCGTCATTTAATAATCAACGAATTACGATCAATTTGTAACTTCAGAATTTTCCCCACCAAAAGATGATTTCAGAACTGAAAAATCAGCAGCTAAAACCTATAGATCAATGACATTATATGTTGAAGGAAAACTTCAATTTTCATTAAAAATTCGTTAGAAGTAGAATCGAGGTATCTACTTACCGTTTCCTTCAGGGAAAGTAGGCTGCGTTGTTGGCTGTGTAGTTGGTTGATTATTAGCATTATTATTCGCAGTACTGGTTTTCTTCGTTTTTCTAACGATAGGCATTGTGGTATGTTTCTTAGTCGTCGTACCAAGGGTAACTGGTATTCCGTTATCTCGAATTCTTTGATAAGTAGCTGCAAAGCCAAATCCACGATTTTTGCAGTCAGTTTTCATTTCAATAAACATTGCATTCGATGTAGAGGTTATTGGCCTAGGGGTGATTCTGCCACAATATCTACCTACTATAGTGCTTTCTGATGAATGACCATCTCGAATAACCAAGGAGTCTCTAGTGCAACCATTATCCTCTTCTAGATCAAGTTGCGTTATTCTTAGATGGACTTTGTAGCCTTTTGGTGCCATAATGTTCCAAGTACACAATAAATTGTTTCCATAATTGGATGGGTATGAAGGAGATTTTATGGAACCAGCAGGTTCAGTCAGGACACCTCCACATTCGAAGTCTGCAAATGGAAATGAAACAATCACCAAATTTATACAAGGTTCTAATGACAGTAAAATTACTTAGTACTTTATCTCCGAAAATCATTTGACGCTGCTATTCTCGCGACGGTCCAAACCTACGAGGATGTTTTGAAATATTTTAGTAGTTAACAATTTGATATGGAAAATATACCAAGGGTGAAATATCAGGAGAAAGGAACTTGTATAAGAAGGTAGAATCACCCTAAATTCCTGCGATTGTTGCAGAAGAAAAGAGAGTTCAATTTGGGCGGCGGTGACAGGAGCGCAAATCTGCGTTGCAAGTTGCCGACCTTCATGTTACAGAGGGTGATTGGCAGGTTCTAGTGTCGCAATAACGTTCTGAGACAGGTTATTGGAAAAATATTTCGTGGTGGACTAAGTGTCATAGTCCTGGACTTGGCCCTTTATTCTTCTATTTCATGAAACTTTGAGGAAAAAGCAACACTTTCCCAAGAACGAGCCCCAAAACCCCGTTTAATGTTGCTTTTGCAAATGAAAATGTGTTTCGTTAAGCAATATTCCATACAATACCATGGATACCGAATTCTTAAGCGGGTATGCATTAAACAGCATTGTACAACATGTTTACAAGCACCTATGAATGATGGAAGGCTAGTATTTCTAATATGATATCATATTGTGTTCATTTTAAAAGGATCAGTGGGCTATGACTTAGGCTCGGAACAAAAAAATCAAACATTGTTTGTCAGACATTTAAAAATTTGTTTGTCGAGAAAACTGTTTGCCAGTTTGGCAACAACGCAAATACTTTCTTGTCAAACATTTTTCCCTTGATACAAGCAGAAAATTTTTTTGAAATTTTCGAAAAGAATTGCTAAGCGAATTTTCCTTATCAAGCAATGATTTTTTACGTGGTTACACGGTCAAAAATTGCTTGCCAAAAAAGTAACAAGTTTTATCAACAATGCTTATCCTTTGGCCAATGGCTTACACAGGAATTTATTACAGTATATTTCGGTATGAGTAGCTACGTAAAAAAACCTAGCATCTTGATAAAGAAAGTCAATTGGAGATGAAGATGAAATAGCTACAATTTTAGGTTTTAAGTTTTTTTTTAAGTTACTTTATAGTTTCTCTTAGACAAACAGTAAACCGATACATTTAAGTCTAAAACGGCAAAAAATTGAATAACCGTAATCGTAGTAACTTACTTTTCTTCGAATCCACGACTACTTCATTCCAAGTCAGGTCGAAACTCGTATCATGAAAACCAGCAGCAGTATAATACTCAATATACAATGTATTCCCGGTAGTCTGCACCCTTCGTCCAGCATCACCGTTGCATAATTTAGTTAATTTTCTCCCATATGAACTCATACCATCTCTCAATAACAAATAAGAATTGCTGCAATCTTTTGAGCCACTGCGACTATCAAAGGCACTGAGACGTAGCTCGACTTCTGATGATTTGCCAGTTTCAATAACCCATATGCATGTTACGCCAAATGGGAAATTTCTGGCTAACGTAGGGCTCTGTAAACGACCTCTACTTCCGTACAATTTTCCTCCGCATACTGGAGCTGAAAAAGACTTTATTGTGTTATTTACTCTGTGATCCGGGCAGAAACTGTTACAACCTTATTATTCGGTAATACGCAAGAATGATTCATACCTCAACCAGTCTAGATTTTTCTTACTTTTGGGCCGTTTTCACCAGTTTATCATCCCTTAATTTCTCATGTTTAAAGCACGTTGCTAGACAGGCATTTCCACGCCTGCAGACGCTGTTTTTACAGAACCCATATAGACGCAGAGATTTCAGGGAATTGCTTGTCAGATCTCTGCCTTGTGATGCTTATAAAGGGTGTTATTAAAAAAGTGTGTAGCTCTTAGTCTACATACAAGATGATGCGTCACTGCGCAAATTTTGCCACTCACAGGCTTCGCTTTTACGACTGAGCTACCAATGCTGAAGAATATCAACTCTCAATCTTAGAACATAATCCTTCAGCAAAAAAACCTCGACAACTTTGTTCTGATCTGTGGGTTTCTCAGAAAAACTTAACGTTTGCAAGCTTAACATAATATAATTTTGTAAAATTTAATGACTATTAATATTCTTTTATATGTATCTGCTTTTCAACTATAATGCATGACAAAATATGTATAGCAAAACATAATGGAGTAGAACCGGATATAAAGTTGCTTTGTACAGTTAAGCTTGCTTTTTTGCCGGCGACCGTAGCAGAAGCACTACTGCAATCATAGCAGACCGTCAAAGACTATCAAATCAAAATTAAAACCGCTGGTTTTTTTCTTACTTTTACTCGTAGACCGGCCGCGATGGTCGCATATACTGCCATAAGGTCGAAATATTTTGAAATTTCCCTATTGTCGCAGACAGTCTTAGATCCGTAAAAACAGCGGTTTTCAATTGTATTTTGTCAGGAAGCGCCGAAGGCGGAAAAAAAACTGATGAATTTGGGAGTCTGCGATAGTCGCAGATAGTCTGCGATAGTCTACGACATATTATCTGCGACGGTCAACTACGACATACAAGAAAGGAAAACCAGCCTTTAACCACACATACCTGATGAGAATGATTCTTTTGTTGTAATCCTCGGAGCAACAGTAGCTGGTAGACGTTCCGATCTCCAACGAATTGCAAAGCCACGGCCAGTTCTAGTAGAATCAGAAATGAATTGCATGTAAACAGCATTTCCGGTTGACTTGATTTCCGGTGGTGCAACAGAGCCACAAAATTCTCCAAGAGAAGGTGCCGATGGAGCACTGCCATCTCTGATGGCCAAAACATCACCAAAGCACTGCACGGATGGCTCAAGATCAAAATCAGCGAATGAAATGACAATACGGGTTCCTGGAGCTGATTGAATAGTACTTGTGCAAAAAATGTCTACCGGGTAATTTCTTGGATAATTCGGTGTGACGATGTTGCCACTCTGACCAGATATTACGCCACGACAGAAATCAACTGTAGATATAAAATAAAGAATGAATAATGACTGCAGATTGACGTGCAGGTATTATTTCATTAAGGAAACCGTTCATACGAATCGCCAAGAGAGCTAAGGGATTCTACTGTAAGGGTCAAAATGAAATGGGGCTCAGAAAATTTCTTAATTCCAACCAGTTCAGGGTTCCGAATAAAAGCAAATGGACAGATAACGGAATAAGAGCCCGAAGAGGGATATTTCTATTAAATATTAGTTTGTCATCAGAAACCCCTCAACTTAGGTAATATGCATCTACGAATGGTGGAGTGTCTCTGGCGCTCTAATTGGGATAATTGTTTTCAGTTACTATGGCAAATTCATTTTCGAAATATTGGTTAATAATTATATTGCTTCTTTAAATTCTGCGTTTATAAAGAAATACGACTAGTGTTTCCTATTTGACGGCCCACAACAGTCCTTCCATGACACACCTATCACCGCTTAAGAGGGAAAAGGTTCTTCATTAATTTTACAACAAAACTATATCCCGGGGGACTATAACTAAAACTATAACTATAAAATACATGCAGGGCCTAGTGAAGTAAATGACTTGCCAGATAGGCTCTCATTAAATCTGAATTAATAGATACATACCACCATAAGTTTTCGCAGGTGTAGTTGGTCTTACAGTCGTTAAAATCCTGGCATTAACTGCTGTCCATCTTATCTGGAATCCTCGTTTGTTGTTTTCTGAATCTGACTTGAATCTAATGAAAAGTTCATTCCCAGAAGATACAACATCATCTATGCGTTTTCGTCCACAATAGTTTCCAAGGGTCCTTGATATGTCATTGGGACCATCAAGGATTCTAAGTGAATCTTTTGAGCAGTAAGCTGAGTCTTCCAAGTCGAAATAATCAAACGAAAGTTTGATATTTTTATCTCTAGGAACAGTTATAATCCAGATGCAGTCTTGATTTGGTTGATAATTTGACGATAAACCACCACGATAGATTTCTCCTCCGATTCCTGATATTCTCTGGAAACAAGCTAGAAGGGAAGAGTTTAAAAAAACACGTAAATATATGCCATCGAATGCTTGGCCGACACACAAGGGCAATTTAATACGAAAGCAAGCAGACAGGGGTTGAAGGGTATCTGCAGGGGCAATAAAGCTTTTAGAACAATTACAAGGGTTCTCAATATTTTTAACTGTGGAATTATTTTTCCTGCCCAATATCGTGTAAAAATTCTGCTGACTTTGAGATCGCCCGAGAACTACGTGTGTTTAAGTATATTGTCTGTGCCCTGAAGGAAATCTTAAATCATCAACCTTTGATGACCGATGTCTGATGCTAAACATATAATAAAGACGAGTCACCAGGGAAAACATTTTGGCAGACAGTGTCCGCTCTAAGTATAAGGCAATGTTCGAGGCTCGTATTCGAGTAGCCAGAGACAACTCAAGGCTCTGCTCCGATCGCTTCTAGTCTGAAGTTAGGGGGAATGTCTACCGAAATTATCGGTGATCAGAAGGGCTAATAGCTAAGTCTCATCCTTCCACATTTCACTGTCTTTTGTATGGCTCGGGGAGAAATCGAATAAAAGAGTTTTCACCTCAACGGTTCTGTTAAAGAAAAGGAACTGAGAAGTCGCATCTCAAGGTATGACAGTCATAGAGATGGAATAGGAATATTCTAAAGTTAATACGAAGACAGTTTTCCGAGGTGCTTATTTTAAAGACAAGGGCAGTCTAATTCAATTCAATTCATTTTTATTCGTAGAAATACAATTTACAATAATAAAATGTACTCTACACGGCCCAAGAAAAGCAGAGCTTATCTTGCTTGGGCCCCACAATCAAAGTGTATTTATAGTACGGCAAATCAATAAGTTCAGTAACAATAGTAGTGCAAAGAAAAAACTAGCAACGATAGTGTGGGCTAAAAAGGCCTTGGTGTACCGAATCTTGTGATTTTATCCACTTTTCTACATGTAGTAAGCATTTACACATAGCTTGTCAATGAATTAATATTTCGGCGACAATACGAGAATCTTACAAGGTGCTATCTTCTCTTTACTATCCTTCTAAGAGAAGTTTGAGAGTTATCTGATACAAAGGCATAATAACAAGTATTCCCACATGGTATAAAGTTAAGACACTCACGTTTACTTTTGGTCGTATATGAAGGGGTTACAGGAACAGACGGCTCTTCAGCAATCCATCTAGCCAAGAAACCTTTATAATTCCTGCCTTTGTCACTGTGAAACCTGACTCTCATCACATTACCAGAGGACCGTAATTCATTTGGCATTTTATTGCAGTATATCCCATTCTTCTTGCAGTATCAGTTGAACCATCAAATACTTCAATGAAGTCATAATTACAGGAATCACTCTGCTCCAGATCGAATAATTCAAAGGTTAGCTGGATAATTTTGCTAGAATCAACATTAATCAGCCAAACACAATCCAGATCCGATTGGTGGTTATGTGGATATCCTGGGCTTGCGAAGGAGCCTTTGTTGCCTCGCAGCGTACCGCCACACGCTAAAAAAAATAGACTTAGCTTCAGATCTAGAAATTGAATTCCCTTTTATTCAAGACTTCTAGATAGACCAACCTTGAACTTGAATTGATGTAAGTATTGTATTAGGAGTCAAAAAGGTCCTGTAACCGTGGTCCCGTTTTCACGAGGCCGGATCAATTTGAATCCAAAGCAAAATTGATACGGATCTTTCCGTTTATACGAGACCAAGCAATCCGCATCAAAATCAATACGGATAGCCAGGTTAGTTTTGATCCTTCTAGTGAGACGTTTTCAAAGTGATCCGGTCTCGTGTAAACTGCTATTCCGGATCACTTTTGTTCCGTTTTCAAAAACGTTAATGCGAAATGCGCTCACACCCACATTCTTTTCGAATTTCAGCCTCAAGGCCTCTATTTCACGCGAATCCGCACTTGTGTTAACGGAAAGCCTATTAGTAACATAAGCAGTGCGGCTCCGTGTGAACACAACCGATCCGTCTCAATTTTGGTACGGATCCAAAGTGAACTGGTCTCATGTAAACCAGGTTATAGGCACCCGTATCGCACTGTTTTCACGTATAGTTGACAAATGTTCTTGTGGGCATGTAAGTCTTTCTATGTTGGTGAAACCGACCCTCATATTCAACAGGAGTTTTCGGGACAGAGATTCCCGCGTACAAGAATTTGTTTCGTGTGGAAGATGGTCCTATGGCATCAGAATCCTAAACTCTGCAGAAACTCTATCAACTTAAAACTTTGAAATATATATGCATTGGAAAGACCAGGTTTAAAGACCCATTGCCAACCAAAAAGCAAGCATGTTTTACAAATAGTGTTTGTTCGCAGTTCTAGCAAAACTGCAGCAAAAACCTCGCCACGCAAATTGGGTCACGACAAAATTGCGACCAAAGAACGTGCCTGCGATCATACCGGTGTATAAAAAATGTCGAGAATTAATCTTACTTTAAAACACGTAAAGCTGATTGTCTTGTACATGGCCAGTGTGCATTGCCAAAGAACCAAACTTATAAAGACCCAAATGATCCCAATTCTAAGATAGTTCTACGGTATTAAGCTTGCTTGTGCGTGGTTATTGAATCAATCAACATAACAGCTTCAATCCCGCAGTGTCATCTTTTTTGTATGCAGAAGGTCTGAAGAAGTCCCCATGCTTTCAAAAGGGACACAGGGCTTTCTTTGTTGGTTGACTGTGTTTTATTTCAAACTAATTCCAGTTAAAAATACCATTATCCTGTTTTCAACTTACCGGTACTTGGTGCGATGGTCGGAACTGTATTGTCGATATCTGTTTTCCATTTAGCAAGAAATCCTAAATCTGTCGTGCTTGAATCTGTGATGAATTTCACATACAGAGCATTACCACTTGATGTGAAAGGACCTGGCTTTCGTGTCTCCACAAAATTTACCGACGAACTTTCCATTCGCGTCACTGCCGTCGCGGATCTCAACGAAGTCGTACGAGCAGCGCGTGGATGACCCTGCCGTTGCTTCAAGCGTGAATTTCTCGAACGTCAATGTAATCTTTCTTTCAGGGGTAGTATTGATAATGTAAATGCATTCAACTTGATTTCGGTATTGATTTGGGTAGCTTGGATGAGCAAATGCTCCTGATGATTTTGTTGTTGCATCAATATTGCCTCCGCATTCTAAAATGAAAACATTATTATCAGTTTATTAGCATAAATCACATTAAGCAACAGACATTTTTATTAGCACTGGCAAATATGACTTCCAATGATGATTTCCAAGAAAGACAAGTTACAGGAAATGAGGATAAATTTCCTTTTTTTGTTTTTGGCAGAAAAATTTAGCTATAAGGAACCTACCTGTAGAAGGTCGAAAAATATAAAGAACTTGTATTACCAAATATAATATCGCTAAATGAACTTTTAAATCTAGAATATTTTCAACACTGCAAAACAATTTAGAATTAAGAAGCCTCTTTCATTCATTCGCAGTAAAAATTCACATAAATTGTATTTTACGCATGTATCAAATGTTTCCTCATATACAAGTGTGCCTTCATAATAGTCATGACAGTAAATGTGAAGTTAAAATTAAGGCACTGTTAAAATTTAATCAAAATGGGCCCAGAAAGAAGGAACTTTAGGAACTAGGCCTTGAGCTAGGTTCTTTATAAAATAAAAAGCGTGTAGAGTAAAGCATTACAGTAAAATGGGAGTGTTTTCGAAATAAAGAGAAATGGTCTTCTAAAAAGGGTAGGGTAAGATTTAAAAGATATCTGCAATTAAGTGGTGATAAATCAACTATGGTCTCTCGTACATGAGAGTTCGGTCATTTACTTACGCTTTCTGATTTCACTGACATTCGGCCCTTCCGGTACTTTCTTTGTAGTTGATGCTAAAACCAATGAAAAGGAAGATGAGAAAACAAGAGTAGGGGGACAGGGGTACATTGGTAAGGCAGCGTTAACAAAAATTTGTGTACAAACAATGCATGCTGTACATAAATCATGAGGGATGAACACATATGTGGTTAATAATAACCAACCTTCGGCAGGCGATCTTGTAGTGATTGGGTTGAAATCTTCCGTGTTCCATTTAGCAAGAAATCCAGGTCTAACAGTACTTGAGTCACTAACGAATTCAATGTACAATGAATTGCCACTTGACCTGATACCCGATGGTTTAATCTTGCCGCAGAATTTTCCAAGTAGATTCCCTTCGTTGCTGTTGCCATCGTTTACTTGAAAATAATCATATTTACATCCTTGGCCTTCCTCCAAGTCAAATAAATCGAAGGTTAGGCGTATTCTTTTGTTATTTGATGTTCTGATAAGATATCGGCAGGAGGAATACGTTCTGTAAGCTTCGGGGTAACCTGGATGTGCGAAGGAGCCGGATGATTCGATGCTTGCGTCTATAGTTCCTCCACATTCTAAGATAAAAAAAAAAAAAGATTTACAAATAGTACATACAAACTTAGGCACAATGCCTTTTCCCACGAGAATTTGATACAAATAATTTGTATCCAATCAAAAATCGAATAGAGCACCTAGAAATTTAGGGCTCAATATCACATTTAATTCATCGTGCTCTACTTCCTATCACCTTTAACTCAAATTTATTCTTCATTTCTCTGCCTAATGTTTCTTTATTTTATGCTACTTACTAATTCCTCTCTCTGCATCGCTCTCTAAATCTCTGAACCTGACATTCTTGTTTATTTTCAGATCACTATCTCTCTTCCTCGCAGTCTCTCCATTTTTAACTCTAGCTTTTTCTATAACTCCTTATGATGTACTTGCATTGCCACCTCTACGACATACCATGCAATCTCACTCTTTTGTCTCACGTCTATATCTTTCTATAGTGTTTTCTTCCTATACGTTTATTGATAAATTCTATTTCCTTCGCTTTATCTTTGTTCATTTCTTCCAGTCCTAGACTACCGTTCTCTTCATTCTTCTAGCTTATTTAACTTTCTTTATTTAAAATGTATCTCCAATCAAAACCTTTCTATAAATAACAAATAATCTTTACAACGTCGAGCTTACCAGTGTACACGGTAGGGATCCTTGTTGGTATTATAGTCGATGCTGTAGGAGTAAATAAAAAAAAAACAGATTCATTAAAAATCAGAAGAAATACGAGAAAGTAATTGGACACAACTCAGCTTGCGGGATACAAGCTGGATGATCAATTGAATTAATTCCAAGTCCAAGTGAGGAAACGAACTTTTTCTATCTACACAGAACCTTTCTTTTGGTTTTGATATGGAAAAACTAAGAAACGTTTAAGTAAAATAATGAACTTGCTCTGCCAATTATTCTAAAACAATCCTCGTTGTAGTTTTCTGCACAGTCTTGGTGGTCCAATAAATGTTGTCCTAACTGCAGAAAATTGTGTTGGTGAATGTTAGTTGCAATAATTATAAATTGTAAAATAGTGGTGCTCTAACCTATGTTATCTAATAATGACAGTTACATTAAATATACATTATAAGCAGTGGATACGGTTTATATATAGTTCCCGATGCTCATATCAAAGAAATCGAATAACGATGCTATTATTGCAAAACAGTTTGAATTACAAGTAGTTAATAAGAGGGATTTGTCCAGGCTATGGCTATGGACGAATAATAAACCGAATATGTGCATCTTAAAAGTCTTTCACCTTATTTATTCACCTTAGATGCTCAAAGTATTAGTCAAGAAAAACACTCAATGCTGAAATTTCAAATTTTCGATTGTTAGGACGAGTACCCAGGGGGGTACTCATTAACTTTCAATACGGGGGGTCCATGCCACTATTTCCTTGCAGACCCCCAAATATTGAGTTTCATGTTTTTGGGACCCAAAATATTGCTATCTATTTTTGGACACCTAACATGTTTTCTCGGCTTTAGCCATCAGTTTCATGACAATTTACAATTCATAAGTTCTTGGCAGTTGGATGGGTCATTGAAATTTATCGCACCAAATCGCAAGATTCTTGTGGACCCCAAATATTGAATTTTTGTCCATGTTATAATTCACAGACCCCAAATATTAAATAAGATTAAGATTTCGGACCCCAAATATTGGCATGGACCCCCCGTATTGAAAGTTAATGCGTACCCCCCTGGGGACGAGTATTTGTCCTTCATGTTCTTAAAATTATCTGCTGTAAAAGGTGTTTGGCTATGGCTCTTGGCATTGCTGTAAAGCATGTTGAACTGTTCATACGGGTTTGATACGGAATCACTCGAAGTTAGAAGAAAAAAAGCAATAGAAATACAGAATTTACTGGTTTGTTCTTTAGCTCTAGTCACTGGTCTGTCAGTAACTGGTGATGGAGAAAATACAGCTTGGTATCGGGCACTGAATCCAGGGAAATTATTATTTTCATCTGATACAAATTCAATCCAGGCTCTGTCCCCTTCGAATATCAGAGGAGAAGCGTCGGTGCCACATCGTTTCTTCACTGCATAGGCAGAAGGAAAACGGCCATCTTCTAAAAACAGCAAGTAATCTTTATTGCATCTAACATCTTCACCATATTCCGCTTCGAGATTGAAACTTTGAAAATCAACGATGATTTTCTTTGCATTAGGAACTCTGATTTGCCACAGACAGGTTGTCTTGGGTGGATAATCCAGAGGATATGATGGACTATTGAATGTTCCAGTAGCTGCCGTCAATATGTCTCCGCAACGTCGATCTGTAGTGTATGATAAGAACATTGTGAAAGCATAGAAATGGTCAATTTCGAAGAAAAAGCAGCATCAAATGAAAACTTAAATATTAAACAGCGATAATTTTCTAAAATATGTCTCGGCTGATTTACCAGTCAATTCAGTTACAATAAATTGTTTTAGTAAAAGATGGGTATATATAAGTTGAATAAATAATAAGCAATAAAGGGGCGTACTGTTCAGAGATGGGAATGGAATAAGGATAAATGCAGAGGGATAATAACAAAGTGTGCCTTAACTTCAAAAACTTTTTGAGCTCTTTAGCTGTATTGAAAAGTAAGTTAAAGCCAAACCAGGGTATTTTCTTTATATAAGACTACTAATAAAAATTTTGTAGCACAACAATACTAATACAACAACTAACATAGAAAAGAAACAAAACTTAGGGCCATGCAACATTACCATATTTGTTCCCTCCCAGGACCTCTTTTAAGGGACCTTTACTGGTGGGCATTCTATAGCTGTTTTAAAGAGAGGGACAAAGGCTATTGTTCAAGAAATGGGAGAGGAGGTGGACTGGGTTGGCAAATGCCTCCATATTGAGTAGGTAAAATGATTTTGTTAGTTCCAGAAGAAACCTTCAATGGATAAATGGTTACGTTTTTTCCAAGAGTAAAATTCTGCTACACTGATTCTTCGCGATGCCCCAAAGCAACGATTTTGTAATTTCCGCAAAATCAAAGTAAGTACGGTGAAACAAAGCAGTACAGAAATGGTACGAAAATTCTTTACCTGGAGTAGTAAGAAGTTGATCAGTTCCCCGAACTGTTGTAAATACACCAGACATGCCAGACGTTACACCTTTCACTTTCAAATTTCCAATTTTCTCCCACTCCTGTCCAGTGGGGGTAATGGCTGTTATTCCCCTTCGACGATAAAGGTATCCATCAGGTGTAACTGCCCATAATGATCCACCAAAACCTGTCTTGACTTGTGTAAACTTTCCGGCAACCGGTGTCCGTCTAGGCCTTGCAAAGGGATCCAGGCTTGACATCGGTGAAAAGTATGCTTGATTGTTTAGATCAATAACCCAGTATCCGTATGTGCCAACTGATAGGTGTTTGAAACCTGATCCCACGTTTCTCCATCTTGAGCCTTTAGGGTTATTTGACGATATTCCATCTCTTACGAGGAGCATATTATTTTCATCAACAGCCATCACGACACCATCAGGACCTGAGTCGATTCTTGTGAGACGTGGCCCTGTGACTTGGTCCCAGTAGGCGCCCATTGGGGTCAGTGGGGCGATGTTTCGACGGTAGTAGGTGTTGCCAGCTGCATCGATAGCCCAGACACCACTCCCTCCAGATGTAACCCACTTCATCGGTGCACCAGATACCAGTCGCCAGTTTCTTCCTTCTTGAAAGAACGTATTGCCTTGTTGATCAACAGCCCATGCATTCGAGCTGATGCCACCATCAATATGGGCAAACTTTATGTCACTGAAGATTTCAGACCAACCAGTAGGGATTTGTGGAGCTTTAAAAAAAGAGCACAAAAATCAATATATTTTACATAAAAAAACATCTGGAACAAAAGACTAATCCACTTCATTCTTCTACGGGTGTATGAGATTTCAATGAAAATAATAGCATTTTCAACACAAGTTTACAACATTTTCAGAGGTGAAATGGTCCTAGCAGGGCCCCAGCCCCAGCCAAAGGGTTTTCCCCTTCCTAGTTGCATAATACTGAAAAAAATGTGTGGAACAACAACAAAAAGTCCACTTTGGCCATTTACTCTAACTACTGTAGAGCATAACTAGTTAGTTTTCAAGTAACTGTGTCACTTTGTATGCTGACGATAAAACATTTGCTACTCCTCTGAAGGGCATGGAATCGCGAAGTCTTAATAAATGGTTTCGTGCCAATAAACTTTCTTCGAACATCATGAAAACTCAAGAAGCGATGATAATTGACTCATGGGCACTGGAAACGGAACGAAAAAGCGGAGGCAGAAATAGAAATTAGAATAAAACCTTAGGAAAATCGAATAAACATATCTAATTTTCGGACGGTAGGGGGACAAATGGCTCCACTGTGCTGTCCCAGTGCTTCCAGCGACATTAGGCAAATGCAAACACAAGGAGCATTTCTCTCTGTTGTGAAAATTATCACTTCGTCCAGTATTTAAGAGAACGTATTGATTACTGGTAGAGTAATACCGGGGGGTACTGAGTTAATTTTGCAGGGGTATGTTCTGCCCATATAGGTTGGTTTTTGGCCCGCGGGACATCCATGTCCACCACGGGACCGCTATGTATCCTACAACAACGCTGTTACCAGCCCTAGCGGCATTTAGTAAGAACAGTTAACTGCGACGAGAAGCTTTATGTGGAGTGTGTTTGTTATTATTAAAGAGCATTAAAAACTTGCAAAAATTTAACATTACCTGTTGTTGGGTTGACTTTTCTTTGCTTGTAGTATAGACCTTTGGCTGAACATATGACGTTGTTGGTTTAGCAGTTGTTCTAAAACATTTCCCGCTTTCCGTTTCGACGACCAAATGACTCGGAAGCCTCGTTTCGTTTCCGAAGCATCTGACTTGAAAAGAATCCATACTTTGTTACCGTTGACCTCGATATCGCGTGGTCTCGCACTGCCACAGAACTTGCCAAGCTCGATGCCATTCTGTGAGGAGGTTCTAATGAGGACATAATCGAATCGACAAGTGATGTCTTCCTCAACAGCAAAATCATCGAAAGAGAGAGTGATTACTCGATCTGGCTGAACTGTGATTGTCCAAATGCATCTCAGATTATTCTTGTAGAGATTGGGGAATCCAGGACTTGAAAAGGAGCCATATTCACGGATGAAACTTCCACCACATCCTGTATATTAAGGGAATGAATGTTAGATAAGTCTAAAAACTCTATGTGACATCGAATCATTATGAATAGATAGATAATTGAACATGAGGGATAGATATTATGCATCAAAAGAAAGAAGTATTAGCCTATTGACCTGTTAGCCACGGGTACACTACAGAGGAAGCACTACCAACATACTCTCACTTGACAAACAGATTTTTGTTTTCAACAGAACCTAGGAACGTACATTATTCTATCCAATGTTTCGACTGATCTTCACAAGAAAATTTCAAAGTGTGAGGGATAGACATTGCGTTAGTAAAGGAAGAAGAATTAGCCTTTAGCACGAGCTTCCAGGGAAAATGAAATGACAAATGAAATGATAAAGTGCATTGCTAGTGCTGGCATAGACTTACAACGTCTCGTCTCTAATCTTTGACACTGTTGAGTTGAATTGCTGAGAGCAGTACAAACAAACAATAGCAAAAATCGGCCGAAATTCGGATAAATTTGCAAATGAAAAGTTTAGGCATCCCAAAAGGCAGTTCTACGCTGTGTCTGTGCGGTGATCAGTTCATTGCTGTTCTAGAAATATTCAAGAAATATAACAGCTTCTGTACAAGGATTTCTAGTTATCCAATCAAATTCACATTAAAAAAAAAGGCAGTCTGACTGTTACCAACACTTTTCTGGCTGTACTGGCCCGATTTTTGAGAGTTTGAATATGAATCTAAATCTTACTCCAAACAGCAAACAATTTTTTGTTTTAACTATTTTTGAAAACGATGCTGTTTTAACTGTTTTTGAGAGAAGGATGCTGTGACTGTTTACGAAAAGAATAGGACAAGACGTGATAAGACTAGTGCTGGCATTAATATCTCAACACAAACCTTGATTGCTTGCTGTAGTGACGTGCAAAATTGTGCTTGGTGCAGTTCTCAAAGTGGTTGTTACTAATGCATAAAATGAAATTGAAAATAAATGTTACAATTGTTAAAAATGAGTTTGAAGTAGTCAGCAAAATCAAAATTACTTCGGAATCTTAAAAACTCACACGCTTGATTGTAAGGATTGTGACAAGAAGTAGTAAGTAATTTAACCTCTGCCATCGGAATGAAGCGAAGGTCACACTTCTCCTTCCACCTTTCCCCACTCTACTGTCATAATGTATTGTATTGTATTGCATTGTATTGTATTGTGTTGTATTATATTGTATTGTATTAAATTGAAGTGTATTTAAATTGTAGTGTATATTGTATTGTATTGTATTGAGTTGTACTGTATTGTATTGTATTGTATTGAATTGTATTGTATTGTATATTGTATTGTATTGTATTGTGTTGCATTTTGTTGTATTGAATTGTATAATTTATTTAATATTAGTTTTTACAATAGTGATCCGCTACTATTTCAGACTATTTCAGGCAATTTCAGAGATTGCATTCGATTATTATTTGTCGCAATGACTGCAAGCACATTTCTTATTTATGAAACCAAGTTTTTAGCACGTTTTTAAATTGTCTGAGTTTTGGGCTTAGATTATTTCATCTAGAAGGGCGTTCCTGACCTTTGGTCGTAATGAAAGATTTTGTTGCGGCTGCTACACCTGACAAGAAAACCACTCAACCCCTGTCTCACGTTAACATCTGCATGCTGTTGTCAAGCAGAATGTTAATTAGGCCTGGTAAGGTTATTCTCTTAGGGACCACTTGGTCTTGGTCCTGTAGTGTTCAAGCCAGAATGTTTGCTTGTAAAGAGAATGCTCCACTAAAGTCCAAAAGAAAACCTTAGAGTAAATTATTTCTTTTTTTTCTAAGCTTCCAGCTCCTATTCTTTAATAAAATTTTGATGTTTGACTGACATACACTTTTTTTCAATAAGCAACTTGACTTTCGTCCAGCCCTCAAGAGTTGCTTAACATATCTAGGGTTTCAGCCGCCACAGAATGCCTGGTACCCCTAAAACCTCTTATTTTGGCTCTTTTCTGGCTTCTCAATGTAACGGACAAGTTTGCAAGGATGTAGCTACAGTATAAAGAAAGCTATTTCACCATAAATTTTAGCACAATCTCAGCCCTGGTTGCTTATTGAACGGTTGCTTATTAAAAAAAAAAGTGTAATCATTATTCACTCAAAGTCTCGCCGTCGTAGATAAGCTAATGAGTCGAGGGGATAAGATCGGCTGATACATAGCTCCGACATATCATCTGCGATAAAGATTACGAATTAGCATTGCTTATATAAAGTACATGGTCTTCGTCTTTTTAGACCATGGGGTCATTCTCTCAATTAGGTGAATAAAAGTATTCCTACAGAAAATGGGATTTCTCTTTACCATACAATTGTTTTCCTCATTAAGCGACTCGGACTTCAGGACACCAGACGAAAATACTTCTCAAATAAAACGGTACTCCCGTGGTGCATGTCTATTTAATAACAGCTAAATTAATTCACATAAGCAAAATAAACCCAGCTTGGTTGGCATACGAGCCTCAAAGAGCGGAGCATATCTTAACACATATTTCAAGTTAGCTTTGACAGCAATCTCTCTCTCTCGATCAAAGTGCAATATTAACTTGACTTCGTGATTTCTCTTTTTCTCGCAAAAGCTATGTTTTTAGGTAATATTGTTTTGCAATATTGTGTTTTTGTACTTGAGGCAGCCTGACAACGTAGAGTGATAAAGAG
This sequence comes from Chrysaora quinquecirrha, assembly GCA_014526335.1. Taxonomy (NCBI): domain Eukaryota; kingdom Metazoa; phylum Cnidaria; class Scyphozoa; order Semaeostomeae; family Pelagiidae; genus Chrysaora; species Chrysaora quinquecirrha. The sequence continues at coordinate 543,523 of JACTAT010000031.1, forward strand.
GGAACAATGAAAGTTATCAGTGCAAAACTAAGACTACCCTCACATGAATTATCAGAAATTTCACGTCAATCTATGCTCCGTCCACTCTGCAATTGAAAGAGGCTTAAAATCTCTGGAATGCTCATATAACAAATGCAAAAGGCAACTCAGATCATCTTGAACTCATTTCGGTTTTCAGGTTGGTCTGACATTTCAAGTCGAGCAGCGATGCCGTGTAAGCGGACAAAATGAGTTTGGACAACAATGGCCTTTTAGGCTGAAATGTGCTTGCATGAAACAAGTAAGACAGTAGACAAGCTGAAGTCAAACTGGTTTGCGATTTCTATTTCGAACTCGAACTGCAAGTAACCATAAAATCTTCAGCCGATCTGAGTTTCACATTGACCTGAAGTGTCTCGTAGGGCGTAGGGTAGCCTAGTAAGGAAAAGAGTGTCCTTGCTTGAATGGATGAATAAATAAATGAATAAATAAATGAATGAATAAATGAATGAATGATTGAATGAAAGAATGAATGGAGTGCTAGGACAGTTAAGAGCTCAGTGGCAACATAAATAACCGGGAAATGTCCAGATACATAGGCACTGTCGCATCATCGACGAACATATAACAAACTTCGAGAAGTCAATTCAAGTGGCCAGCTTCTTAGCATTGCATATTTTAGTCAGCAAGGAAAACAAGTATTTAAATGACATACCTGGTACGGTTGGCCTCGTACTTGTACTTCCAACATCTGCCGAATACCTAAGACGGAATCCCTTGGATGATTTTGTGTAGGCCTTCTCCGAGGCCTGAAATATAACCCAAACTTCTCCACCATCAACAACATTCCTCGTAAGATCAGTTCTTTTTCCACAGTATTTATCAACACCATTTTCAGGAGAGTAAAAGCCTCGTTTGTGCAAGAGTACGTAGTCACTGGAGCAGTCTTGTGATTCAAACACATCAAAGGAATCAACTTCAATTTTGATGCTCTTTGCTGATGGGACTCTGATCACCCAAAGGCAGTGTGCAGATTGTGGGTAGGACAATGAGAAACCAGGGTTTTCGATTATGCCTGAATTAGCAGTGAGTACACCACCACATTGTGTTGGTAAATCTAAGAAAAAAGCATAAGAAAGAATTTATTCTACAACTAATATGAAAGTTAAAATGAATTCGATATGCAATTCCAGTTCAGAGTTAGTAAGCTGGTAATTTGTTGGTTAATTAGTTAGTTAACTAGTTAGTTAGTTAGTGAGTAAGTCATTTAGTGAGTTAGTTAGTTAGTTAGTTAGTTAGCTAGTGAGTTAGTTAGTTAGTGAGTTAATTAGTTAGTTATTTAGTTAGTTAGTTAGTGAGTTAGTTAGTTAGTTAGTGAGTGAGTTAGTTAGTTAGTTAGTTAGTTAGTTAGTTAGTTAGTTAGTTAGGGAAACACACTTGGGTCTTCGCAAGGAATGGGTTTCTGTGCTAAGCACAGGGGTTCAATGAAAAGCGCAGGGCCAATCTAAATAGTGCGACCCAAGTTTTTCTCGACGTGATCATATCTCGTGATTCATATTTCTTTTTGGTTGGAATTACAGAGAGCTGGCGACTCTCCTCACTCTTCATTGCAAGGTTGACCTTGGTGGGAATCGAACCAAAAATCATAGATGGCAATCGGCCACTCTGAAGGCATCCATGTAACAACAAATGCAAGGGCTGATAGAACTGTGAAAGCTTCTCCCTTCTCACGTAACGTCTACCAGCTGAAGCCATACGTCGTGGGTACAAGGGAATTTGATATTGCTAGCAGTGTGGGTGGATAGGTATATATGACTTCAGGGCAACATCAGATTTTATAAAAAACGGGAATGCCTTTTAAGGAAATGCCGGTACCTTTATGTCTTGTGACCCGCGATAAATGCCTCTGGTAAAACATTTTGAACTGTTGCAAAAAGTTGTTGCTACACCAGTGCAAAAAATTACATGCAGTTAAAACATGCACTGTGGCTGAAGGGAGTTTGATAGAATGGCAGGGAATAGCAAAGACTGAAAACCAACATCCGACAAATCTTCTTCGAAACAGGAGATTGACGTTCCGCCATCCCCCTGTCCCCTTCTACAGCCAGTCGAAAAATACTTGCACTTCAAAGCTAGCTACCGTATTCATCTGATTCTCTTTAGGCAAGAGATTTAAAGCACTGTGTAAAAATGGAACCTCCATTGAAAGGCAACTCAATGTAGCAGACATTTCCGAACAGCAGGTAGTTATAATCGTCCCCAAGGAAATTTCCAATCCTATACTTACCTCTGTACAAAGAAGACTGAGGTCGACCCCATAGCTGTTTGTTACATGGAGGTACTATTTTTTGTTGCAAGTACGAGGGCAAAATTTGTCTATTAGCTGCACCCTATAGGCATTGCATTAACGTCATAAAAAAGTAAGAAAAAGTTCGTCATAAGAAAGTAAACCCTAAAGAAAAAAGTTTCATTCGCTTACCACGTTTATAAGCGATTCGATTATTGTTCGCTACTCCAAATAGCCCTTTCATCCCGGTTGTTACTGACTTGATAGCTGCATTTTCGTAACGCCAGCTTTCTCCTTCTGGCTTATCATGAGTTATTCCCATCCGTTTGTACAACATTCCACTTTCGCTGACTGCATAAACATTGTCGCCATACCCGGCATCAATCTGCTTCATTTTAGCACCAGGAATGATCCGCCATGATAAAGATGAGCCAGATAACTTTGCTGGTCGTCTGGTAAAATGAACATTTTTGTTTTGGTCGATACCCCAAATTCCATAGCTGCCAATGCTGACAGATTCGAGGCTTTTACCCATGTTCTTCCAGTCAGTACCCAAAGGAGACTGTCTCGAAATTCCATCACGATAGACGAGTTCGTTATTACTCTTGATAGCAGCAACAAAACCAAAAGGGCCCGAATCAACCATTTTGAACGATGTTCTTCCAGTGTCACTCCATTTCGATCCACTAGGTCCTGCATCACCTCCTCTAAAAACAACTTGTCCGTTACCAGTAACAGCCCACGTTCCCGATCCTCCGGATGTTATCTGTGTAAATGCTCGGTCCGTTACAGGTATCCAGATTTCATTCAGCCAAATAAAAGGTCTTCCAAACGAATCTATGGCCCAAACATAGTCCGTTATACCAGTATCAACCTGATAGAATGGTCTTGAAGCAGATGAGGCATAACTCCAGCCTTTTGGAAGAAAATCTTGAAAAAAACAAGATTTCGTAATTTAAGTTTAGCAGCTAAACTACGATTTCGGAATCTTAAACGAAATTGAACTAATCAAAGGTCTTTATAAAATAAATTTTGCTTTGAACGAGAACACTAGATATCTTATACAAAGCATACTACAAGCGTTAGAGGATAAAGCAGCCTGTGGTTTTTTTCTAAGGCAGTTTCTTAGTTGACAGCGAGAAGCGAGATAACATGATTGAAGTCAGGACTTATCAGTGCTAGATGCAATGGAAAATAGAATTATCTAAGCGTTGATGTTTGAAACAAGACTTACAATATTTCCCTTATATCGTAGACTAATTACACCAGTCGTGCTCATGGCCTCTTAGGGAAATGAATGATGCGACTCATAAAGTTTGGAGCAAACAATTTTGACACACGTCGAACAAGAATCGAAAATGCAAAAAACGTTATGCAATCTAATAATTTAGGCCATCCAATTCAGTTCTATTTAAATAATTGTCGTTGCTGCTAGTAGCTATTCTTGAGCAATGTGGGACTTATGTACTTTGTCTTGACTTATCATACGAGTCTTAGCCTACCGCAGAACCTCCTTGATTCAATTGATTGCGAAACCTGTAAATAAGTGTTGTTGTGAGTTGCAATTCAGATGTTGAGAGAAACTATGGGCAGGAATGCAAGGGGTTTGGATCGAATCCACGACCAAGTGAGTGTAGTTTCATACCTGGCAAAGTCACTGGTGTAGTTGGTTTTCTCGTTGCTGTTGTTGTTGCCTTTGTCGTCTTGACGATTTCACCAGTGCTCCAATAAGCTTTAAAACCTTGATCTTGGACACCAGAGTCAGTGAAAAACCGAATCCAGATTTGGTTTCCCGTTGAAGTGAATTTCTGATTCAGCAAGGCTCCACAAAGCCTACTTCTTGCATTTTCACCAACGATGGCTCCATTGCCAATTTCTATGTAGTCATAACCACACTGGCCATCAGTTTCAATATTAATATCAGCAAAAAGAACTTGAATAGTTTTTCCAGGATTCACAGTTATAATCCATTTACAGTCTAAAGAATTCTCGTACTTTTCTGGGTAATTTGGGGATGTAAATTGGCCATATTCTTGATAGAAAGAGCCTCCACAGCCTAGAAAAAATAAATACAATTAAACGGAACATCATCGTTTTGAGATTTCATTTACTTAAATGAAAATAGCCTTGAGTAAAGCTGATTTTAAAAGGGGTTGCCCTCAATTAAAAAACTGGTACACAGAAAGTAAAAGCCAGAAAAAATTCAGAATCTAAAATGTAGTTGAAAACTTTCTGGATAGTAGTTAGTAGTATTTGACTGAAACGTAAAGCAGCAGGAGAAGTGCAAAAACACTGAAAAGTACTGGAAGGTTTCCCGTCTTACTCTTAGGTGTCAATTGTTGAGGGGTTGAATGGGTGGGGGTCGGAACAACAGAATTTTGGATCTTATTTGCAGGGGGGTCAAAATAAACGGGGGGCGGGATTTGTTTGACAAAATTTTGTCGGAAAACTGCTGAAACGCTGTGCGAACGGGTCCTTTAGTACTTATGAGCTTAGGCAGTCCATAATTCTAACAACCATAGAGTGTATAAGTGAAACGTCATGTCTTGGTTAAATGAGAAAAAAATATCGGCTCCGATAATAGTGCAAATCTTAATAGTGTGGTGTCTTAATAATAACGAGGGGTTGGACATTTCTCAAAAAAAAAATAATAAGCGGGTGCAGCACAAATAGGCACCCAAGATTATACAGTCTGTGGTATGGAGTAGTAATAATTGTAATAGATGCAATCATTTAATACAAATAATATAAATCCAGACGCGGTCAAATAGGCTACAAAGAACAGCGATGCTGGGAATCCAATACTATCAGAAAGCAGATAGGGTCAGATATGATGGACAGAATCGGCTTAAGAGCTAAAGAGAAAAGAGGAGAAAACCAAAATCTTTCTGTAGCGGCTTGTTAAATCAAGAATTAGTCTGAATGGCTACAAATTCATTTGTCTCGTAGCTCAGTTTTAAGCATAGAAGCACAGATAAGGCTTACCGTAGCTTAAAATAGTGTAAAACGCCCATTTGATTGAGGATTGGAACGACTGGAGATACAATGCATCTGCAGTCACTGATTTCATCTTCATGGGGATTCAGCGATTACAGTGATTCAGGGCAAAGTCTTACTCGCTTCCATTTTCATTCATTTTCATTTGATTGCTTAACTTTTTATTCAGGGAAATAAAATCGGTAAAAATTGTTTTACACTTTACCCTCCTGAAAATCCTAACCTAAACGCATAACGGTACAACCAACGGCCTGAACAGAGCAACAATATATAAAATGTGGTTTAAATAAAATATTTTGAACAAGCCCTCTTTCCAACGAATACGGCCTATTCTAGCAATTTTTTTACTGCAAACAACTCGGATGCTTCCCCCCTTTACCTCCAATACAATGTTGGTAGTAAAGCAAGACAACTGTTGTTCGGAGCAACATTGTAACGGGGGAGAAGGTGGAATCCATAAATAGCAAACTAGTTAGCCCTTTCCAATATATTTTGCCTGATTTTAGACATTTGCGACGGCGACAGCAAATATATTGATGGGAAGGGCGTGGCGGGAAGGACAAAATAGTCAAGATATATGTAGGCCTAAACGGGAAAAAAATTTATGGGGGGAACAATTGGCTAAAAAGAGATGAGAAAGCCGAAGGTGGCTGAAAAGACTGAATTATGACGAGAACATAAAAAGAAAACAAGTAGCTCACCTTGCCGGCTAGGAGCGGTCGTTGTAACTCTCTGCTTGGATGTTGTGGGTGCTGTGGTTGCTGAAAAAGATGCATGAAATCAGTAAATGTATTTCACTGGAAAATGGATGCTCATATAAAAACTAGCAAGCAAGCTTAAGACGTTTTTGATATATAATAAATGAGAGCTGATTGTCATATAAAACGCAGTAATAATGAAAGCAAAGACGATGTCTTTAATTTCCTGACATGCATTTTTTCGCTTGCGCTTGGTGCTGTGCTCTGCTGTACTTTTCAAAGAGAGTGGCTTTGATCGAGTTAGCTACAATATAAACGCAAAGAACAGTTCTATAAGGAGACGATCTGGATTTTTCCCGGATTTTAAGAACAAAGTAAGAAAAAGATTGGGCTGGCCATTGGCCCTTAGAATATCAGCTGAACATGAAAGTAACGAACATCAGACAGCATGAAAAAAGGAAGCAATCAAGGAAATAAACAGGTATGCTGCATTTTTGCTTGAACCTACAATCTTCGCCAAAAATATTGGGGACAGTATGTTACAAGTATGTTTTACCTTAAAAACCCCGACCAATTACAACATGTTTGGGTAATTAGACCCCCTCCCCCCCAACTCAATGTTGGGATCACTGACAACATCGATTTCACCAACATTGAGACGGGGGGAGGGGGTATGCGTCTTTAGAGCGAGAATTTTAAAAAAGTTCGAAGTGTCCCATCCTTTTTGGTGAGGATTTTAGTACCACTGAAACTTGTGTAGGTTGCAATGTATGATTCTTAAGGAGTCGCCCGAAAGACTGTGTGATTGAGTGAGATCACACTTTTCCCTCAAAGCATATTTGAACAAACCAAAGTGTATTTGTAGGTTTAAAAGTAATGCAGGCGCAAAAGATTTACGCACACTGTTTAAAAGTAATATTGCGATGATGGGCCAACGTGGATGTGTCATTTATTAACAGAGCGGAAAACGCAATGAGAGCTCTATTGCTGTACAATCAGTTGCGCTTTTCATTCCTTGATAATGGAATGGAAATGAAGAGAATGGAATTGAATGGAGAATGTAAATCTCGTACACATTTGTTGTAAATCCCTATGTTTTTATAAAAATCCCTTGGAAATCCTTTTTGCTAGAAATCTCGTGTGCCTCTTGGAAGGTGAATGCCTCTCGGTATAAACCACACTATATAGGGATAACGAATGTTCATTAATTGTGATGAACATCGGATCTAATAGTGTTAAGGAAGTAAAGACGAATTGATCAGGCGGGAACTAGGGAAATGAGATCGAGTTGGAATTTTGATGCAGCAAATAGGATACCATTGATCCAAGTGACATATCTATACAATATTAGATATATAATCCCAGTCTGACATACAACTACAGTAACCAAAAGAGTATGGGATGTAAATCAGGGGTCAGTTGGATGATTGCGGTGGATGTAATTTTGTGGATAATTTCTAGACCATGTATGATTCGATTCTGAGTTAACAGGATTTTCCTTCAGCCTACTCTACCTTGGGCACTTTGGTCTGTTTGGTATCTGGCAAGGAAACCTTTAGCATTGATACTGCCATCTGATATGAACTCAAAGAAAGCCGTATCGCCTGATAAGGAAAGCTCTTTCTTTCCAAGAGGTGTAATAACTGTCGGTTCTTTGTTGGATGAGTAAATACTTTTCTCTGAAAAAGCAAGAACATCTTTTCCATTGGAAGCAAGATCAAATTCCTCGAAGTTCACTCTGATCTGTTTTGCATTGTCGACTTTCAGAACCCAAAGACAAACTACACCATTAGGATAAGGATTTGGAAAGTTCGGTGTAGAAAAGGTGCCGCTAATTTCAACCAGTAGTCCTCCACATTTGCGATCTGCAGAAAAGAAGAAAATTAGAGTTAATCGGCTTATAAGAAACTTTGAAATGTAATCAAAAGAGCAGTATCTTCTTCATAACCAATTTAGCTATTAATTTGATATGATTATGAAATGGTGAAGTAGCTATTGAAATGTCGAATTATGAACTAAAATTGGTGTTTTGTTCGGCTTCTTGTCAGATTAGAAGAGAAGCAAAGGTTAGGTAACGTCGTTCGTGGTCACAGCACGAGCTGCACGTAAGGCACTTTGGTGATACACCTGCAAGTCTGTATGTTTCAAACGTGCTCTTTTAATTTGAACGATCTCGCAAGGGACACAGGGAGTCGATTCCTTTTGCATAAACGGTAACTATATAACTGCCGTGTCTAAGCGCTGAGTTTTAGATTGAACCTTGACCGTGTGATCCAACCCAAAAACTTACAGTACCTTGTCGGCGATTTGCAGAATGTCTATTCTATGCTTTACTATTACGAATCTTGCTGTAACAGCATTTCAACGGCGTCCATTAATAGACCACACTGTAGACATAAGAACCAGGAGCCCAGAGGGATATGGCTCCAAATTCTCTAAAAGTAAATGAAAAGAGCATCTTTTCTAGACCAAGTGTCTCTTTTTGAACGCGAAGTTCCATTCCCTTTCAAACATGAAAGTGAGGTCCACGCAGCTATAATTTTCGCTAATTCATTGCAATATGGTCAGAAAAGTGGGCGTGGTCAGGTGCTTAATTTCTCTGTGCCCGCCCCCCCCAAACGTTCGACAAGCTACCTTAGTTCATGATTTAAACCCTCCATATGACAATCCATCATCTAACCCAGGGAAAGCCAAAAGGCAGGCTACCCTTCCCTACTCAAAGTTTATTGTATCAAATGGCAACCTGGTTAAGTACCTGTATAGTGATTTTACTGTGTCCAGAAAATGAAATAATGATATATAGTACTAAAAGACCAAAAAATAATTAGCTTCTTAAAAATCTCTTTCATGCTGATAACCATGTCAGACTTAGGTGGATATGTTCATAAATCTCAAGATAAAGATGAAAAGAATCAAGATTTAGTTAGGATCAATGACGCTGAGCAGTCTAAAATGGCTACACTCTTAAAAAATAATAGTGATCGAAAATGTACAATATATGTGCACGTATTTTTTTTATAAGAAACTCTTTATAAGAAACCTGGACTCTCGAATGGCCAAAAATATAAGAAGCTCAAGCACTGGAAATTTTATAAGTAGGAAACTTTTCATCTTAGACAACGAAAAATTTTCTTTTATTTCCCGTGTTTCGTCTGAAATAAAGCATTTCTGTCACAGGCTAAAAACAGGAAAGCCATATGCATTCAAATACGATCGATAAATGGGTTTGGAACATCATTCAGATAGAATAATGATGTTGCCAATACAGTATGGATATTCAAGAAACTCTTAAGAAACTCTCAGTACTCAAAATCTGACAATTGTAAGAAACTTTCAGTACTGCCTCAACTTTTTAGTTTCATATAAAAAAAATACGTGTACTGCAAAAATTTGGTTGGACGCGACTTCATCTGAGCTGTGGCTACGCGGGGGTGTGGAAGGGGAATGAAGAAGATTTTGTCATTTGATATACAGTAGGATATTTAGTACAGCATGACAGCTAAGGGGGGTTGACTGTCACTACTCCAAAAAAGAGCCAAAATCGACATGTTTCTTGACAACTCATAGGGAACCCGAAAAACATTTGGAAAATTTTTTTAACTTTGCAATCGTCAAGGGGCAATAGCTTCGTTTTGATTTTGCAAGACCAAATTACATTGGGAAATAACGAGATCATAGTGGATAAGGGCAATCAGGATCTGTAAGAAGAATGAAATGTATATCATTTTTAACCGCATATCTATCTCACAGAATTAGGATCGTGGGAAGGGGCAAACGCGAGGGCCAACCAGCTAGCATCAGCAGAGGTCTTGGAAAGGAGGAGTGGTTCGGCTGCAGAAACGTTACTCGCTTTTCAAAACTAACAAAAATTTCTTGTTCAAAAGTTTTCCTGGACACTTTATATGCCAAATTGATTTTTCCAGCTTTTGCTTTAAAAATGTGATACGTTTCAGGACCGACTGTACATAACATGAGCCGTAAATTGCTCTTGAAAGGAAAGGTTAATCTGCTATTGTTTCAAGTTTATCTTTCGTGAGATAACGCCTCTTGTTATTGACCATTTGTGGATATAAAAATTGACAAACAGGTAGTGCCGTGACCCTTTTATGTTAGCACCCAAAGTTGATTGCGGAAACGTCAGGTTAGCCCCTAGTTAAGAACAATGTACTGCGTACTGTATTGGTCTGAGTCGTGAAATAATTCATAAAAAATTGAATCAAGATGATTCAATGCATAGGAAATCTTATAAGACCCTAGGAATGATGAAAAAACAAGTGTTTTCAAATATCAAAACAGACAAACAAAATATGTCAGACTTACCTCTAAATGCCAGAATTTCATTGTTGTCTGTGATGCCAATTACACCAGGCAATCCAGCAGTGATTTTTGCCAATTTTAGATCATTTATTTTGCTCCAAAATGGACTCCCAGCTGGATTGAGAATATTTACTGACTTCCTTTGAAAAACCTCACCATTCTTTGACAATGCCCATACTGAGCCATCAAAACCAGTTACTACTGACTTTATATCGACACCAGGAATATTATCAACTCTTTGCCAGTTTCTAAATTTTGCAAGATTTTCACTCCTGCCCTTTCCAAAATAAATTCTTCCATAAAAATCAATCACCCAAACGCCATAAGTTCCAGCAGAAACAAATCGGTAAGCACCCCAGATTTCTTTCCAAGATGCCCCCTTAGGATTAGAAATAGTTACCCCATCTCGATAATACAATTTTCCCTGCTGAGTTAGACCATATACATTGCCACTGAGTCCAGAGTCAATAATTTTAAATCCTCGTCCTTCAATTTCAACCCATTCTGTTCCTAATGGCTGTGATTGTTTGATGCCAGCTCTGAATACAGGTATACCATATTCCTTTTTGATGCCCCAAACTCCTGCTAATCCAGTGGAAACCCAACTCAATGAAAATCCCTGTAAATCGTTGAGCTCCAACCATTCGTCATTCAATCCATGTTTCACGTGCGCTTTTCCTTCATCATCGATTGCCCAAATATAACTCGATATCCCAGCATCTATCTGTGACAAATTCCAGTTTGTTGAAATACTATTCTGCAATATTTCCCAATTTTTTGGCAATGCTAAAACTGTTAATATCGTACTTTGGATTAGAATAATTCTTGTGAATAAATAAAGGCAAATCTTAAAAGTTACTTCCATTTCACAGCATTGAAGTGTGTCTGTCCTTGATCAACCAAGTACTTGACAATAAACCAGTCTTGTTCACCGTTTCACCACAACAGACAATCGTAGCAAGCTTGATCTTGACTTGCTCTTTTCAAAAGAAATCCAATTGCATGGTTGTTTGGAAAATATTCAAGTGATTTCCAAGCCGATTGACACTATTCCGGTCTGCTGAGCAGGCGTTTTACATCTTATCCTTTCTGTGTAGTCATCGATGTCAACCGCCTTGCCGCTCTTCCAGTCCGGAATCAGTGCAATAAGTATTGTGAGGGGAATCACCCATAGATCACCCAGCAATCACGCAAGCACCGTGCAAAGTTACAGACCCAGGACACCAGACGAGAGACAGGAGGTCATGTCACGAGAAGGAGCAATCTCACCCCTTCGGGCAAGAAACAAAAATTATTTTTCAAGGATCGGATGGTCAAAACTGTGGATACACGTTTTTTTTTTATAAGAACAAAGTTTTATAAAAACATAAGGCTTCAGAGGCTAAAAAGTTAAGAACATGCTAAGAACATTACAAGGCTAGAAAAAATTAGAATTTACTTTCTTTAGTTGCGCTGTCCTGTTCTCAACTCTAGAAAACAGGTGAACTATCAATCATTGTGCATTTATGCGATATTTTTACATGTGCGTCCCTTTTTGTAGCAATTACCATCTAATTTGAAGAAGAACAGCTTTTAAAAAGCAAGAAAATTAAGAACATTTTAAGAACATTTTGAGCCTTCAAATCGGAAAAATTAAGAACATTTCATGGCTTTCTTCAATTTCAGTGTTCTTATAAAAAAAAACGTGTAAACAACCATCATATCATAAATATAAGCAAAGCAAGAGACAAATTAAATTAAATCAAACAAAACCCCAAAATTCGTAAAATTATTAGCATTTTTGGCACAATTGCCAGTCAGACCTTATCTTTAAAGCCCAATTGACATAATTGTAAACTATGTTGTAGATTTCACATTGTCATGACATTCTTTCATATTTCCAGGTATCATTTATTAGCTAGCGTACACGTTTTTTTTTATAAGAAACCTAGCTCGGGGCCTAGTTCTAAAAGTTTCTTAATTTTTGGCCCAATTTTAGTTCTAAAAGTTTCTTACCAGTTTCTTAATTAATTGTAATAAATTGCAGTAAAAACGACAAAAAACCTTCTGTGGAATACAGTATTGCTGATAGGTGCGAGAAATCGCACGAAATTAGCCACGCTGGTGCGAGAAATCGCATGGAAATGCTTGAGAACTAATTACTACCTCCACAAATGTGAATCAGTATGTTGGAAAACGGACGCAAAAATTTCTACAGTTTCCTATCTTCTTCCTCGTAGTTCTAAAAGTTTCTTAACTTTTTGGGTGTCTAGTTCTAGGTTTCTTATCAACCGGTTTCTTATAAAAAAAAAACGTGTAACTTGCCTACATGATACATACTGTAGCGCCCCAACCCTGAATTGCCTGAGTCTGGCTTAGAAAGGTGACTGATAGAAAGGTGAAACGTACACGCAATGACTGTAGAAGCAGCATAGCATAAATACTTTTTTATAAGCAAGTTGGTTACTGTATAAGAAAAGTAGTGCTCAACTTCTTATTAAAACTTTAAGAAAGTTGAATTTCAATACTGGATTCTTTAAAGAGGGTGTTAAAGGGTATTTCGAAACGTGACTGACCATACAGTATTTTTTCATCGAAAAACGTGAAAGAGGGTGGCATAGCAAAAGATCTTCGTGAAACGTGATTTATTTTCTTACCGGGAAACATGAGACGCCGTATCTTTTTAATGTGAAACGTGAATGGCAAACATTTTTGTCCCCGTGATTCGTGATCCTGATCCCCCCCCTTTACCACCTTTTTTAAACTTAAGAAATATTTTCACTCTCAAAACTCTGCAGGGTATGTTATTTTCGTTCTTCTTCAGTTGTTCATCTTGCTACTAAACGTGGTACAGCATGTGCAAATTTTACAATTTTTTTAACTGCACATGCACAGAAAAACTGCATTTCAAAATTTTTGTGAAGAAAGTCACAAGATAGTGATGATAAAATTTCCTTATCAAATAAAAAACGCGCGCCGTTACTAAAAACGAAATAAGTTTAGGTATGACAAACGAAAATTCATTAATTTGTTTGAGAAACGGAAGCGATGGTACAGATTGACTGCACAACTGCACAATTACAGTACAACCTTTTTGGAATATCTCTCTCTCTCTGCCTGAGGCAATTTTTCTTCAAAGGAAAGGAAATCAGAGACATCCTTGCCTGCTAATGTAAACCGACAAGTTGATTATAAGGTGTCAATCCAATTTCTGTCATTAACTTCCCAGCCTGCCAGGTGTCAACAACTTGAAAGGAAGGGGATATCGAGGATAAAAGGACAAACTTATCGTCATCATCATCATCATTATCATCATCATTATCATCATCATCATCATCATCATCATCATCATCATCATCATCATCATCATCATCATCATCATCATCATCATCATCATCATCATCACCATCATCATCATCATCAACATCATCTTCAACATCATAATCATCATCGTCATCATCATCATCATCATCATCGTCATCATCATCATCACCATCATCATCATCACCATCATCATCATCATCATCATCATCATCATCATCATCATCATCATCATCATCATCATCATCATCATCATCATCATCATCATCATCATCATCATCATCATCATCATCATCATCATCATCATCATCTTCAACATCATAATCATCATCGTCATCATCATCATCATCATCATCGTCATCACCATCATCATCATCATCATCATCATCATCATCATCATCATCATCATCATCATCATCATCATCATCATCATCATCGTCATCATCATCATCATCATCATCATCATCAAGCGCCACGACCAAAGAACATCAGCACCGATTAGCAAGGCGGGCAAAGCACGAAACTTTGGTAAGGCAGTTGCTTTCAAACGGGCTTTAAATACATCTTATTACGGGCTTCAAAAACATTATCCTGCTGATGATATGCTCCTTGATTTTTTCTTCCAAATATGGGCATTTCAATCAGGTGACCAGGCCATTGTCACTCCTGCCGTTAGCTTCCACAATAAACATTAGGCAAAATTTAACCCTTGCTAACCAAAACTTCAGGGAAATAGGGGTGAATTTACCCCCTGGTAGGCGAATCCACCAGAAGCCAAGGAAAACTCGGCTGGTTCAGCGTCAGAATCAGAGGCTCCTCAATTCACGGCATTTGAGCCAAAAAGGTTCAACAGTCGCGTATGTGAAAGGAATCCTTTTCAAGCCACGAAAAAAACATAAGCACGGAATCGAAGCTTACAAATTAAAAACCTGCAGATCATTTGCAGCTTTTTACCACACTTTTTCATTCTTGCAAAGCCTAAACAATTAACACGAAATCTCCGAATTTTGCGCGATTACAAGGGATTACAGGGCTAGATACCTCGGCAAATATTAATTTCAATGCCAACCATGTTGGATAATTGTTCTGATTCTCTATTTCGGCTCTCTTTTGCTATAAGATTCCCTAAGATTCTTATTTGAAAAGATAGCTGATCTTTTTAAATCTTTTTTCCACAAACACAGATTTGTTTATCAGTCAAACAAACACCCTGAGATACATATCAACTTTAAAATATACGTGTTTAAATAGAACAACCATTAAGAATTTGGCGCTTCTCTCAAAATGCTCTAAAATGATATGTTTGCGAAGCCTGCGGTAGGTTATGCTTGGGTAATGCTTATAAATGGTTAGCAATGGTGCAGTTGCATATGTCTCCTACATATCCCTACAATTACGAAACGATCAACAACATATAGTAATGCTATGATATGCTATGTTGTTGCTTTTGTATACTATGTTATGGCTATGCTATTCTGTTTTTCCGCGTTTTGCTAGTTTAGTATCCCATGAAATGACATGACATGCCATGCCATGCCGTTATGTCATACAATGCCGTTCTTTGCCATGCTTTGACGTGCTTTGCTTTGCTTTTCTTTGCTATGCTATGCTAGGATATGCTATGCTATGCTATGCTAGGATATGCTATGCCATGCTATGCTATGCTATGCTATGCCATGCTATTCTATGCAATGCTATGCAATGCCCCGCTTTGCGATGCTATGCCACGCTATGCCATGCTATGCTATGCTATGCTATGCTATGCTATGCTGTGCAATGCCATGCTTTGCTATGCTATGCTATGCTATGCTATGCTGTGCTATGCTATGCCATGCTTTGCTTTGCCATGGTTTGCTTTGCTATGCTATGCTTAGCTATGCTATGCTATGCTATGATATCGCTATGCAATTCTATGCTATTATGTCAATACCATGCTTTGCTTTGCTATTCTAGTATGCCATGAAATGAAATGACATGTCATGCCATGCCATTGTTTGTCATTCTTTGCCGTGCTTTGCCATGCTATGCAATGCTATGTTATCCTTTTGATCTTCTTCGGTAAAAGCAAGCGAGAGCACACGTATTGAGCATTGTATTTAAGGCACTGGGAATGGAACTGTACTATATCAAAGCAGAATAAATTATATGGTAATGCGAAAAACGTGCACTTACTTTTCACAGTAGTTGGCAATGAAGTCGTCCTTAGATCCTTCTCAAAAAGTGCTCTGTAGTTTGCTTTGAAGCCCCTTCCTTCGCGTTGTTGATCCGAGATAAATTCTACTGATAGTGTGTTTCCATCAACTTGTTTTGCAACAACATTTCCGCCACATTCGATAACAGGTTCAGTGGTTCCAGGTGAATAGGTGAGCAAACGGTCTTTCCGGCAATATTGGTCATATTCTAAATTGAAATCTTGAAAATTCAATTCAATTTGCTTTGCTTCTGGGACCTGGATTCTCCAAAGACATCGAGTATTCTTTGGGTAGGCTGAAGGGTAGTTCGGACTTTGAAACTCCCCTTGAATCCTTGAAAGCACTCCTCCACATGTGTTATCTGGAAGAAGATTGCATTTACAGTACAGAACAATCAATACAGACAAATCCAAACAATGCAGTGAAATGCAATTCATGCAATACAATACAATATAATATAATAAAATACAATACAATGCAGTGCAATGCAATGCAAAGCAATGCATGCAATATAATATAATACAATACAATACAATGCAATGCAATTCAATACAATACAATACAAAAGCAATGCATCCAATACGATAGTCAATACAATACAATACAATACAACACAATATTATACAGTACAATAAAGTATTATACAGTGCAAAGCAATGCATGCAATATAGTACATTACAATACAATACAATACAATACAATGCAATGCAATGCAATACAATGCATTGTACTGCAAAGCAATGCATGCAATAGAATACAATGCAATACAATACAATGCAATACAATAACAACAAAGTACAGTAGAATAGAATAGAATATAATACAATACAATAAAAAATATTAAATTAGAAAAATTTGCAAGGTCAAAGTGCAATGCAATACAATTGCAATTACAACAACATCCACGAAGCACTGAATACTTATCATTTGTAGCTACAGAAAGCAAAGTTTGAAAATAAATTCCAAATACTTATCCTTACCTTTTTTTCTCAATACTGTTCCATCAGGCAGCGTTCGATAAACATAAAGCATGCCAGGGCTGATATCGTTAGTCGTAAAGCTGTCTGAAACCAGCCATTCAGTGCCAGTTGGCTGTAATGAGTTAACATCTCGCCTCTTAGCTACTTTACCATCAAGCAAAACACCCCAAAGAGAACCTCCATAACCAGCACGTATCTTTTTAAACTTTCCTGTCACAGGTGTCCATTTAAACACAGTGTTTCTGTTGTTTTCATCGAATTTTCCAGCTCCGAATTGCAGATTTCCAGATCGGTCAATGATCCACAGACCGTACGTTCCGACTGATGCATCAAATACTCGTTTGCCAAGATCTATCCACTCGGTGCCTGTGGGAGACTTTTGCGACACACCAAAACGCCATATCAAGCTACCATCACGTTTTATACCAATAATCTCATCCATTGGCCCAGTCAAGATCCTGGTTATATCATCCCCATCTACATCCACCCAGTTTAATCCTGTTTTATCCTGACTTGTAACACCTTGTCGGTAAAGTATTTGTCCTTTCTCTGTGACACCCCACACTCCTGTCAGCCCAACTGCTAGTGATTTGAAAACCTCTTGAGAGACCGGTCGCCAATCATTATCGCTATGAACATAAGGTCTTCCGCTTCCATCCAGTGCCCATGTATCATCTTTAATGTTGGCTGAGACCAACAACATCCTCGTTCTAGCTTTGACGACCTCCCAATCTTTTGGAACTGGTTGTTCTAAGAAAGACAGAATTTGCTTGATCAGGGGATAGGTAAGTCAAACGAAGCAGTAGGATTCTGTGATGTTCACATATTCATTCAAAGTCAAACATTTTTCAATTCAGGATTGTAGCCTGCCTTATTTATTCCATTGAAAGTACACGTTCTAATAACTGCACACCCTCGAAGAAAAGCATGCCATTCAAGATAATTTTAGAAATCAGAGCACACCTGCGAAGAATTTGCAGCTCTTTTATTAAGGCCTTGGCCAAGGCCTTGGCCAAACATTCAAACATTGTTAGTCAAATATTTGAAATTTGCTTGCCAGGCAAATGTTTGACCGTTTAGCCACGTCGCAAACCATTCCTTTCGAACAGTTCGTGCTTGCATGAAACAAAACTCTTTTTTAACTATTTCAAAAACATTGCGCAACAAGATTAGCTTTTTCGCTCTTCTCGAGCAATGTTTTGTGACGTTGCCAAACGGTCAATCTTTGCTTGTGAAGCAAATCTCGAATGTGAGTCGAGCAAAGTTTTATTGTTTTGTCAGAAAAGTGATATTGTAGATGCTGTCTGCTATCTTGCGATTCGCTGTGGTTCTTAGTTAGTTAGTTAGTTAAGCAAAAACACTTTCTGACTTCGCAAGGTATGGACTTCTGTCAGGTCCACTGAATAGCCCAGGGCTAATCTAAACAGTGCAACCCAAGTCTTGATATGACTACACCTAGTGATTCCTTTTGCCTTTTGCCTGGAACTACAGACAGCTGGCAATTCTCCTCACACCATGGCTTGACCTGGTTGAGAATCGAACCACAATCATAGATTGAGAGTCCGATTCTCTCACTTCATGGTCATTCTGACCGCTATTTCTAGGCTTATTAGGCATAAAGTTGAAATAATACATTTCTATATGTCTTATGTGCAGTGCAAAGAAGGTATGAAATTAGAATGAAATTGAACCTTAGTGCCACCTACCTGTGCTCGTTAAAGGCTTACGGGTAGAAGAGAATGGCATGTTAGTTGATAGTTCAATAATAGTGCTATGTGTAATAGGATTCTTAAGTGCAGATGTAGGTGCAATTATGCGTGATCTCTCTGTTGTATGCAGAAAACTCTGCTGTGTGCTTGCTATTCCTGTTGTAGATACTGGCTCAGCTCTGATGCTTGAAGTAGTGTTCTTCTTCTCTAAACTGCTGCTGAACGACGGAACTTTCCCAATTCTCGATGAAGCAAATATATTGCTTGCAGATTTGCCTTCATTATCACGAGTTTCGTGAAAAGATGAAGGTTTCAAGGGCAATAAATAGCTACTCTGCACTCTCTGAATAATGCTACTTGAAGATTGCGGTTTGCTAGTTAATGAGTTACGTGCATTAATTGATACTGAAGGTACGACTGAATACAGTTTGCTAGACTTTGTAGTCATTTGTGCAGTTTGTGCAGTGGTGCTTAGAAGAGAAGCTTTGTGCATTATTTTTGAACTTTTCATTGTCTTTGCTACACCTAAACAAGTAAAAGAACATAACGTGCAATTTATTGTGAAGCAAAACTTATACCAAAACAGCTATATGCCAAAAAACCTATTGTTATATACTACAATAATGGTAAGCCGACACTGTTCCAAGATATCAATATTATTAGCACAGAAAACAAACATTCTGTGATATTGGTAAAAGGCATTTTAGAAATGATATATAGTTAATGTTGTAACGAAAAGGAGCATCAAGTCAGTAATATCAAAACAAAATTGTATAATAATCGTACTGCCTGCAGTAACGATATCAATAAGTAACAATCATGCAACAATATTGCAACAGCAAAGCAACATCATTGCAACAAATTATGCAATAAAACATAGTGCAGGAATGTTTCCATCATATTGGAATGGAACAAAATTGTAGCACTATTAGAATTGAACTATTGCTACTATGGCAATATTGTGACAACAAGAATGACTTTTGCAACAAGAATGCCACACCAAGTTGTAATAATATTG
The DNA here is from genome assembly GCA_014526335.1 of Chrysaora quinquecirrha. Lineage (NCBI taxonomy): Eukaryota > Metazoa > Cnidaria > Scyphozoa > Semaeostomeae > Pelagiidae > Chrysaora > Chrysaora quinquecirrha. The sequence continues at coordinate 563,000 of JACTAT010000031.1, forward strand.
TGAAAAAAAACTGAAAAAATATAGCATTGATATCGAAACAATAATAAATCAAAATTAGCGACAATATTGCAAAACATTGATAGAGTGGAGCAGGTGATAATTGATGACAATGAAGACAGCAAGACCTGAGCAGGTTCTTTGAAAATACATTCAATCACAAAACATATATATTAAAAATGTATATTATACATTAAAAATGTATATATAAAGTTTATGAGATTTATGAACAAAAACGTATCAATCTTCAAATGATTAACATCCACTCAAACTTGTCTCGAGACACTAGACAGTGAAGATATCATTAGTGCATATAATCAGTACTCGATTTTGAAAATATTCGATAAATCTAGAATTTATCCACTTTTTCTATAGCTCATAAAATCTAAATCATTCGTGGTTTCTTTTGAGAATCGTAGAGAAGAGGCTCTGATAGAGGTTTTTAGGAGCAAGGAAGCAAGTCCTAAAACATGCTGGCAGCATTGGAGCATTAGTAGTATGTAAGCAAGGGAAATTGAGTGCAACCTTGTGCTTTTTAAGATGGGAGCAAGGGGTAAACTACCTCCTATCAGAACCTCAGAGGAAGGGATTTTTTATTATGATAAAAACATCCTCTAAGACCCTAAATAGCATCCTGAAACGTTAATTGTTGTTGTTGCAATTTTGATTGATTAAAATCATGTCCTCAAGAAACAAAATTCTGTAGGAAATAGGCAAATTTCGTTATGCTTCATGTAAGGGTTGAGTAAATTTGCTTCACGTGCTTCCCGAATCAATTTGCCTTTTAATGTGTCCCAACTATTATAGAATCCCGGACAACAGCTTAACGCCAGCGGACTTTGCAATTAACCCGGTTAGTTTCCGATACACGCTTTTTTATAAGGAACCACTTTATAAGGAACCTACATGTAGAAATTAAAAAACTTATACTACTAGAGAGAAAATAACTAAAGAACTTTTTATCGTTGAATAGTTTTATCACTGCAAATAATCAAGAATTAGAAAGCCCGTTCCATTCTTTGCAGTCGAAAATCAGATAAATTGTACTTTGCGCATGTATCAAATGTTTCCTTGAGTAGTTTTGAGCTTTGCTTACATGCAAATGTCTCTGTACAGTAGTCATTAAACTGTATGTGCAGTTAAAATTAAGGAACTATTAAGGAACTTTTGGAACTACAATCGTCTCAAAAGAGGTCAAAAAATAAGGAACTTTAAGAACTAGGCCTTGAGCTAGGTTCTTTATAAAACAAAAGAGTGTATGTGAAAAATTTGATTCGAATCTTGTGATTTTAAGTTTGTTCTTATTACGAAAGCCTAAATAACAGAGTCAAAAGGTTGAAAATAAGAAATGTACTTACTAGTAGGACTTGGTGTCACAGCAGCATCAAACCACGCAGAATATGTCGCTTGAAAACCCATACCCCCGTCCTGACCTGGTGAGCGAAACTCAACCCATACTTCATTATCATTGAAAAATTTTTCATCGATTCTAGTACCACACTCTATAATAGGCTCAGATTTGGACGGGTATTTACCATCTTCAAACGTGAGAACGTAATCATAGCATCTGGGTAATTTGTCAATGCCAACAGGACCGTTGAAAGTAAGAGCAATGCCTTTTGCATCAGGTACACGAATAATCCATAAACATGTCAGCCCACGGGGGTAACGATCAGGATATTTTGGAGTTGAAAATCGTCCCTTCTTTTCATGCACAATGCCACCGCATTTCAACTCTGAAACGCAAATTAAAAGTGTAAAGCCAAAGTATCAAGAAATACCCATTTAATGTAGTATATTACAGAACTAGCACACTCCCGCAGCTTGAATATGGTCATTGTTCGAGGCAGCACTTGTTACTCTTATATTTCTGAAGGTGCTGTGGCGTCTTGGTGTAATTCAGCTGACTCGTGGTGTTTGAACCTCATTGTTGTCAGGGTTCGAGCCCAGCCACATTACCGTCACGGCCAGGGTCGAGGTGTCGATTAGTTAACTACTACTGAGATCCTAGTGACTGTCGCTAAAACACAATTTCACCTTCACCTTTCACCGTCAATTTCTCGTAGCATTAATGAAAAAACGCCTGCATTTTCAGTAGTGCACCTCATAGTGTATCACTTCATATTGCCCATGCCAATGAAATTAAACGAGTCCCGTGGTTTGTGCTAAATCAGTGCAAAAAAGGTGGGTTAAAATTTAACGTACTGAATTAGGTTGGGTCAGACCAGATCGATTCGGGACACTCGATCAACCGTGATTATTCTAGACCTTTCTCTTACTAGGAAAACTGCTAGAGTCGAAAAGATTAATCAAAGATTGGGAGACCTCGACCTTAGCTGCTACGCTACTCTAGCTGGTGCTCAAACCAGACGTTCCTTAGCTTTCGAAACAACGAGCCAGCTGAATGTCACAGCACTTTCAACTAAATGCACAGCACCTTCATCTTCTGTCTGAAGCAGACATGCACAATCCAACTACACAAAATAGGGAGGAAGACAACACACGTGGCACTCAAATCCGCAAAAAGCAACCTAACCACCAAAGGTAAGCTAGCCTGCAGTTCTGCGAAAAGCACTGGCTAGAAATTACTCAATAACAAAGTATTGACGAATCAAAAACTACCGTCGTTTTTTTATTTTAATCGCTCACTTCAACCTCCAACAGCCCGTGAGCTTAAATAGAGCTCCAACCCTGTATAAGATGGTCACATGCTTATTACACATAAGGTTAGCAACTGGACAACAGTTGACAGCGACACGAAGGTCATCTTTCCTTTGAGTACTACCGTGAGACAGCAAGAAGAGGATTCTCATGATTCCTCTCACGATTCACCCTCTTGAAGGTGAAATGGTGTATTTAGCGCCACTCGCTAGGATCCCAGTAGCAGGTTAACTAACGGAGACCGCATCGCAAAACTGGCTATAACGCTATCGTAGCTGGGGCTCTAACCCCGAGCTCGCCGAGCTTCTGACACTACCTGCCACAGCCAGCTGGATTATATCACAACGCCATAGCACCTTATGCCTACCTTTTCTTGACAAGTGCAAAGCAGATAGGAAAGGGCTACAATTCAATAAGAGATGGATATAAATACTCAAGCACATACCTTCAACCGTAATGAGAATCCCATTATTCGTCAAACCATAAACTCCAGTCAAACCAACAGTGATTTCATTAAACGCCACATTCTTTACAAGTTGCCATTCGGAGCCTTCGGGTGACAATGCATTAACTCCAACCCTTTTATATACTGCTCCAGAATTCGTTATTCCCCAGACAGATTCTCCAAAGCCTGCAGCAACTTTCTTCATCTGAACGCCTGGTACATTCTGTAGCACAGAATCAACCGACCCAGCTTTCGGTGCTTCGGTATCTATATTTTTGGCTATGAATACATTGCCGTTCTTTGATACGAACCAACACGCGTAGCTTCCACAGGACAAATCAACGAGCGGGTCTTGGCTATCAGCGCTGATCAGCCTCCAATATACAGATGTTGGTCCACTATCTTTCATTTGAAATTGATATACATTACCCTGTGGATCAAGTACAATTGCAATCCCTTTTCTACCAGACTCTATCCTTTTCATTGGCTTATCAATGCGGATTTTTTCCCAACCAAAACCTTTTGGATTCTCCAACAAAACGCCTTGCCTATACCAGACATCGCCATTAGAGGATATGCCAAACACAGACTCGCCTGATGTTACATGTACCATTCTGCCATCAACTAAATCCCATTTGTTATTAGAGTAGATGTAGACATTATTATTGAAGTCAGTTCCCCAGAGGCTTTCACTGATACCACCGTCTATCTGTGCAAGATTTTTTGGTGTTGGAATGGCCAGCCAAGGTGAACTTACAGAGATTCCTGTAAACAAAGCAAATATATATTAATTTTACTCTGACTTTCCAAAATATGTCTAAGTTTTAAAATAAAGAATTAGTTAAATTATAAAGCCGTGGCTACAAGTGCAACTGTTTGCTTGAAATGGGACAGGACAGGTTTAAAAGTCGCACGTGGAGCCAGGGATAGATTATTACAGAACAGAATGTTCTGTGATCCGTAGAAACACGGTCGAAGAACATCGATTCGATTTAACTTTTTGAGTCATGTAATGCTTGTTGCCAATTATGTCGCAGCGTATGGCCGGCTTTTTCGCATTGAAGACGAAACGAAGTGCATTGTTTTCGCGAATTTTGTCTGGAAATTTTCAAAGGCCCAATTTTCTTACCGCGCAAGTGATTGTCGCAGAACATCTGTCGCGGCACTTCTGTAGTAGTATAGACACTTAAGGATTTCTAAGATGGAGGCATTTTCAAAAATGTAGTGTCACCAAAAGAAGTGAAAAATTACACGTGTAGCTGCGGTTTCAGATTCGATAACAAAATGAACCCCGAAACATCTCTGCATCTCAGTCCTCGTGTATTCAACAACATAACATAACAGAAACACAAAGATAGGCTGACAACGTCACACACTACTGCTCTGAAAGCGCGTAAACTTTTTCGGACTTTCATAAAATTCTCCAATGATGATCAAATGTATGAAAAAGAGACTGGAGGCAGACCCTTTCGATATTTCCCAAGAATTTCATTTGAAGATAGCTAGCGACAAAATACGGACAAATTTTCGAACAAAATAAAAGCTTCCTTGCAAAAATAAATCGTCTGACACTCAAGAGTATAATGGCGGAATTTATACTCAGGTGTAGATCGACATGCACCAATCAGAAACTTTAAGCAGAATTTTTATCGTTTTATGAACACCAATCATCTCATGAGATATTGCCAGCTGACCAATAGACTTAGATGAAGATTCCAAATGAGAAAATGAACTTTTTCTGTCTACAACAAACTCTTTTACTCTGTTTCAGACGTTTGTTCTCCCCATAGATCGAGAAGTGTCAAACGAAAACTCTTTTAGAAAATCTCTCCGCTCTTCATTGCTGTCTTAAAGATTAATATTTAAGTCTGAAATGAATATGATTTAACTTGACAAGAAAAACATACCATTTGGCAGTAAAAGTGGAACTTTTGGCACTGTTCTCCACTTGATATAGAACCCTCTTTTCACTTCACTCATATCAGAATAAAACTGTACCAACACAGATGATCCAGTAGATAAAATCGATTGTGGATTGACATGACAAACTTTACCAAGCACAGGAGAGTTCACTGTTAGGCCATCTCGTAGCAATACGTAGTCATACAGACAACCCACCGCAGCTTCAATTTCAAAATCTAAGAATTCTATTTGTATTCTAAATTTCTCATCTACAGTTATATTCCACGAGCACAGGATGTTCTCAGGGTACTTTAGTGGGTAACCTGGACTTGTGATGTTACCAGAGTTTCCAGTCAACGCACCACCACAGCCTAGAAGAAGTGAATTATATATCGAATAAATGAAGTAAAATAACCATTACATAAATTGTGCAGGAATGAAAAATATCAATGTATGTATTGGAATCCATGCAGCAATCTGATGTTGCAATACGCAATTGTCACCTGGTCCAGCTACCGTCGGTATGGCTGGAAAAAAGCAAATTGCAATAGACTCGCAACAATCTGATTTTGCAATACGCAATTGTCACCTGGTCCAGCTACCGTCGGTATGGCTGGAAAGAAGCAAATTGCAATAGACTCGCAACAATCTGATTTTGCAATACGCAATTGTCACCTGGTCCAGCTACCGTCGGTATGGCTGGAAAGAAGCAAATTGCAATAGACTCGCAACAATCTGATTTTGCAATACGCAATTGTCACCTGGTCCAGCTACCGTCGGTATGGCTGGAAAGAAGCAAATTGCAATAGACTCGCAACAATCTGATTTTGCAATACGCAATTGTCACCTGGTCCAGCTACCGTCGGTATGGCTGGAAAGAAGCAAATTGCAATAGACTCGCAACAATCTGATTTTGCAATACGCAATTGTCACCTGGTCCAGCTACCGTCGGTATGGCTGGAAAGAAGCAAATTGCAATAGACTCGCAACAATCTGATTTTGCAATACGCAATTGTCACCTGGTCCAGCTACCGTCGGTATGGCTGGAAAGAAGCAACTTGCAATAGACTCGCAACAATCTGATTTTGCAATACGCAATTGTCACCTGGTCCAGCTACCGTCGGTATGGCTGGAAAGAAGCAAATTGCAATAGACTCGCAACAATCTGATTTTGCAATACGCAATTGTCACCTGGTCCAGCTACCGTCGGTATGGCTGGAAAGAAGCAACTTGCAATAGACTCGCAGCAAGCTGATATTGCAATACGCAATTGTCACCTGGTCCAGCTACCGTCGGTATGGCTGGAAAGAAGCAAATGGCAATAGACTCGCAACAATCTGATATTGCAATACGCAATTTTCACCTTCTTCAGCAACGGTTGGTATTGCTGGAACCAAGCGGCATGCTATAGACTCACTACACAAGTATGTAGTTAAATCGTTATTTCTATATTTCTATAGCGTCGCAAGCGACGGGAACGCATGGCTGTCATGTCTCTGACATGACCACGATGTTCGTGTTCCCATATAATCGTAAGAGATGGCATGGAGCCGGGGGACACGACTGTGTGGTTCAAATATGTTGAACCAATTTTAAATGTTTTTCTCATCTGTCCGTTGACACCGCCGATGACGATATACGCTTACAAACATGTTCCCATATAATCGTAAACGTCCACCCAGCAATGTGCCGTCCCAGGCCAAGTGGATACCAGTCTTTACGCTCCCCTATTTTTGATTGTCTCTTCAGGATTGTAAAAAGCAAAAAATACAACATCGAGAGAAATAATTGGACATTTTGCAGTGAGTTAAAACCTGCAACATGTTGGATACCAACATGCAACATATTGGATTTCCAGCTTTTGCACAGTTTCCCGATATTGCAACGGGTTCGCTTTTTTCTGGTGCAAACCTGGGTATACTATACATTGGTTGCTTTATCGCTTTCTTCGTTGCAGCTAACGGGTGTGTTCTTTTGAAGCGAATCAGGGAATTGCTTCCTATTTTGATTCTACGAAGACGTAGAACCGAAGCAAAACAAAAGAACTCATTGATTCTGTCGAGGGGCCAACCATTTCATCGCAGTCTTTGCTCAGGAAAATTTCTCCTGTGCTTTTAGGCAGTTTTCTGGGGCCATTTAGCTTAAATCCAAATCAATGTGGTCAAGATTTAGTTTAATCGTAATTCAGAATTCATAAACAGACCTTTGACCCTAATCCTACCGGGGGCCTTCAAGCTTTTCTTGTAACTGTTCTAATATGTGATGGATGTAAGCTTCCAACCAGGCTTAGTTGAAGCCTATATGTATAAGTTACAATGTGATACAATAAGCTCCCCATAATAATAGCAATAGGTCACATAACATTGCCTTATATAGGAAGCGGTCATGCCAAAAACAGATATAAATGCCTATTTTTACCAGAAAATCTTATCAGAATTGACTGATTCCTTGCAAGGTAATAGAAAATAGTTACTAGCAACGTAATACATTGGCATATGCCTGTGCCAAGTTTCATTGCTCTAGCTCTACTGGAAAGCAATTTCTGGGATGGTGGAAAACACCCCCCAACCCACCTGGCTATGTTAGATCAAAAAAAGCCCGGTAGGATTAGGCTCACAGAGATAAATCAAGCACCCTTATTGTTTAGCTACTGTGTAATGTCTCATACCTTCTCTATCACCGCCGATTACAACAGCATTAACTTCACCTGAAATGAAAACGCCCATCAATAAAATACAATAACTCACAGATACCAAGACATAATTTTTACGTGTGATGTCTACAGAAAGGTTTCTACAGATTTAGGTTTCAGATGGCGAAAAAGCAAGCCTTCATGCCAACACTACGAGATTTCAGACAGAGGACTTAGCATATTCATTGGAGTAATGCTAAAACTCCAAGGTAGCAATGTTAGAGCGATTTTTAGATCAATCCTGTACTAGTGCCGTCTGATGCTATCTTGAAAACCTAGTGTTTTCAATACACAAGGGTCCTAGCCCTGCATTAATATGGGGACGTTTCGGGACTTTCTGTATACAGAAAGTTTTGCAGCTCGTAGGGTGCTTAAACGAAATTAATTTTGACCTTATGGCGAATAGTACCGTACAACTACTTTCGAATTGATGGGAGCCATTGTAGTGGATTTAGTTTGATTCTTTGGGAAAATTTCACAATTTAGACGTTATTACTTGTGAGAATACATACATTCAGGCCTACGAAGTCGAGTCTTGTACGTGCAATTGCTACTTCGCGAAACTGCGTAGAGAGATTCTCTCTTCATTTTCCCGAGAACTGCTAAGGATTGCTGATCTTAAACAACTGCTGGTGTATTTGTTGACACTAGGTTTTTGATGCCAACAATAGCAACTAAAGCACACCATACGGCAGAAATAGACTATAATGCTTTACTGATCTATCGATACCCCTCGTGCAGTTGCTTAATTAATGCATAAGGTAGTTCTCCCACTTTACTATATAGTTCTTCACTCCCCTTTACTATATTGGCTGATTCCTTGTGATTCCTTATTCCATCGTTCTTTCGGCTGCCCAAGGTCCGAGGTTACAACAGCCCAGGGTTGACTACTGCTAGCCACTTACTCAAATCAGTCAGATCACTGGATCAGTGCATTTGCATCAAATAGAGGCGTGAGACGGATTAAACATTGCGAAAGTGCGGAATTCCAGACAAATTAAAAGAGAGATTTTAGAAACAAATTGGAGGGACACCTTTAATCGACTTAAAAACGGTGAAGAATTTCTTTAAGCCATGCCATACGTCTTAATCTTTTTACGAACCGTAATGAATCAATACGGTTTATTAAAGATAATTAAAAGACATAGAAAAATAGAGTAAATCACCAAGATTAAAAGATTCTGTGGGATTAAATAATTTCTTCACCATTTTATTAAATCGATTAATGCCCTGCCTTCAAATAATATCATCTTGCTTGGATTTTAGCTTCAATACAGATAACAGAAAAATATTAAAGTTGTTAAACAAGTTGAAATACACTCTTTTTTTCTTATAAGAATATTGTTTATAAGAATATTCAGGCTCAGAATCATCCTATTTTTAAGAATATTGTAAGAATATGCTCAGCCTCAGCTCTCCCATATTTCTGTCTCATTTTTCAGCAGATGCCTGTTTTGCAATGTTAGAACGAAACTTCATGATTGTTAACAACATTCTTTTTGTTATAATAGTTAAATATTTCTTTCGCTCGACCATATAACCGCATATAAGATAAGAATACTTTAAGAATATATTCAGGCTCAAAACGAACATTTTTTAAGAATATTGAGGCTGGACAAAATTTATAGTATTCTTATAAAAAAAAGAGTGTACTACAATTTTTCCACGAAAAAATTTTGATTCTAAGAAGCTGCTAAGAAACTTTCAGTACCAAAGTTGTCCAAAAAACTAAGAACTTTGAGTACTGAACAAAAATTTTAGCTTCTTTTAAAAAAAAGAGTGTACCAAATATGTTCATAGCCAGTAATGGAATTTATCACTACGCAGCCACTCAAGCTAATTCAGCGATATTTGGTCATCTCGACATCCCCATACAACATGGGTCAGTACAGTAGATTGGGAGATGGAGATATTACTGTACTGAGGTTTTAAACCTACTAAAACTATTATAGTATGTCCCACTCTTTCGTAAACAGCAACAAATGCTAGGGCGGGTTTTCTATGAGTTAGAGGAATATCCAATGAACAAATCAAAATTCCGGATAAAAAATACACTTTTTGAAATAAGCAACTGGACTTCTCGTCCAGCCCTCAAAGTTGCTTAACTTATCTGGTCTTTCAGCCTTTGCAGAATGACTGGGTTCTGGGTACCCCGTAAAAACTCTTTTTTGGCTCCTTTCATGCTGCTCAATGAAATTGACTAGTTTGCAATGAGGTATTGCATAAAAAAGGCTATTTTACTCAAGATTTGGACAAAATCTCAGCCCTATAAAGTTGCTTATTGACAAGTTGCTTATTAAAAAAAGTACTGCAAATTGACCGTTGTGGAACACAATTACGAAGTCCCACTCTGAAGTGCTCTGAAGCTCTGAAGCTCACGCTAGCGAATCTATAATCGCTACTGTGGTGGATAATCACTACTGTGGTGGTACTATTTGCGTACTGTGGTGGTAGTTTCTGCGTACTGTGGTGGATAATCACTACTTGTGGTGGGTTACTATGCTTGCGGTGGTGGCAGTTTTGGCGTACTGTGGTGGATAATCACTACTTGTGGTGGGTTACTATGCTTGCGGTGGTGGCAGTTTTGGCCTACTGTGGTTGATTTTGTGGTTTTTTCTTGCTTGATCTAAAGAGTTTTGCTATGATTTCGTATTCACCACATAAACCATTATAACCCACCACAAGTAGTGATTATCCACCACAGTACGCAAAAACTACCACCACAGTACACAAATAGTACCACCACAGTAGTGATTATCCACCACAGTACTCCAAAACTGCCACCACCGCAAGCATAGTAACCAACCACAAGTAGTGATTATCCACCACAGTACCACGCAGAAACTACCACCACAGTACGCAAATAGTACCACCACAGTAGTGATTATCCACCACAGTAGTGATTATAGATTTGCTAGCGTGAAGCTAAAAGCAATCGAATTGTTGCTGTTGTTGTAATTGTTGTTGTTGTTGTAAATGTTGTTGTTGTTGTTGTAAATGTTGTCTGGTCCTTTTGAGAATCAGCCGTACAGTATGACAGCTATAAAATTCGTTTAAAACAGAAATTTAAAACTCGTTTTACAGGAGGTTTCAAATTCAGCCAGGTGAAAAACCTTTTGCCTAACAGCAACATTTACGGATTTTCGCCTCATCCAAACGATTCGTCAGTTGCAAGCGTTATCACAAAAAAGGCTTGTATTGAAAGTTGTGGTCAAACAAACGAATACTATTGGCTAAAATAGATAAAATAGAAATTTGGATTTTTTTTATCTGAATTCTGTGGCAACACCGCAGGGACTGACGGTTGTTTAGCCTGGCCGAGGTTGCGGCAAGGAGGTTAAGAACCCTTCGAAACTCTTCATAATGCCAGCAGAACTCCACCCAAGATACGAAATTGTTTTCCTTGTTTCTGACGAGACTGGTGCTTACTTTTGCTTTCGAAGGCAATTTATGGATATTCTTTTCAACGTTTCTTTACAGTTTAATGCTGAAAATACCAGAGGATCATGCAACAATTTACGTCACACCAGGCGGAGTACACGTTTTTATAAGAAACCGGTTTATAAGAAACCTACTGTACAGATACACCTCAAAAGTTAAGCAACTTTTCGTGGATTTCTCGCACTTGTTGGCAATACTGTTCTCTCACAGAAGGTTTTTATAGTTTTTACTGCAATTTATTTCCATTAAATTGAAAAAACTATTGAGAAACTTCTAGAACTAAAATTGGGCCAAAAATTAAGAAACTTTGAATACTAGGCCTCGAGCCAGGTTTCTTATAAAAAAGAGCGTGTAGAGGGGGGGGCTTGGTTTCACCACGCTGTTCCACATTACGTCATGTTTTATACATCTAGATGTGCTAAAAGAGAGAGGGGGTCACAAGTTGGAGAAAGTAGGGTTAGGTCACTTTTGATTCCCTTACCAATGCCCACCTTCTGCAAAATTACTGAGAACTTCAAATTCGCTCCTGTTGAGAGCACAACACAACAACAAAAGGTTCTTGGCAAAAATCAATGTAAAAAATTCTTCGTAGAAAATATGACTAACCCACAATAATTTCCTGTGCTCTATCAAAATGATGTTTTGTTGTCAGGGCTATGGCAGATATATAAAGCCGGTCCAATAACTTCGTACCATAGTGGTCATAGCGTTTAAAATAACACAGATGCTTGTCTGTTGAGAGCCGACCCCACCCACTACCACTTCTTACCCTCTGTAAACTTTCTACGAATAACGTTGTCAACGTTTTGGAAATAATTGAGTGGTGAATGCTGTCTGAACCCTTTCTTGAAAAATATCAGATGTTATGTAGGATCTTAAACTGTTTAATCCAGTTCAGCATTTTAGTTGAACCAGTCAGACTCTGAGTCAATTAATTATAGTTGAGGACTCTTTTCAAAACTAATTAAATCTATAATGATTTGTAATAAATTGTCATGTCAGTAACAATTTGCAGTTTTCTAGTACTTAAATTTCATTTTCGTAGGCCTTTCTATTTCGAATCATTTGCACCCACCGCCAAGAGACCCAAAAGACAATACATCACCCACAGAGAAAAATATCCTGTCCCGAACAAAAGTTCTATTTAGATTTGATGTCAACACTCATGGAATCTTTAGAATTGCAAATCTATGAAAGTCTACTTACCATAAAGAAAGAGGATTCCGGCTAAGATGTAAAACAATCTTCTCTGAGAAAATTTTGCCATCTCTGGCCTATCCAAAACTATCACACCTCAAGAAAGTTGGTTCAGATAAGCTGTTTCTTCTGCTTCCAGCTTTACTCCAGTCTTGATCTTCAGCATAGACTCTGTATAAAGCGGATGTTCGCGTTTCTGCTGACACTCCGATCTGATGAATTTTTCTGCCAGAATTTCTCTCTTCCGTGATAAATTATTTTGCCAGACAATCAAATCTCAATTTATGACGAATTTTGGTGACGCTTTGTCTCTAATAAAACCCTATTTTAATTCAATTAATAATAGCTTATTGATTATTCTTTAATTTCTTTTCAAAGCAGAGCTCTCTAATTTTCACCAATCGCTATGCTACGATAGGGTAGGAGAGCGGCTTCTCTTCTAGCATATACGGTCTATTTATGACTCCAACATGGCATTTTTACCATATCTGTAACCCTATTATCTGAAGTTTTCACCAAACAAAGCGTGATCCTTTCAAAGACCCTCAAGCGTAACGTCTAATGGGCAGATCACAAAGAACATACAAAAGCTTTCACCATCGAAAAACCTTCACAAAAAACGCTAAGACGAGATTTACCCAAGCGACAAAACTAACATTTGCTGGTGAACTCTTCAAAAATATACACAAAAGAGTAATTTGCAGCAAATTGTTTAAGAATATTGCATTTTTTGGATGGGTAGGCTTCAATGGGTAATTCGAATATTTGTGGATTTTGTGGCTCCATAAACATCTCACGCCCATACAGTATAATAAGGCAACTTTGCCTAAGTAAAGGTTAAGAATTTTATGGGATTGTTTTGAATATTCCAAATTACATTTTAGCTTCTTACCCATTGATTCCCTTTGTTTGTCTTAATTTTCTGCAATTATAGTTGCCGTGACCATGCGTACGCTACAAAGGTCACATTCTTAGGATTGGTTTCAGTTTTGTGGTTTCGTTACTTTCATGGCATAGGTTGTTCTGTTGATTTGGGTACAACTCAATCAAGATGTTCCTGCCACCAACCTTGCCAAAAAGAACTAAGCAAAGGGAAGACGTTTTTGCACAAACTTGTTAGGTAACCCAGTACCTACCAACTGTACGTGTGTGTCCCAGAAATAATACGATGAAAGTTGATTGGGTACAGATTACACATTCAATTATGGTGATCAACAATCATCATGATTTGTCTGATCAAGTCTGATACCCACCATGCTGGTTAAGACACAATACCATACTGTATGCTTTCCTTTCCCTCTCTATGCAAATTGCTATTTTTTTAAGTTTAGGGTCTACATCCTGATGGAGGAGCATTTTGCGATAACGATCGGCTACGGCAATAATGTAGTATCGTAAATAGTATTGCTCTATTCTTAGAGCAACGACGCCCTGTTAGATGTCTTTAAAATAAAATATTAATGGTCTTACCTTGATGGTCCCACCTTAATGGTCCCGGGTCCCGGGTCCCATGGTCCCACCTTAATGGTCCCACCCTAATGGTCCCACTTTTAATGGTCCCGGGTCCCGGGTCCCATGGTCCCACCTTCATGGTCCCACCCTAATGGTCCCACCTTTAATGGTCCCGGGTCCCGGGTACCATGGTCCCACCTTAATGGTCCCACCCTAATGGTCCCACCTTTAATGGTCCCAGGTCCCGGGTCCCATGGTCCCACCTGATGGTCCCGGGTCCCACTTTTCCGGTTTGCCGATGAAAGTTGATTGGGTACAGATTACACATTCAATTATGATGATCAACAATCATCATGATTTAATAAAAATGACGCTATTTTAATTAAATTGTGTAAACCACAGACGTCTGGGGGTGTTTCACTCCCCTGTACCACTCTTTTCAGTCTCAAAAAGATTTACTTCCAGTTTCTCATTGTTTGCAAGATTCAAATCGAATTACTTCAGAAGGCGAATTGCATAAAATCCCCCACCCCCTGTATAAAACGAGCTGGATTTCTTTACGAGATCATTTTTTTGGAAATCTGGCACTCTTTCGAAGTAGTGAACCGTCTTGTAGTACAATGACTTTTTGGCGACAGACCCTCACGGGAAGAACAAATGGAAGGGTGCAATTATGAGAAAAGAGAAACATAGAGAGGAGATAGAGAGGCCAAAGAATTTCTCTTTCACCTTTGCCCCCCCCCCCTGTCACTGCACCTACACAGCTTTAAGCAATAACGCCCAAAAGTGCCTCCATCCTTCACGACTCTGCGCTCTATGTACTTTCATGCCTTTTGCCCTGGCTTTTTATAAGAACAACCTTTATAAGAAACACCAGGCTGAAATTTGGGTCCAAATTTTTTGCTATCTCTCAAACTATTCGAGATACGCAAAAGCGAAGTTCAAGAAGGGTAGGGGGTGACAAGTTAGTGCAAAATCGCTTCAAAAGTAAGAAACAAGCCGGGTGAAATCGAAGACAAGTGTATTTATCAAAATACATGTACTAGCCTAACTTATTCTGTTCAGTACTGTTCTCTCTGCCATTCTTTTCGGTTCTAAAAGAAAATGATAGGAAAAATTTGAACTTGGCCATCAACAGCTGCCTGAAGCAAGAAGGGTACAACATGGCTGTGTTGACTATGAGGGGATGGCTGGGTGTGGCATCCATATTTTTTGTCAACTATGGGCTCATTATTTTCCAACCGGCAGGGCCGTCCCTACATTGGGGGTGTTGGGGGTGAGACACCCCCTGGAAAAAGGACCAGTCGGCAAATCGGTAGTTTCATTCGGTGAAATCAATCTTTTATGCATTCATGAATCACTTATACAGAGTAAAGGCTAAGGTAAAACAATAGGAAATAAAATAGAACTAGTGAAGTTTGCAACAATTAGTTTGATACTACAGATCAAAGTTATACAATCAAAATTTTCCGGACTATGCCATATTTTCTCCATTTTCCAACTAGGTCTTACATTTAGCCAGCCACGATGCTGCAGAGCAACAAATTTTGAGATATATTCCTTGAATGTTGTAGTATCAATAAGACTCTATGGCAAGCAATAATGTTAGTCAATCTTTTGGATTAGTAAAGAATTCAGATGTTAAAAGATGTTTTGGTTTTCTACTACAATTTTTAAGTTTTGTACCACTCAACGACCATAAAAAATATCCGTATGAATTTCACAATAAAGCTTAAGACTTAAATTAAGAGTTCAGAAAAGGACATTCTAGCAATTCTAGCTTCTGTTATGCCCCTGCACCCCTAGTGGCCTGCACGTTCGGCACACGTTCTACTAGACACAGTGTCCCTTTTTATTCATGCCCATGAAAATTTAAGTACCCAGCATAAATTAACTGCAGAAGAGTATCATGCCACACAGTTTTTCACGCAAATATGGAATTTTCAAAAATTCAGCTTCTAATATGGGAATGAAAAAGCAAAGATTACTAGTGTCACGTCATGATTTTGCCACTACATTACATGTGACATTGCTCCCACAAGTAGCGAAAAGGATATGTGTTATACCAGACGAGCATTTATTGCTTAAATGTCATTGGTTCGAGTTTCGGTACTCTTCGAAACAAAGTGTCAGTGAAAGGATAATGGCAATGCAGCATTTCAGAACCCTGTGCATATGATACGACGGTGACCAGGGAGCTACAATGGTACAACGGTTTCTACTCTCATGTGCCTAATTGCTTGGGAGTTGGAATAATGGGTTTGGGGTTGGAACAGCATTCAGGATCTAATTGGCAGGGGGTCAAAATAAAACAAGGGATCTGAATTTATTTGACAGACTTTTAAACAAGCTGCTGAAACGCATGGCGAACAGCTACTGGCATTGATTCCAGTTGTAAATAAGGCAGTTATATCGACAAAAGATGGCAATGATTTTGTTAGAAGGTGCTGCCAGTGAAGGAGACGTTGTTGCGAGCAAGTAGCATTTACTCAAGTTTCCATTATGACAATTGAGATGATTCATGATGCCAGTGAAGGAATGACATTGCTGAAAGAAATTTTCGCCGATTCCTATTGTAAACAAGGCAATTATAGCGAAAATAGTTGGAAATGATTTTGCTGCAAGTTGCTGCCAATGAAGAAGAGACGTTGTTGCAAGCAAGTAGCATTTACTTAAGTTTACATAAGGGCAATTGAGATGACTTATGATGCTAGTGAAGGAATGACATTGCTGAAGGAAATTTTCACAGATTCCTATTGTAAATAAGGCAATTATATCGACAAAAGATAGCAATGATTTTGCTGCAAGTTGCTGCCAATGAAGACGAGACGTTGTTGCAAGCAAGTAGCATTTACTCAAGTTTACACAAGGGCAATTGAGATGATTTATGATGCCAGTTGAGGAATGACATTGCTGAAAGAATTTTGCACAGATTCCCATTTTAAATAAGGCAATTATATCGACAAAAGATGGCAATGATTTTGCTGCAAGGTGCTGCCAGTGAAGAACAGACGCTGTTCAAGCAAGTAATACCCAAATAGATGGCAATGATATTGCTGTAAGCTGCTGCCAGTGAAGAAGAGACGTTGCTGCAAGCAAGTGGCATTTACTCAATATTAGGGCAATTGAGATGATATATGATGCCAGCGAAGCAATGAAGTTGTGGCAAAGATGCTAGTGAAGAGGCATTTAAATGGAGAAAAGATTGCGATGATCTTACAAGGTGTTGCCAGTTAAGAAGAGACGTTGATACCAGCAACTGGCATTAATTCACGTTACAGTAGCAAAGTTGACATTATTCATGATGTCGGTGAAGCAGTGACGTTAGAGCCAGCAAATGTGAGTAGTGCAAATTGCCAGTAGCGAAGTTGAGTAGACGTCAATGAAAGAATGATATTGGTGAAAGAAGCTGGAACCAAATGATATGTGTAAAAGATGGTGTTGAGACCAAGTCTCTTAATCTAGTTCTTGGCAGCACAACAGACAAGAAAAAAACCATCTATCTAACCTTTTGAACATAACAAAAACCAATCTATCACAATCAAATCAGAAGAAAGAATAGAACGAACACATCAGATAGTTACGCCCAGTCTCATACTGGGTTCAATGTCCCGCTATGTCATCGATTCACCATATTTGGTACGCACGCCAAATTTACAATTTTTACTAGTAAAAATACAATCATCAATACAACAACAGCAACAACAACAAGATAACAATGATAACCCTAGGCCGATTCCCAGGTGCATAGGAGATTCCCCGACAGATGGCAACGATTTGTCGCAAGATGCCAAGTGTAGCAGCAACATTGTTGCAAGCAACTGGGAGTAGTTCACGTTGCCAGTAGGGAAGTTGAGTTGATTGATGATGCCAGTGAAAGACTAAAAGAAGTTGAAATCAGATGATAATGGTAAAAGATGGCAATGATATTGCTGCAAGGTGCCAGGTGAGGCGGAGACGTTGTTGCAAGCAACTGGGAGTAATTCACGTTGCCAGTGGGGAAGATGAGTTGATTGATGATGTCAGTCAAAGAATGATATTGTTGAAAGAAGCTGGAATCAGATGATATTGGTAAAGATGGCAATGATCGTGCTGCAAGGTGTTGCCAAGGAAGAAGCAACATTGCTGGAAGCAACTGGGAGCAGTGTACGTTGCAAGTATGGCAGTTGAGTTGATATATAAGAAACTGACAAGGATCTAAGATTTGATTGAGTACAGCAGTTATATTGACAAGGGTTTTACATTGCAACACATTTTAATGACGTGAAACTACAGTAGCCTACAACTAACGCGGTGACATTAATGCAGAATTTTACCGAAACCGCTGCAAGACATAGCGAAACAGCGACACGTGTTGCATGCTGTTGATGCAATCATGTAAAAGATTATCAGTTATGATATTGGATTGTGGCAGCTGCCGAAGCAGCGAGGTATTAAATGAGCACATGCAGACATGCCAGGGAGAATGTAGACATCTCCATTCACTTTTCTCATTGTCTCCTTCGCAGCGCTATCAATGGACTCGCATGACTTTGTGTTCGGATGAATAAACATTTAGACTTAGGGTAAGTCTAAGGAGAATGGCACATTCATAAGATACAGCAACCGGCACATGCATCCCTGGCACACGCATAGAATGGCGTGTGCAGTTTGTCAATGAAAAGCCATGATACTAGTGTCGCAAGTGGGAAAGTTATATTGATCTTAGGTAACAGTGAAGCAATGATTTTGCTGGTAGATAAAGTTCATATAGGCTATTTAATGAAGATGTGTGTAAACTATCAACGAGGTAAGGTTGACGCCCCGTTGATATACCTTAAATGGCAATAAAGCGATGAAACTGGTGCACAACACTAGTATAGCATTAAAGTTGCTGAAAGAAGTCGACCTTGATCTAAGTTGCCGGTAATAAAATTATACTAACACAAAATTACATTGAAGCAGTTATTTTAGAGCAAAGCTATAAGATCAGATGCTATTGAAGAAATGAAGATTTGTGATTAGTTTTTGAGTGGTACGAAATTTCAAAATTGCGAGAAACAGAGCAATGTTGTCGCAAGATACCAGTAACATATAACAAAGCATTAGTGCAAATTACTGGTGAAAGAAAAGATATCGTTGAAAGATCACAAGGTGCCATCGAACATTCTAGTGCATAATGACATCTATTCGTACAAGTAAGGAAGTAAGCAGGATTAAGAAAAGCATCCACTAGTTCAATATACACTTTAAATGTCATTTTCAGAAACGATTAAATATGGGTTTGTCTCTTTTACGTCATGACATAAGTAATAAAACAACCTCCTGGTAGTATTAATCCCGGTTAAACCTTTACTTAAGCAAGCATATAGAGGCGATTTCCTAAACTGCTTTACCTGGAAAATCAAGAATTATTCTTTCTTCCAAAGAGTCAGCTTGAACTAAATAATCTGCATTCTTCCTTACACTACAATTTTTATTACTACAGCATCCCCTTTTCTTTTGACCTTACATATTATTGAATAAAATATTTTCTTTCCTTATATTTCGCTTTTCCTCAAAACCTTCTTATGTGACCTGAGGTCGCAGGGTCGCGTGGTTTTCTGAACCCTGGATTTAAGTAGTTATTTTCATGCCGCTGACAATGTTACCAGATACAATTAATGCAGGTCATTTTGGTGCAAGATCCCGGGCAAGATCGCTACAAGTGAATAAGCAATGCAAATACTGGTCGCTCGGTTAGTGCATAATACTATCTTGAAAGAGTGGTTAGCAATGCAAGAAACAATAAATGAATAGTTTAATGGTATTTGTGCCAGATGCCAAAAAGGGCAGGGATTGAGAATCTCAAAGTATAGGCAAATAAGTCCAGTACCACTTTTCGTATGTTACTCATTTTTGGACACTTATATACAAGTGGAGCTTAATTACCACGAAAGCAGAGTTACTCGCCGTATTTACAAAATTAACTCAATTAGTTAATATAAATTCGCACGTCAAAATTATTCGATAATTTTTTGAAAGTGAGTACTTGCGACACATATAAGATGCTTCAATATAACAATATTTAAGCAATTTAAGCAGTGACAGCAAGCAAATACTTTTTAGTTCCCCTTTTTTAAAGGAAAGTGCATTTTAAACAGAAATCTCGAAAATCGATTTCAATTTTTGTAGGACCCTTTCAACCGGACCAAGGTCCAAGGTAGTCAATCATACGGATGCAAACTGTCCTCGAAGAAGTATTACGAGAACGTAAGAAAACAACAACATATATCACTCAACACAAGCATATGTTTCTTATCATATTAGTCATTTACAATCGAATTTCAAATTAAATTCACGTCTTGTAACATCACATTCCAACATCTTTCATTTTTCATCACAATAAAATGCTAATATTAATTAGGCACCGAATACAGGGGAGGCAACAGAAGTCATTCTGACAGAGCAGCTTAGAGCTATATGATATTATGATATCCTCTAATGAAAGGGTTACCTACCTAGCCAGCAGACCTACCAAGGCAACAACATTGACAAAGCAATGCATAAAAACATATTCCATGAATTTACAATGTGGAATAGAATACTGAGTTACTGTAAAACCAGTCAGAAATACTTCTTCTTTTGATATCCAGACTTACTACAGCCTTGAGAGTTTTCTCTAATATGGATACCAAGGCTTTTCAGTTTACATTGATCTGGTTCAGATTGATTGTGAAAATTTTCTGAAACACCCTAACAGTTGATCTTGCTCTGCAGCAATGTTTTGTCACACACCAAACAGCAAGGAAAGGTTACCTTTTGAACTGCGCCATATATTGGGAATAACTGGCCAAGAACTTGGCTTCATTGACAACAAGGCATTGGTGAACAAGTACCATTTCACTCCAGTGATTTGAAATTGATTGAAGTTGCTAGTCATGATGTGGTTTGCTTATCTTCCAGATTTGTCTAAGACCAGGGTCCATCTAAAAACAAGATAAAAACGTTTTATAACACTTTCGACATGTTACTAGCCTGCTTGCAGACTCGACCGTTTTCTGTTACGCATTGCGCATTGAGTTAAATTTTTTGTGTTACATGAACATACAAGTTTCTCGCATTCGTTTAGCAGACTCTACTGGACATGTAACACAAAAAATTCAACTCAATGCACGATGCAAAACAGAACACAGCCGAGTCTGCGAGCAGCCTAGCATGTTACCTACTGTTTCAATAAACTAGATGCATTGTTTACATGTTTCTTTCATTTCAAAAATGAACCCAACTCTCAAAAATTGGCCATGCTGGGTGCGAGAAATCACACGGAAATGCTTGAGAATTGATTACTACGTCCACAAATGTGAAATCAGTATGTTGGAAAACTGACACAAAAATTTCTTAAGTTTCTTAACTCCTTCCTCCTAGTTCTAAAAGTTTCTTAACTTTTGGGGTGTCAAGTTCTAGTTTTCTTATAAACCGGTTTCTTATAAAAAAAACGTGTACCCAATGGACAAGGCATGGACATGACCACTTATGATTACAAACTTGTATTGCGTTTGAAAAAAGCCATTTAGTGTTGCCTTCTAAATCTAGAAATTTTGAATGTTTGACATAATGTGAATGGGCATTACCAAATACCAGATAACAAATAATGCCCTATCATGACATCACAGTTGAACGTTTTTAGCCAATCAGATTGTGTCACAGAGTTGCTGCCCTGATCATAAGGTAACAAAATTAGATAACATCAGATGCAAATAAGGCATTCTATGATATGAAGGCTTCTTTGACAATGATCTCTATCAAAGAAAATGCCATTTTGCAAAATGAGACATAGTGAGACATCATGGACATTGGATGCAGGAATCATTACCTACAAAACATTTTAGTCATCAAGCTTTGTAGGTAACAATTTCTGTTGAAAGAAAAGAAATTCATTACTAACCAAAGCTAGTTGTCTACCAACATTTCCAAATGTGCATGCTCCAGCAAAATACAAACATGGAAGCCATGATTTTGAATACAAGAAGTTTGAATGCCTGAAATAAAACAATGGAAACATTATTTTGAGGGATAAAGTTTGGATGGGGGAAGAAATGATAGGGGAAAACAATGCAAATTATTAGCACTTGTTGTAAACACACCAAGTGCAACACACAGCATTTTACTTACCTATATATGATATGTGCAACTAGAAAGGTAAACGCAGTTGCTAAGGCTGCAGCAACTACACCAATACCTAGTCCATTTGTTGATCTGTCGAACATCCACCATAAAACAAAACCAAGGCAAAGTAGAACTAAAAATTGGTGAGTTTTGTCAGGAAGAAGATTACTTTTCTGATAAATAGTCAAAGAAAACATATGGTAGATTGAGTAAACATTTTTCAAATAGGAAACGTGAAATGCGGTATTTTTTAATGTGAAATGTGAATGGCAAACATTTTTATCTCTGTGAATTGTGATCCCTTTACCACCTTCAATAAAGAGGTAGATTGAGATTATCTGAACTACATTCACACTATGCACTATAATAATGACTTCTCATTTAACTGGCAGTTACAGTACAACTTCAAGAGCCTTTGGTCATGCACACTTTTTTTAAAGAAGCAACCACTCAATAAGCAACTAGGGCTGAAGTGACCTTAACATTTAGCAACTTGAGGGCTCAATTGAATAACTGTAAGCAACTAAGAAGTCAAACAACTATGCTTATACTCTTTCTTGTTGTTACGAAACTGTTCGTTTTGCATGTTGAAGTTAGTTAGCTAACGTTTTTCCACTTACTGTCTCCAAAAGTTGTGTTAAAAGTTGACAATTTTGACCCCCGAAGTCAGGGGTGGTTGTTAGGTGCAAAAAATTTAAGCAACTTTTAAGCAACTTTGGGGGCTTATATGTCTAAAATTTTAAGCAACTTTGAGGGCTGGAAAAAAGTCAAGTTGCTTATCAAAAAAAAGTGTATCACTATCTATCAGGTTCTTTGCAATTTTCATAATCATGATATTATTTTTCTGGTTGGTTTTTTACCTAATTATTTCATATTGTTATCATAAATAAATAGGCCTACTAATTTTTTAACTTAAATGAATCAATAGATAGTTATTGAATGAAATGAATTTTGAATTAAAAGCTTTCTTGACTTATCTTAAGAATTACCAACATTAAATTTAGGGTTTTAAATATCTTCAAGCTTGTTTAAAATATTTTAGACTGTTTAATATCTGTAAAAATACAGTTTTAAAATGATCATCGTTCATGATGATTCACTCAGCAGCACTGGGAGCAGCAGAAAAGGATACAGTGCTAAAATGGTTGATACCAACGAAAACTACGATGCATCTCACAACACTTGTCCATTCTCTTCTAAAATAATGAGGTTCTCCTAATTTGCTATCGATACAAGGATAAATTAGTCCAATTAAACAGGCAAAGGCACCAATCATAAGTGGTATCCACCAAGTGTATGAAAGACTGTTCATTAGGCCCAAAGAGAAAACAGACCGTGTCTCAGTGATGTCTTGAAAAAGCTTCAATGTTGCAAGGAAGCTTCCAGTCAGGAATAAGATTACAGCTCTAGAGCACAAGCCACAAAGGTACATAGTCATAGCTGGAGCAGCTAAAAATGTAACAGCAGAAGTTCTGGATGAATTTGAAGACATTGTAAGCTTACTTTAGGCTTCCACTGTCCATAACAACACCGGAGAAATTTTTTTGTAAAGTTCGTCGTACGATGTGGTTCCGTCTTCAACTGACCAATCAGAGCTCGTGAAAATCTTGCTAGCCAATCAGAATTCGCTTGCGAACCTGAACTTTCGAAATGGTTCGATCTCACGTGACAAGTCAGACCACTATGGTCAGACTCGTAGTACACAAATGGTAAAAGCGAAGTAATGAATCAACAAATCAAAAACATGCATCCAATCGACACTTATCACTCTCAAGAAATTTCAAACACATCTGCATTGAATGAATACAACACTGACTTCTAGAAATCTAGAAATCTTTCTTGGACATTTTCTTGGAATTTCTGCGCAACCTTTATAAAAAGTGGTACCGAGCCGACCGACCCATGAAGCGAACCAAACAAGACTCCTCAACCCTATTCTGTGCCTCAACACTCCCGCACTTTACAGTTCCATTACACTCTTTTTCTTTTTAAGAACAATTTTATAAGAACACGAGCCTGGATTTTGCCCAGATATTAAGAACAAAATAAGAACAAGCTGAGGCTGGGCCTTTTCATAAGCCCTGAGAATATCAGCTAAATATGAAAGTGCGACAGTCAGACAACGTAAAAAGCAAGCAAACAATGAAATGGACAAGCATGCTCCATTTTTACACAACCCTATTACCCCTAAAGACATTCAATGACAAAATCTAGATGTCTCAGTAACCAAGGAATTAAGAACAGATTAAGAACATTTCAGGTTCAAAGAAGGCAAAAACTTAAGAACAGCCAGCCTCAATCAAAATTTCCTGGTTCTTATAAAAGAATTAAAGGTACCCATTAGCCATGTTTGAAGAATGAGATCATGCTTAGGAGGTCGCAATGAACAGAATAGAGTTGCCACAAATTTCGGCCCTGTTATCCCATTTTTAACCTGATTCCAACTGAATCCAAATCCAGCTGTACCTCCTCGACACATCCGATTCCTACCAGATCCGACTTTGTTCCCTAGCCACCTAACCATCCTTGTTTTCTCCTGTTAGCGATAATTCCCACTGATTTCCACTTCATCTACATGTTTCCTCGTGCGTGTTCGTACTTATTGCCCTCCGTTCCCGCACCTTCCGTAGAAAACCACTGTTTCCCGCTCATTCCCGATCGTTCCTGACTTCATTCTTTGTTCCAGCTTTTAGAGATACATGTACAAATTGCTTTTACGCAAGTGGCTAATTGAGTCGTAAACAACTTTGGTAGAACAAAGGAACACAATTCGTTGAGTTCAACTAACAATATATGTCCGCAATGAAACCAAACACTTCAAAATCAAGAGCAATTCGAAATTTTGACCACATTGCAAGACCAAATAATACGGCTTGCACTTTTTGGACAGAAAAGGCTTCGTTCAAAAAAAGAAACGCGTTTCTAGGTACAGCAGACCGGGAGCTATTCGTGAAATTCGTTTATGAGGCTGAGTACAGAGGCAGAACGATAGGGAAGAAAGTGATTCAATGAAACAATTGTTTTCATTGTGCACATAGACAATAGAAATTCTTAAATAGAGAATAGAAATACCTATCTTTTGTTACAAGATCTTTTGTTACAACATTCCTGATTCCTAGGTATCTAGGTATCTATCTAGGTATCTATATAGGTATCTATCTATCTAGGTCTATTTCTTCCGGTTTGCCGAAAACCCCTGCATAATGTTTGAATTCTTCAAACATAAAAAGAGTGTAATGTTTTTTTGTAACTTCGTCATTATGATTAATTACAGTGGTTTCATAGATTTCTTTAATGCCTGCTTGATGAACAGATGTTGGATCACATCACATCAACAGGTAGCGATCAGACAATAAGGCTGTAGTTGTTATAACAGGTTATTGTTGTTGATCATATTGTTGGATCTTTCGGGATCTTTTCAGCGACAATGGAACGAAATCTAGTTAACCAAAATGCTGTGGCGTCGTGGTGTAATCCAGCTGACTCGTGGTGTCACAAGCTCAGTGTGGTCAGGGTTCGAGCCCAGCCACGGTAGCACCACAGCCAGGGTCGAGGTCTCGATTTGTTAACCTACTACTGAGATCCTAGCGACCGGCACTAAAACACTATTTCACCTTCACCTTCACCTTCCTTCGCTAGAAGACATAAATACATGTCAGTGGCCTTTGGATCAAGGACGATCGAGTAAATGCATTAGGATCTACTTATATTTTTACTTTCTTCTTGTTTTTCCTTGACTTTTGATGCAAGGAAGCAACTAACCTTCTTAGGGTTTGAGGAACGGACAAACTACACTTATTTCATGTATCGCTACAATCTTCACAACGACTAACCTCAAAACCGCTCATCTTTTATGGGCCAGTTGATCTCTGGGTAACAAATGTCAAGTTGTTGTTGCTGTTGTAGCCAGCGTGCAGCCTCAAACTCTTCTTTCGTAAAGATGAGTTGAGGCTGCACGCAGGCTATTGCTGTTTTGCTGTGGGCGACATTTGCTTCCTTAACTTTTGCTGTCGATTTGCTTTCAATTTGCTATCGATACACTCCTGTTTAAGAATATTGTAAGAATATTGCTCAGCCTCAGCTCCAATATTTGTGTCTCGTTTTTCAGCAAATGCCTGTCTTGCGATGTTAGAACGAAACTTCATGATTGTTAACGACATTCTTATTAATAATTTCACCAGCCGCCCCATTCTCAAATGTCAGACGCGTTTCGCTCTTAATGGAGCTCATCAGTGACATGTGTGAAAATCGAACCGGGGTTTATTGCGTGAGAAGCACAAGTGCTAATCACACGACCACCGGAGCTGGGCTAGCCTAGAGCTGGGCTGACTGGTGAGTAACATTCTTAGTGTTTTAATAGTTAAATTTTTCATTCACTCGACCATTTTCTCGTAATGGCATAATTTTCCTTATTACTATATTCCCCTGAAATCATATCACGTTTGAAAAAATAAGAATACTTTAAGAATATATTCAGGCTCAAAACGAACATTTCTTAAGAATAAGAAGGTTTTGCGGAGCTCCAAACCCGGCGTTTTCAGATCAGAGGAATGGCTTCCAAAAACACACATTCCAAAAACGGATCGTTTTCCGAATATCATACAATCATGACGCAATGAATTACATTTGAATAACATAACTAGTAATATATCAAGCAACCATAGCGTACCGCGTGACTAAATCCACTCCCCGAATCAAAGCTTACGTGCAATTCTCTGACCTGCATAAATTATGATAATTCATTGAACAACAACAACAAGAAGAAGAAGAACAACAACAACACGAGGTTCCCGAATAAGAATAGGTTACGCAGAACACCTCCCTATCTGAGCACTATCTTCACGCTAGCGAATCTATAATCACTACTGTGGTGGATAATCACTACTGTGGTGGTACTATTTGCATACTGTGGTGGCAGTTTTGGCGTACTGTGGTGGATAATCACTACTTGTGGTGGTTTACTATGCTTGCGGTGGTGGCAGTTTTGGCGTACTGTGGTGGATAATCATTACTTGTGGTGGTTTACTATGCTTGCGGTGGTGGCAGTTTTGGCGTACTGTGGTGGATAATCACTACTTGTGGTGGTTTACTATGCTTGCGGTGGTGGCAGTTTTGGAGTACTGTGGTGGATAATCACTACTGTGGTGGTACTATTTGCGTACTGTGGTGGTAGGTTTTGCGTACTGTGGTGGATAATCACTACTTGTGGTGGGTTATAATGCTATATGTGGTGAATACGAAATCATAGATAGCAAAACTCTATAGACCACAGCAAGTAAAACCACAAAATCCACCACAGTACGCCAAAACTGCCACCACTGCAAGCATAGTAAACCACCACAAGTAGTGATTATCCACCACAGTACGCCAAAACTGCCACCACCGCAAGCATAGTAAACCACCACAAGTAATGATTATCCACCACAGTACGCCAAAACTGCCACCACCGCAAGCATAGTAAACCACCACAAGTAGTGATTATCCACCACAGTACGCCAAAACTGCCACCACCGCAAGCATAGTAAACCACCACAGGTAATGATTATCCACCACAGTACGCCAAAACTGCCACCACCGCAAGCATAGTAAACCACCACAAGTAGTGATTATCCACCACAGTACGCCAAAACTGCCACCACAGTATGCAAATAGTACCACCACAGTAGTGATTATCCACCACAGTAGTGATTATAGATTCGCTAGCGTGATCTTCAGAATGACAACCATAAACCAATACGTAAACCCACAATGACTGCCATCTAGCCAAAAATTATCAATGATCACAAGGATATGCAAATCAGCCAATAATAAACTGATTCATATTAAAACAAACAATAGCGGGTCATATTTACCCAGCTGCATTATTAATAAGTTACAATCCTTGTCAATTTTTCTGTTACGTATTTTCTACTCGATGCAGTGCTCTATCAGACAAAAACAGTTTTTAGAAGTTTATGAAAACATGAAGATTTGCAGCTAGGAGCAAGCTGTCTTGATATACAGAAGCATGAAGATGGGAAATGAAATCGGAAAAGGAAAATACGCGAAAATGGACCAAGATGGAAATAGCGTAGGAACATATTTGGAGAATGGCAGTGAATCGCCACTTGTTATTCCGGCAAAAAATCGAAGTAATAAAACTGAATCTGGTTATCAGACTATAACTGTTATATCGAAAAGAAAGTGAGTACTTTGGCTGATAATAGAGTTTCCAAAGAGAATTAGATGTTGTCTAAAGATTCTTCGGTCAAAAAAGCAACTTTTTCAACTTATTTGCTACATGACTGCGGAAAGATATTTTGTGGATTTTACACTTGCAAAGATAAGCTAAAGACGAAATTTTGTTATTCTTTATGGTTACTGCAAATTGCTTCTTAGAGAGGAATGGAAATCAGAAAATATTCATATACAGATGTTTTTTAGATTAATTTGCTGTATTTCTTGATAATAAATTTCATAATTGTAACATGAAGTAGTCTTTGCCTTCGTCAGCAGCAAAAATCTGGAAGTTCGTGAAGTTTGAGAAATTCAAGTAGATTGAAGTTTAGAGTATTTGGAACCGTAAGCAATGCTTTTGCTCAATGACGTAATGGCAGAAAGAGCTTGCGAAAAGGGATGCTTCTGTCATGCAATATTTGTGTGAAGAAATCTCAGAAAACTAGTGCCAGTGCGAAGCATGGATCTTCATCATGCACAATTGTAGTAACGACGGCATTGCTAATGCAGGTGTTACTAATGTAAATGATTTCATACTCGTAAAAACAGAAAAGCATTCTAGCAAAGTACTCAAGCAAAACACTTGGTCTATTTACCACATTGCACTTGAACTATGTACCATATAACTGATAAAAGCAGTAATATCTAGAAACAGGTGGCACATCTGTTAAGGTTGTACATTTCTGTATTTCACTGTTACAAAAGCGGCAATACATAGAGACAGGTAGCGCATCTTCTGAGTTCAATGGTGACAACTCCCCCAAAAAATGTCCTAAATTCTCGAGACCCGCAACGCACACTCCAAACATAAGTGGCTATATACAGAGAGAAGTGACATATCTACTGAGGGGTGTGGGGTGCGACAATCTTCCTCCAGGCAAATGTCGAAACCCGAAATTGGGGAAAATATTCGTTATTGCAGGGCAATGTTCAAGGAAAATTCTCAAAAACCATTAACCACTGTTACCTAAAACAACAGAAATACAATTGGCAAAAATAGCGCAATTTAAATCTACCTTTGCACAACACCTAAAAAAGTGTGTACCTCGTTACACCCCTGTGTAGAGAACAGAGGGCTAAGCTCGCAAATGTATTGCTTTCTGGCAAAAACAGATGCATATTAGCTTTCTTTAAAAGAGACGTGATCATGACAGCAGCAGTGCACCCAACTTGTTGAATAAACCCGAGCTTGACAGGGCTCTCTATGAAAAGACCTAGGACAGAATTGTTGACTTTTATTCTCGAAACCCCCAAAATGTTGACCAAATTTTCACAGGATTAAAGTACGTAAAGTAAAGTTTTCTAGAGATCCTCGTTATTTTAGCCCTCAAAGTTTCCGACCCAAAATATGTCAACTTACTCAATTTTAGACCCCAGAAAGTCCTCAAAATACCAGGCCCAAAATTTGTTCATCTGTCTAAAACTTCAGACCCCAAATATGTTCATTATAACCCCCCGTCATAAAATTCAACGATAATTCCTTGAAAATCAAAGCTCCTGGAAACAATCTTCCTGAAAAGCAAGGCTCTTTGAAAACATGAAATCTTGCAGGAAAGCTTATGGGTAAAATACCATTACAACATAGTTACTGTATACCACTAAAGGTCTGGCAAACAATGCTACGTGCATGTTCAAGTGCAACCAAAGCATATCCTTCATAAGATTCGCTTTATTCGCATGCATTTACACAGGTAGCGCATGCTCAAAACTAAGGATGCAGGAAATGTCGTTTTTTCCCTGAAAGTGTACTGAAATACACTTAATGGCAACAAATAAAAAGCAGTATAATAAACGTTATGCCTCATGAGATAAAATTTTATTATTTAAAGTAATTTTTATTTAAAATTAGCCTATATTTAGATTTAAACAGACAATATTGTCGCTTTTAAAATAAATTAAAGAGAATGTTTTCATACATCTGTTTTTATGTATTAAATGCAAATTAAACTCTGCATTTGGAAAATCTATGATAGTCTTTGAAGTTAGCCTAAATTGTCAAAATTCAACCCTATATTTGCTTGAAATTTTAATAAATATTAAGCATGTTTAAGCCCATCTTGAAACCAACAGCACCCACAAAAGGAAAGCAAAATTTAATTGAGTTGGCTGTTGCATATAACTGACCTAAAAGTATATTTTCTGTTAATACCTTCACCTTTTAGGCCATGATCAATCTTGATTCTCAGCTGAAACAGCCATGCAATAGGCAGCACCCAAACCAAGGTCAGCTTCATTGGCAGCCGATACGATTCATTCCATGATTAGTTTCTTAAATTCTGACTTACATCAGCAAAGTAGAAATGCTGCATCGCTTCATCAGCTGATATTCGATTCGCAGGATTGAGAACTAAATGTTTCTAGGAAAGAAAAACGAAGAAATCACAAATAGCTGTAAAAACTCAAGTGAGATTTAATTGTTCACACTCTCCTCCCTCTCGTCCAAAACAGCAGAACCACGACTGTCCAACTGTCCATGGCACCAAATATAACACCAAAATATGGTATAGTAAAATACACTACATAACCCGATTGCAGTGGACATAAAGCCGTCTGCGCGCCGGATACATTGCTGTTCCAACGCTACGACAAAACTATACAATGTACTCTGCCAGAGCAAGAAGCATAACAAAGTAGGGTCCCCTCACACAGCAATGACTTGACGCTGATGACCATATTGGAACTAGGCTTACGATGGCGATAAAAACGATTACGTCTTGCAAAAGGCCTTTGCATGATGCTTGGATCCGTGGCAGAATTAGGTTCCCAATGCATGCGGATATCAGAATAGACGGAGTTTTACTTTGAACAGACCCTAAAACACGCAGTATTACCCAAGTAATTTTTTCGTTTTAAGAATGCAAAGTATGAAAATGAAGCAAAGTTTGATTTCGTAAAATTTCAATACGACGATTGAGAAATGATCTACAGTGTAAATGATTTCAAAAGCATTTACAAATACTGGTGATTGTGATTCTGATACTTTAGCCCAGGCCAAAAATTATTGGTCAAACATCTGAGATTTGCTTTAAAAGCAATTTTTGGCCACGTCCAAAAACATGACAAGTAGAATTCACTTAGCAAGTCTTCTGAAAAACTTCGAAAACATTTTATACCTGTATCGAGAAAAATATTGGACGAGTAATGTTGTGTTGTGGCCAAACGGTCAAGCAATTTGTTTTTTAGTAAAATTCAAATGCTTGATCAACAATGTTTGATCGTTTGGAAAGGTCCTTACCTGCAGAAGATCCCGTCCTGCAGCTGTTAAAGTTGGTACAACTGTTTGGAATGAGATTGACTGGGCAATATTGAAGTCCTGTTGGAAGAAGCATTTGCAGTTAGATGCGACGACAAGCACGACAAGCTGAAAGAAATACAGTTAATGTTTCCCATATATACAGGATATCGATATACAGGATTTCCAATGAAGATGATTTCTGATATGCTAATGAAGACAGTGGCGACAGTTAAACTACAATCCTGGACAGAAGTTAGGAGACACATAGATATTCTTCATGACACCGCAATACCGTACTGGGGCAAATGTATGGGACCCCTTTTGGGGAAGGAAACTGGAGAGTACGAATGGAATACGAAAGTTCTATAACTGAGAAAGAATATTTACCAAGACGGATACATTTAGCTCAGGGTGGTCGAGTGCACAAAACGCTTTCCTCCTTACACGCTATTGAGCCCCTTGCTAGCCAAAGAGCTTTTTATTTTAGAAATATTACATTTCATAGATCGTAGAAGAAGTGCTAACCCCTGACAAATAGTATAATTGGAAAGCAAATATATATTTCATCAAGAACGGTTCATAAAGGCCCTTTTGACTATTAAAGCATTTATGAATACACAGATATGTTTGCGAAAGACATTAATATTATATATGTGAAAGAAAAACATATATAATTGATAAATAGGGACTCCCATGATACGATATAAGCTTTTCTAGAAATTGCTTTTAATGGCACAACGTTGAAACGCATAGCAGGGAACCTTTTCGTCATCCACTAATTTGTCATACGAAATGCAGCAACTGTGCTCTGTTACAATCTATAACACCTCTCTGATCCCCAATCAGGTTCAAACAAAACTACGCAACGCGAGCTTCGAAACACCGCACTCGAAGACTGTTTCAAGGAACGCTATCGTGCACATGTCTACACGGTTAACTGATGTAGGCCTACCTACTTTATTTCAAGAATACAGAGAGACACTTGCAAAAGTCTGGACTGGATTGGCTCCACTTTGGTTGGTGAAAAAATCGAATTACTTTTAGGGTACGTTTTGAAATTAATTTTTGAGCACATTCATGGCTCCCTGCCACTAGCAATGGCTATGCGCAGAAAAACGTTAACAATGAAAATTAATAATTAGCCTACTACAATTAGCCATTTAAATTCAGCTGTTCTGTAATACAGTAACTTTTTGGATACAGCTAGATTTTTGGATATAGAAATTTTTGGGTTTTAATAATGAGGTTTTTACTTCTTAGCGTGCTGAAAAATTGCCTCCATTGAGCCCCATGTTTCAAGTGCCCCTCCCCTAGGGTTCAAAATAGTATACCTTATAATCTGGCAACTTCGTGACTCCAGGCCAGGTATCTTCAGACGGAGTACCTAGAAGTCTATAAAATGAAAAAGAGTTCAATTACAAGGGAAATGACGTGAAGGATAAATTATTTATGTGTCTTGCTTGGAAGTTAATTTTCAATTACCGTTGAATCAATCATTGGGATTTTCGACATCATTATCTTGTCGTTGTGGTGTCGTGGTCTAATCAAACTAGCTTGTGATGTCGTTGTCTGAGCGAACCCCAGTAAGGTCGGGGCTCGAGTCCCTGTTAAGTATCGTCACATCAAGTTCCGAGCTCCCGTTAGTTCATCTACTTATGGGAACCTAGTTGTTGATGCAGAATATACCGCTTCATCTTCACTTTCACAATTACACGGGTTTTTTATAAGGAACCTTTGGTCCGAGTTGAGGCTTGAGTTCCTTATAAAGGTGTTCCTTATAAAAAAACGTGTATACAAATGACACTCCCAGAGTTTACTAGAGATTTCATGAGCACATGTAGAAGTTTGTTGTATTTTTGTACCATTAGCTAAGTAAGATATCTAAAAATATTTGCTAAAGACAATATTCAAGGCAATTTTCAAGATAGTCGATTTTAACGCCATTCCCCAAAAGTGAATCTCCATAAGAAACTTAATCAAAGGCATAGAATATATGCATTTGGAGCAAAATAATTAACTAAAAAATAGAAAATATTAAGAGAAACCTGAATATTCGCTTTAACTGATCATCAACGTCACTTCCTGGAAACAGTGGTCTGCCACCGTTAGCCATTTCTGGAGGAAAAAGACAACTCATTAAAAGATCTCTAACTTAATCACTTGAACGCTGGAACAAAACTAAAAGTAGGGCGAATATTCGATTCTTAATAAATAAGTAACTACAGTTTGGGTACAAAAGAATTGCAACGCTTGACCTAAAATGGTGGCCAAGAGTAGCCGTAGGCCCAAATAACAAAATTTACATAACAAAGCCATGACGGCTCATGGGCTTCGCGGACTTGATTTAGGCGGGAAAATGTTCTCAATTTCATTGACTTTCATTTAGAATAAAAATTAAACAATTTATTTGTTGCTTCTTGTGGAAAATAATGAAAAACCTTGAAGCAGTGCCTTCCAGATTTCGAGCGAAATATTTTAAGAGTTGTCTTGACAAACGATGTATGAACCACTTATCCAGACTTTTGGTACAAATTGTAATGGTTTTTCGACACAAAACACTTGAAACTTTTATGTATCATTTTAATTTTCGCTCCAAGTGTACGTTTAGAGAAGAATTTGGGGTTAAAATATTTTGCTCGAAACTGCTTCAAGGTTTTTCATTATTTTCCACAAGATTATTATTCTAAATGAAAGTCAATGAAATTGTGAATATTTTCCCGCCTAAATCAAGTTCGACAAAGCCCCTGAGCTGTAAATTTTGTTAACCCTGTTATGTAAATTTTGTTATTTTGGCCTACGACTACTGTCGGCCGCAATTTTTGGTCAAGTGTTGCAATAATTTTGTTATTTTGGCCTACGACTACTGTCGGCCGCAATTTTTGGTCAAGTGTTGCAATACTTCTGTACCCTAAGTGTAGATAAGTGAAGTACTCGAGTTTCTTGATTTGAAGAGAATAACAAAATTTTGATGATCGTTTTGCGAATAGTGTTATATGGGTACTATACCTGCAAATATGCATCCTGCCGACCATAAATCAATAGACGTTGTGTACATCTTTGCTCCCATAAGAACATCTGGAGGACGATACCACAAAGTAACAACCTGTGTATGAAACTTGTGTCTACAAAGATCATCATGATTAAAAGCAAGCATTTTGAACAGAGTCAATTTAGGTTATACGTTATGATAACAACTTTCATATGTTATGATAATAAAGCATTTAAATTGTTACCTCTGCTGAGAAGCATCTAACAGGAATTCCAAACGCTCTGGCTAGGCCAAAATCAGCTAGTTTCAGCTCACCATTCTACAGCAATACATAAAAACTACGATTAACCATTAAAAAGACAAAATTGGGAATAAGTGAACTTTCTGAAAAGTGAGTTCTTCTCAAACGTTTTTATCAAAGATACAGTTAAGGGCGTGTTTCAAGGCAATCCTACTGTAAGCACGTTCCGATTTGTATTTTAGGAAACAGTTTCTTTTATGCTTTTAAATCAATTAAATTCTCTTAAATTTCGATAATTCTCGATAATTTTGATTCATGTGAACATGCATCAATACTCTGTTGGCTTCAATTACAACTACGCTTGTAACAATAACTTATTGCAGAGTTGGATAAAGTTTTCATTAGAACTTGGGCCGGATATTCAAACCTTTCAATCGGACACAGGGCCCAGAAAACCACGCGACTCTTCGACCTCAGAGTTTGCGGGGAAAGGGGAAAATTAGGAAGGAATATATTTACAGCCTCATCCTTTTCTTGCTTCCCATCACCAAAAAAGTTTTCCTTCATCAAATCTAAATCTGGCAGCAATATGTAATATGTGTTGAATACTAAACTTAAATCTAGAGATATAGCAGTTGTTTTGGCATAGAATCTCACATCCACCGGCATTGGCAACAAGTTAATCATTAGATAGAAGATTTGGAGTCAGATTGTTCATGTTCTGTGGTTGTTTGATGATTGGTGGTTGTTGGGTCTGTCTTCAGCACCGTAGTAAAAAGATAACGTTGGTGGATGGCAATGTCAAAACTATATTAAAGAACATGTGGACAGTGATGAAAAATGCAAGAACCCCAGCAAAACTGTTGTTCTATTGTAACTATTTAACTTTTTTTGTTTTATTTATTGCCTGCACGTCTGAAAGTTCAGTAGAAACCCAACGACACTCTTTGTCCATGGTCAAAGGTTGGGTTCGAAAAAATTAGGAGCGTTTTCAAAGCAAAGATTTAGGTCACAGGAAGATTTCACCCGGAATAAGAATAGGTGAAACTTTCTCAAAGTCTGCACGGAAGGTGAAGGTATAATGGTGTGTTTATCGCCAGTCACTAGGATCTCAGAAGTAGATAAACAAACGATACCTCGACCCCGGCTGTAAGCTGCCTTGGCTATAGCCCCCGACAACACGAAATTATTTAACCAAACGGATGAAATTTTGACACAGTGCATTATATCTATTATGTAAATTGTTGGTCAATGCAGATGATGTAGTGATCGCTTGTTTTTTTTCCTCAATCAGAAATATCCCGAGACATGGTACCGTTGACTTAAATCGACTTACTTATTCTTGACGAAAGGTACCCAATGTCTGCTAATATCAAGGCCTTTTAATCAAGATTGGTAATTTTTCAAAATTTCGTCCCCATGCTAAGGTTGACGGAAGAACTGAAGCTGAACGAAAAAGACACGATTAGAGCCAGTCACTAGGATCTAACAAGTAGATGAAGTAACGAGACTTCCACCCTGGTTATGACGTTGCCGTGGCTGGGGCCCGAATCCCTCGAACCCCGACCTTACTGGGTCCCGGACACCACCAACTAGCATGGAGCACGACACCACAACACCTTCTACAATTTTTAAACCCTTAAAAAGAAAGCGATCTTGACAGTTTAAGAAATCGCCAACAACCATTTTCTGTTCCTTTACTTAAGAAAACGATCCTAAACAACAGCATGCTCTGTTCGTGAAATGCCCAAGGAAAACACTACCACCAGTGCAAGAAACAAACGGCAGAAACATAGAACTGTTAAAAATCTGAAACAAAGGAACTTTGAATGCAAACCTTGTTGATAAGTAGGTTCTGAGGTTTTAAATCTCGATGCAAAATATTATTCCTGTGGCAATAAGCCAAGCCTCGTAGTAACTGGAACATGAACGACTATAAAAAACAGACAAATAACTCTATTTCATTCCTTATTACTACGAGTACTGAAAAGCATATCATAAAGATAGCTGCTTTGGAGAAAATGAGATAACGAAATGTTTTCAAATACCTTGACAACGAGGGGATCAATCTCGCCTTGGCAAGTATCAAAATATTTCTTTAAATCCTAAAAATGAATTGTTGAATTTAAGTCCAAGAAAAGCTAGTGTCAGATGTAATAGATATGTGTCAACAAATCCTACGAAGCTGTATTCATGCTAGAAGAAAAATTGGCAGAGTTTGGCCACTTTGTTAGCTGACTGAACAACATGACTGATAATATTGGCCGAAGATTGATCAGGATATGAAGTTCACCCAACATTTTTCAGTGGATTGACATCGTTTTGCCACCTGAGTTGGCTCAACGCATGAGTCTTAGCAAAGGCGTTCACTTTCGGAACATAAAAACAAAAACAGACAGCTTTAATAGTCTTTAAAAGCATTGTGCCACTACAAGTAGACGTTATAAATAAGGAGCAATTCATTCTATCAAAATTTGCGGAAAAAAGTTAATTGAATAGTTGAAACCTGGCATCAAAACTAGAGTGGCTCGAGCCAGTTTTATATTGGTCTAATGCCTAATTCTGAAATCGTTAGCGAAATTTTGGCCCTGTTCAAACTTCAGCAAACATCACCCAACATGACATTGGCTAACCCAACAAGGTGGCTAAACGTTGCCAACATCTTGGTGAAATGTTTGCTACTTTATGCCAGGGCTTAATGCTAGTTTTTCATTAACTAAACGACATTAAACATTAAACGACAAAACTTGTTAGGAAGATAAACACAAACGCCGAACGCAATCGTTTGAATGCATACGGTGACTTAGGAAAGAAATAGCTCAGATATCAATAATATCGTATACTTACCTGATCACAATATTCAAACACAATAGTCAGTTTAGAAAGGCCATTCATAACATCAAATACCCTAGAAAAATAAAACTACTTTAAGAGACTTTGAAGGTGAAGGTGAAGGTGAAATGGTGTTTTAGCGCCAGTCGCTAGAATCTCAGTAGTAGGTTAACTAATCGAGACCTCGACCCTGGCTGTGACGTATTTAGTTAGCTTGTAAGGTAGATGATCAGTTAGTTAGTTAACTGATTTTTTTGGTTTGTTAGTTAGTAAGTGAGTTTATTAGTTAGTTAGTTAGTTAGTTAGTTAGTTAGTTAGTTAGTTAGTTAGTTAGTTAGTTAGTTAGTTAAATAGTTGGTTAGTTAGTTAGTTAGTTAGTTAGTTAATTAGTTAGTTAGTTAGCTAGTTAGTTAGTTAGTTAGTTAGTTAGTTAGTTAGTTAGTTAGTTGGTTGGTTAGTTAGCTAGCTAGTTTGTTTGTTAGTCAGTTATTCAGTTAGTCAGATAGACAGTAAGTAAATAAGTTAGTTAATTAGTTAGTTAGTAAGTTAGTTAGTTAGTCAGTTAGTTAGTTGGTTAGTTAGTTAGTTAGTTAGTTAGTAAGTTAGTTAGTTAGTTAGTTAGTTAGTTAGTTAGTTAGTTAGTTAGTTAGTTAGTTGATATTTCAGTTTTTGTTAAGTTATTTAATTAGTTACTTTGTTAGTTAGTTAGTTAGTTACTTGCATAGCAAGGTACGTTAGTTAGTTAGGTAGGTAGGAACGTAGTTAGTTCGTCATTTTTAGTTATTCATTTAGTAAGTTACTTAGTTAGCTTTTATTTCCTTAGATTTAGTTAGATAAAGTTAGTTTGTCAACTAGTTACTTAGCTAACTTGTTAGTTATTATGTTTGTTTGATACTAAATTAAGCGATTAGCAAACCTGCAAAATACACTTACTTCATCAGTTTGCGGCTTCCTTACGTGGATAGCTATCAAAACTTATATAAGGTTTAGCATGTCGCCTGTTGTCTGTGTCATTAGCTCGTAACCTATCCAGTAAGCCAGAGTAATGTAGTTATGTAGACAGTTAGTTAGCTAGTTTGCTAGCAAATGCAACAAACTATCCATCAATATTTTTGATAAGCATGAACATGATCTGGAATCCTACAAATTACTTTTTCTGGTGATACCTATCTGATTAGTTGACTACACTATCTAATGCCCTTCAACTTCTCTTAAACATAAAGAATTACTTACCTGACAATATTTTTATGCATCAGTTCTTTTAGAATACATATTTCCCTCAATGCTGAACTTGGTATCCCCTAAATCAAAACAGGACACTGATTATAAGAAACCATTTTAGATTGTTGTGTAGAAAAATGTTTGCAGAGGTTTATATCACTTGATCACAGTCTAGGACAGCCTTCACATGACAAGTTTCAGACCGGTCTGAAACTTTGAGCAGCAAGGTCAGCTTGAGTTTGAAAATTGAAATGATAAGGGGCCTTCTATTGGGGGAGGGATAGCTGGTTAATACATGCCTTATCAATAAGATATGGTGATAGGAAAAATACAAAAATTATAAGCATCACTATTACCTCTTCATCTTCATCCAGTCTAACTCTTTTTAATGCAACAACCTCGTGAGTCTCCTTGTGCTTTGCTTTGTAAACAGTTCCATAGGTACCTTGAAGAGAAGTAATAAGACATTCTCATTCTCTGAATGAAGTTGACTTATTCAAAGGGTTTATGATTAAGATTCGTGCCAATAAGACTCCAGGAGGTTATGAAACTATGTAGGAGAGAAATTCATTACTGCCGTACCCAAAAGGGAAGCCCATTTATTAAAGGGCAGGGAGAGACTTTCTAGTTGCTTGTTAGTGGATGGGAATACAGAACATACAAATGGCTACCACAGTACCAATTGATACCTAAGACAGAGCTCTGACATTCAGAGATATTTTTTAACACTTTCAGAGATAAATGGCTAAAATGACCTATTTTACTCAGGAAACCCTGCTTTCAGAAGAGGAGCAAGACAAAATTTCTTTTCACAAATACTCTAGAATCATGGAATGGGTTCCTGATGAGATGGTCAGCCATACAACAGTATTGCATTTGAAAAAACTTTATGATAGCTTCCACTACAAACACAATTACAACGTTGGACTTTAAGCCTGTTAATGAGTAAGCCACAGATTACCTTCACCAATTTTTTCAATTTTTTCGTATTTGTCCATGCTTTTCTTGACAATGATGATGAAATCTAAAAGTCCTTGTTTCTAGCAGTACATTGTTAAATTGATCAGCTTACCTGTAAAAAAGGAAATGTAGTTTTTTTCAAAAAAAGAATGGTCCAAGCTGATACAAAATTTCTGTAAAGATATTATTGTTTTACGAAAAAAATGGAAAAGATTTCCAAGAAATTTTTAATACTTCCAATGCCTTAATCAATCTGTGCTTTCCATGGAGTGTGGTACAGAAGTGCTTATCTTTTTCTATCAAGACGAGCTTATATCTGACAAAATACTTTTTGCCTTGCTGTTATAAAGAAATCATCAAATTTAGCAGCTGCTTTCTTAAAAGTCCCTTGACCCAGAAGTTTCAAATAGACAGCTCAGTAGGCTTAATCTTTGGAGTACAGCATTTGAACAATTGATTTGACTCTTGTTCTAATTTAATATGTGGATTTTATCCCCATGCAACTTTTTGATTGCAAGCCACAGGTTCTATAGACTGATCGTTGATTCTGCTTTTGATTTCAATCACTATGAACAAGTGATTAGAGTCACCAGCTCTCAAAATCAAAGCAAAGTGAAATGACAGAGGGAGTCACAAGGTGTGGTCACACTTAGTCTATAGCATTATGTTAATGGTGCACCCTCAGATTCTTTTGTTGAAAGCATATTGTGGACCAATGCAACTTTTGTTTGGGTGGTTTCAAACTGAAGCTTTTGTTAAAATATTTTTTAAGTCATTTTATTTAAATCATTACATCTGCACAAGCCAATCTGCAGAATGAGTTAACAGTGCACTCCAGATATTTTTGTTGAAATCAAGTGATACATTGACCTACTTTTTGTCTTCTTTAAGTTGTGTTGCACTGTACTGACAAACCTTTGTTTCAATGTTTTGCCCTGCATTCTTGGTTGTTTCACCTGACTAAATGATTAGTAACTAACTATTTATCACTTGTTGGGTCACTAAAACAGTGACCAGTGTGATAATCAAGGGTTTGGGGGCAGAACCCACAATATTATCAATCAAATAATTCTAAAACTACAAGAAAGAAGTTATCTCTGTTATTTCAGCAGATCGGGGGAAATTTTCATGGTAGCTTTGGCGCTCATTTGAGGAGCAGGTTGGGCTAAAAGAAAATTGGGAAAATCAGAGGTCAAACGAAATGGAGGTTTGGGCCAAATCAACAATTAACAACATTTTTAAAATGGACCTTAATCTAGACTATCTATAATGGACCACAGTGTATGTATGTGATATTTTCCTGAGCCACACTCAAAATTTTCTTTGAGTTTAGTTGTATTGGTAGTTCTATTACGTAAAGAAAATAAGTTGAAATATCACATTGAAATTCTGAGAAAAACAATAAAATGACAAGTATTTCTATGGGGAGTGGAGGTTTGAGCAACAGCACGGCAGACGCACATACCTATACTACGACCATGCAACCTGGCACCTGCTTAGTAGGCTCTCAACCATTAATTTAGGCCAGCTGGTTTAGGCCTACCTATATCTGGGCTATAGGGTGTTTAATACGGCCTAGCCTTTTTGTTTTTGGCTTTATGTGAACTTCAGGAAAGACAACTTACCACTCGTCGTCGTAGGTAACCATTCAAATTGTCTTTACATCAAACGATCAAAGTTTAAAAACATCTAATGTCTTATTCTTTGTGTAATACTCTTTTTCTTCAGCGAGAGAAAAGTAAAAACGTCAAACGTCTGCCAAACAGCCGTGAAACGATAAGCAACAACAACACAAGCATTAGGCCACGAAAACGATCAATACTATCGCTCAAAGTTATGTGTTGGTTGGGGAGAAATTGAAGTGAATAGAGAACAACAGGTGCACACATGGGAACATTGTTACCCATTGTTCTTTCACCTTCAGCAATTTTTTACCTTTCAGTTTACTTTTATGTGAGCATTTGAAAAAGAGGAGTATATTGAATATACAAATTTATTGAATACACGAATTTCGTTTTTCTGAATTTATTTACTTATAAGAAGCAAAATTGTTCAAATAAACGGTAGAAAGCTTTGACAAAAAAGATACAAATGTTGTACTTTCTACTTTCTTCTGGTTAAAGATTGTTAGTATGCAGTTATACATTTAAATCTTTATCTTATTCTCTTGAATAGTTTGAATTTCTGTAGTAGAGATTACAATGATGTCAATTATCCTAATTACAAGGCACATCATTACTGTATACTTCACGACCCAAGAGAAGCAGAGCTTGTGTTTTCTTTGGCCGTTGAATTAAATGATGAAGTAGATATTTGCTAAATAAAATTGTCCATCTTTTCTGAAAAACTTTGAAGTTTGAAGGTCTGGCTCCCGGTATCTTTGGCCCTCAAGAAAGTCTGCAGCCCCAGCTCTTGGGTCGTAATATGCTGTCCCAATGCCATTCAAAGCAATGAATAACCGAGGATTAATGGCAGCAGTTCCAAGAAAAGAAATTTGATATTTAAAACATCGAGACTAAAAATCTTTTATCCACAAATATCAAAAAGTAAGGAAATAAAAGCAAGATTCACTGAATGAAAAGGGCATTAAAGTGGTGGAGCAAAATGTTCCACTGGTGGGGCAATTGGAGGGGCTGGTGGGGAATTGCCCCACCATTTTGTATGTTAAAAAATGCCCTGATTGCAAGCAAAGTCTTTTTCGTAAGACTTAATGCATACATTTAATAAGCATATTTACAAACAAGCATCTATTTGGGAACGCAGATTCGCATTAGCATTACTGCTGATGAGATAGTGTGTTTATGACCCAAAATTTGCTATGAATACTCATGTATACTCATGTATGCCCTGGATACTCATTTACCGACCTCTTTTACGGACTTCTAGTTCAGTGAATTGTATAATTTTTTGGAATTTGGGTCTAGTCACGGCCTACCCAAGGGGCAGCTAAGGGTTTCTGTTATCACAATATTGTTCTTGGGAATGGTCATGCTTCCCACCAACCGAGTAGTCCGACCGACTCGAATGATTAGAAAGGAATTTAGCAAAGGATAATATTGAATCTAGAGTATCATCGACCAGTCTAGCCTAGGGTATCTACCTAGCGTAGTAGGGAATAGAATCTACCTGTATGCCAGGGTATCAAATCTTGGATATCAACGAATCTAAACCAGGGTTAGGGTATCCAACAATGTAGTGTATTCATGAATCTAGCCAACTGTCTTCGTAATCAATTATATGTTTTTTCTTGGGCGTTCTCTTGAAATTTCACAACCGTGTGTGTCTTTCTTGTTTCTTCAGTCTCTGATGGTGCAACGAGTGCTCGTGACACTGGAAGTTTACTAAATATAAATCTTTTTACAGTGGTATTACCAAAGCTGAAGATTACTGCATTGACAGCAGCATTACTAAACACCATTGTATATGCAACGTATGATAGTATATCAATTCGCAGTGGAGGATTGACGCCCTTGTTAAACTTGTAATGGGCAAAAACCGCGGAGGCAATGTTATATGGGAAATAAAGAACAAGTAATGCTCCGAGCAATATACGAATTGCTTTCGTTGCAGATAACTCGCGTTTCACCTCTCTGTTCGCCCGAGATACACTCATATCGCCCAACATTTTCTTGTAGTTTTCAGTATGTAAACTTATCTTGCGAAAAACTAAGGTATACAGTGTGAACATGAACAGAACGCCAATAATGTCTGAAACATTTAAGCATAGCTGTAATACAAATGACGGGATGTACACTGCTATGTATGCTATAATGATAGACATAGCGAAGCTTACAGCAGCAATGATCTTCATTCTCGTTTCGTTCATAAATCTGCTGTACTGATTAAGCTTTGTGACATGAATATACCTATCCACGGACACAGCTAAAAGCATGAAGAATGAAAAATAAGCAAATATAAATGCCACGCACTGAGTAACCAATTCGAATGCACAACTCTGAAAGTGGCTGTTCGTCAATGCAAGACTCGTTATAAGAGGCAGCACGAATATTCCAGTGCACAAATCTGATATGTTCATCAACAGAATGAATTTGTTTGTGATTGTATTTAACTGCTTAGTCTTGTAAAGAGAATATATCAGTACCGTATTGGCAATCGTAGTAACCAGCGACAACAAGCCTGTTATAACAGCCCAGATCATCAAATGATATTTTGGCATGTCCAGAGGCCATAAAGATAAGCATTTGAAGGAGTTTGATGCTGTTGTATTTGCCATTTCAGATTGACATGTTTGATGGATGCTAAAACAGGTTTTAATATTTGACTCACTGCAGTGCTCTTAATGTTTAAGCGCCTTCAAAACACCTGAGGAGTCCATCTAAGTGCCTTTGAATGTAATTCAAATGAGAAAGTAATTACTCAGGAGAGCTGAAGATTTCGATCACACGCCATAACACATTCAAATCTCTGTGAAGACAAAATTCAATTCATTATCATTGACGATTTCTGCAAAACACCTGTCTTGAAATTTTCTATACTAACGAAACAAATCTAATCTGCCTTTTTGGACTTTAGCAAGACATCCAACAAACAAGTTTATAAAAGCAAATAGTTGCCTAGTTCTGAATGTCAAACTGTATTAATTTGGTAAATACACCTGAACGTATGTGGGCTGATGAAAAATGAGTTATTTCAGATGCAAATTTCCTTTAAATTTATATTTAGAGACTAGAGAGGCATCTGATATAGTATTGAGCTATGGCTAAACTAGGAGACATGTCGCGCGCGACACTGTATTCGGCGTGTCTCCCAGGATGGCTAAACATGCGAGTGACAAGCGAGCAACATGTCCCCAAGTCATTTGCATGTCGCGGAGACAAGAAATGTTTCTGTTGTCTCCCAGAAACATTTGCGTGTCTCTTGCTACAAATTTTGTCGCGCGCTACAAAGTTTCCGAGGTGGTTAAACTGGGAGACACCCAGAGGACATCAATGTCGCGCGACATGTCTCCTAGTTCAGCCAGGCCTTAATATTTGCCAAATATGACATTAATTCAGAGTTACTTAATTCAAATTGCCTTTAAAGAGAACATGACCAACAAGAAAACCTTATTTTTCTTTCCCGAAGCACTTTCAAGTTTCAAGCAGAAAATTTTACACGTAACCAACCAAGCATTTCACTTTTGTCTTCAATAGTTATTTATACTAGATAATCTATCTAACTCTTTACCTATGATTTTAAATAGTTGTTGATGAAAATTGATGTTGAATTGGAAGTTGGAAGACAAAATAGGAAGAAATGGAAGACTTGAGCCATAATTTCCC
This sequence comes from Chrysaora quinquecirrha, assembly GCA_014526335.1. Lineage (NCBI taxonomy): Eukaryota > Metazoa > Cnidaria > Scyphozoa > Semaeostomeae > Pelagiidae > Chrysaora > Chrysaora quinquecirrha. The sequence goes on from JACTAT010000031.1 coordinate 607,890, forward strand.
CACAACTCCATAATTTTCGCCTCTGTGTATCTTATAAGTTTAAGATCCGACCAGTTCTTGTCTTGACATGTCGAGATACGTTAACTGTTGGTTGGGGTTAGTTCTATCGTATCGTTGGTCGACATAGGCCTAGCTTAAGAGAGCTGGGGTGATTAGACAATTCTAAACCAAAAAAGACGATAGGAACCAAAGCAAACGTCTCAAAGCAAGCGTCTCGTGGTATTCTAGAAAAAACAATAAGAATACTTTTTTACAATGATATTTTCATTCAAAAGCATTTTAAATCGTTTTCTTCGTGGAAATTACTAAGACCAAACCCATCGCACCTGCTGAGCACCAGTGGGCATGATGGCCTTCTTCAATCAAATGTTTTGATTTTTCTGCTCAGAGACAAGAGTGCCACCCTCTCCTAAGCGGGTTCAGAGTTTCGATTTAATTAATTTTAAGGTTAATGGAAAATTCTAAGTTCTTTTATAGTTCTTAATTAAATTATATAGCAAATAATTCATTAAATCAAAGTGGATACTGTGATAGAATCATTCAAAAATGGATCCTGAAGACGAAGGTTTAGACAAGCGAGAAGACTGCGGTTCCTTCATAAAAAACTGCTGTTGTGGAATTACAAAACGAATAAACCGGAGATTGCTTATATCAAAATTATTTTATTATTTCTTTTGGTCTGCTTATGGCTCGTTTTTTCCATTGCTGGGAGTTTATTTCAAACAAATCGGAATGAATCCAACTCAAAGCGGTTTGCTGGTTGGCTGTCGACCTTTGATAGAGTTTGTAAGTGCTCCAAGTATGGGTTCGCTTGCAGATCGTCTAAACATGAGGAAACTAATGTTGCTTTTTAATATGTTATGTTGGATGGGTTTTGTTTTTCCATTCGCATTCATCAAGCCAGCGGATAATACATGCCATCGTTATATGATGCTAACGAAGAATTTAACAGAATTTGTCACACAAGAAACTTCAGAAGTTCAACAATTGCTAAAATCTAATAACCCAGAAGAACCTCATGTAATACCTCACCAAAAAGGGGTTGTTGTTTTCAGTGAGGACAGCATTCACAATGTATTTTGGTTGTTGTTTTTTTTAACTTTAGTTGGCGAATTCTTCGCCTGCCCAGCGACAACCCTCGCCGATACTGCAACACTGGATTACTTGGGGGAGCAAAAAGAGAAATATGGCAGACAAAGAATGTTTGGCAGCCTCGGTTGGGGCTCAGCAATGCTTGCTGTTGGTCTCGTTATCGACCGAATGCCCAGCTATCAGGTTTGTGGTGTGACAATAAGTAAAGATTACACTTATGCTTTTTATTTCTTCCTTGGTTATATGATCATAGCTGCTTTGATAGCCACACGATTTTCTTTCAAAACTGAACTTCAACAGGAAGTAACGAGAAGCAAGCCAAAAGACGCATTCAAAGTTTTCTTGCAAACAAAATACGTTGTTATAATTTTTGTTGCATTTTACGCTGGACTTGGTATGGGACTTGCGAGAGTATTTCTATTTTGGCATTTAGAAGACCTCGGTGCGCCACCAACACTATTTGGACTATCTTCAGCTTTTGATCATGCTGCAGAAACAATCACCTATTTCTTCATGGAAGCCATTATTCATTACATCGGCCATATTGAAGTCATCTGTATTGGTCTGATGGCAAATTTCATTAGATTTATATGTATATCATACCTTATCAACCCTTGGTTAATTCTACCACTTGATATCTTACAAGGCTTCGCACACGCGGGGATATGGGCCGCATTAACTAGCTACATGGGACGAGCAGCACCGCCTGGCTATAACGCTGCCGTACAAGGTGTTTTACAAGGGTTTTATTATGGACTGGGTCGAGCTGTTGGCGCGATTATCGGTGGTGTCGTCACACATTCTCTGGGCACAGACAAAACGTTCCGGTTTTATGGATACGGTACGATGCCTGTTTTGCTTTTGCTGTTTATTGTATCGAAATTATTCACTAAAAAAGAACAAAGCGACGATGATTCCGGTGTGGAAATGTCCAAAGATGCGGAAGATGTGTGCGATGGAGAGATTCCCGTCTTCAAAAAATCAATCCAGGATTCTTTGAACCTCGATTTGACTGATAAAAACAATGATCACAACGAGGCTAAGGGCTCAATCGGTAATACATTTGATCAGCCAAAAAGACTGAAAATAGATTCCTTTTAATTTGACGTAATCTAACATTTTTATAGAGTAGAAATTTTATTTTGGTCAAAATCAGCAAAGTAGCATTCTTGAAATTATTTTTTAGACCCAGTACATCCATTTAAGAGTATGCCCTGGTTGAATGTTAAAACATAGTTGCTCAAAGATTTTAAATTTGCTTGTCAAGGCTAAGGATTGTTCTCATATGTCGCAGACCACCACCATCAGAGATACGTGCCTTAGGCCCTTGCCAAACGATCAAACATTGTTGGTCAAACATTTCAAATTTGCTTTACAACAAATTTTTTGTTTGGTCACATCCAAAAACACTGCTGTCCAACAACGATGTTATTACTAATGCACAAGCACGAACACCTTGTTGCTGAGAAATGTTGCTAGGTGGTGAAATGTTGCAAGTTGTTCCAGTTTTTCAAAAAACAAAAGAAATGTTTGACAAGCAAGGTTGGAACGATTAAACATTGCTTGGCAGCCAAAATAAGTAAAATTTGATGTTGTTGAAAAAGTTCAAACACATTATTTATGCTTGACGCACGCAAAAAAAGCTCGAAGAGCAATGCTTTTAGACGTGACCAAACGGTCAAACATTTTGCTTGACAAGCAAATTTCAAATGTTTGATCAACAATATTTGATCGTTTGGCCAGGGCCTTACGATGCTTGCGAGGGTCATATAAAAGTGAGTTCCTTGTTTTCTGGTTCACACGTGACAGGACAGGGGACCGAGAATTATCGATTATTGTGGACAAGCAACATATGTGAACACTTTGTCGGAGATGGTTGCAGACGAAAACCGACCGTCTGCAATCAGGTTTGCGACACATGAAAGCCAGGTTTTACCGTTTGACAAAGTTGCGAAACAACGCTTGTTAAACATCTTTGCTAGTGTCGGGCAAGAAAATGCTGTTTGTGTGTTTTACACATATTAAATTTTAATTTTCAAGCAATATTTTGTTAGCTACTTTGAATGAAACATTTAAACATTGCTCAATAAACAAATTTGAAATGCTCTACAAACAATGTTGGCGTTCTAGGTCTCAAGGTCGCATCATGTAAAGTTAGTTCAGTTTCTTTGGTTTTTCTTTTTTTCAAGAATAGAATGAAATCGCAATTTTGCTTTCTTTCAGTTAGCTAGCCTGTATTGATCACTTCTACCTTAAGACCCCGCCCCCTTCGTTCAACTAGAGATTTTGCTTTATAGTTTGAAACGAGGGGCGATTCACTCCTTGGAAGTCTCGTACACCTTTGCTGCTAGTCCTATTGTTTTCTTGGAAATCCCTTGGAAGTCCTTTTGTTTTAATAGACATCTCGTGCGCTTTTTCGCAGAGTGAAGTGCCCCTCGGTTTAAAACTGAATGAGGAGAAGTGAGTCTCAGAAATCCCTACTTTTGTGACCGAATTTTTTAGATCGCAAAGAAGTTCATTTTTCTTCTTCGAGAGCGATCGCCAACAAATTTCATCTGATTCTACTTCTCTACAGTCTTGCATACCGTAATACTTACTTATTTCATAACTACGTAGATTCTACTTTCCATCATAAGTTATACTAAAAAATCCTTTTATTCCCGTCCTCTGATTGGCAAGAACAGTGATCCTCAAAGAGGCCCCATTAGGGTACTAGGGATACGGGATATTTCGAGAAAAATCAAAGGGATAAGAGATTATTCTGGGCAAAGCAAAAGGAATACGGGATATTTTTCTATGAAATTTTGGGATAAAATGGAGAAAACTTATTGGGTTGTGGATGAGGAGAATGTTAAGAAAAAAATAGTAGGGAATACTGTATGGGATATTCTGCCCCTCCTATTGGGGTTGCTCCCTATCTAAACTTAAGCTAACAATTGTGGGACTTTCTCTATGTGGGGGCTTCACCATTGAAGGTTATTTTTGTAATCTGTGTAGTCTCCCATAATTAGTGGAGTCAATAATTCGTTTTAGGGTATTAGAAGAAGCCGCCATTGAGCTGCATAAACACCATTTTCATTTAATCGAGACACGAAAAGTCCCCGATCCACTTAGCTCTTCTTTTCAATCCGTATTTTATCAACATTCTGTTAACTTCAAAATTGGCTAAGCATTCCTATTACATATATTTAATTATGTTGTCCAACATTGTTTAATCTTTAGTTGTCTATCAGGAAGTGTACATTCAAGTTTTGCGCCGCCATATTGAATTTTCTAGAAAGCAAAATGGCTGATTTTGCCCTAAACTCTAGAATATTTATATTGTTGAATGGGTATCATCTTATAACAAGATAAGAATGATTTTCATAACATGGTGTTTTATTTGAGTTGCATACCACAAAAACGTAGCCTGCGTGCAGGCTCAAACCTCTAGGGAGGAGGTTAGCTGTGTAACAGGGTTTGAACTGCCCAAATGACTTCCCTGTTACTTTGAGTAGCCAGAAAGTGAGCGAGAGAAACGACTCGTGTGAAGAGTAAAAGCTGACTAATTGAGAATTGATTATTTACAGATTTATATACATAACAGAAGTACTAAATTAACATAAATCAGAATATTAGTCCTACTACAGATGCACGCCCCAGGCTAACAAACACGTAACAACGCAAGAAACGGAGCTATTAAAAATTCAAACATGGTCGTACCTAGACCCTCCGTTATTGGTGGAGAGGTATGTGTAATATACAATTTAATGAGGACACTGACACGTGCAACCATCTACAGGGGATCCGTAAAATTTTTAATTTTTGTTGTACTAGAATTTTTTTTATGGTCAATTCATTACTCTAGTATGCACAATTTTACTACGGGACGACATAACTTTACCGACCGAAGTTGACGGTAATTTCCATTTTATCGAGAAAATACACGCATGGTTTTGACAACAAAGTCGGAATAAATGCCCGTGCGATACGCCCCTGTGGAAGTATTTTGTGCGTTTTAGAAACACCCCAGTGATCTTGAAAATGGACCTGATAATGGACATGACTTGAACTAAGATCATTTCCTCTGCCAGGTCTTTCTGCATGGCAGTAGGGGGATAGACTCGCTCCTAGCTCCCTATGTACCACACCAGTTTCTAGTATGAACTAACAACATTAACGACATGAAGAACCACAACTAATTGAAATGAGTTGAATTAAAGTGATGACAGAGAAAACTACGACTCCTGTAATAAGTCTAGTAGTAGACTTAGTCCAAGTCTATTTCTCAATATCCACATCCTCGGGTCTAAAATTCTTTGTTCTTTCGCGGAATTGTGGATCTTAGGGGAATGGATATTGATAAATAGACTCTGACAATGTCTAGTCTAGAAAGTAAGTAACCAAACTGCAGCAGGTAGCACCGTCGTGTGCACGCTTCCTTAGGAGTAGCAGAGCGTTTATGCTGCAGCGTTCGCATTGCTAGCTTGTTGACTGAATTTTTTAATTCTCTTTTTCAACATTCATTTGAGAGCACTAAAGGAAGTTTAACAGGTGAACCCTACCAATTAGTTCTTGACGTCACAGTTCATCTTTCATTTCCCGCCATTTCGTCGAAATTACCTTTTTGTGCAACAGCGTAAACCCATCTGGACTGGGCTTTTCGAGGATCCTCAGTTAGAGACAAGAAATTTTGAGGGAAGAGTCCCTACATCAAATAGAGGTGGCTGACCAAGTTTGGTCCTTACCCCCTAAGCAATGTTAAGGGACCTAGTTGCTGTGACTTTGCAGCTGGCTTTTGCTGTCAGTAGCTCAGTGAGGTCGGGGTTCCAGCTCAAGCTAGCATGGTGCCACAGCCAGGGTCGAGGTCTCGATTAGTTCACTTCATCTACTACGGAGATCTTAGCGATAGGCGCTAAATACACCATTTCACTTTTACTTTAACGCTTTTACCTCACATAAAGATTTTAGTTAAAAAATAAGTCCATCGTTAGTTTTAATAAAAAATGACACAATTTTCCTAAGTAGCTATTTAAATATATAATAATAGTAGGTATATAAATTTTTAAACGTTTCACTTTTGCTTCAGTAGTACTTTTCTTTCAATTAGTGATTCAGGGGCCTTTCCAGTTAACCTAAGTTGACAATTGGGTAACAATGTAAAGATTTATTAGATAGCCCCTGAGAGGCCCGAAGATCTATTATTTAAACTCTGAATCACTGTAAAAGAGAAAGAAAGTGTTAATGCGAAACGATTAACAAAGCTTGGTGTATTTCTTGTCGTATCGTTCCTATATAAACTTCATAGCTGTGTTACATTTATAATATATAACAAGATATATAAAGGGAATATGATATAACTTTTATATATTATGGTTACCCGTGGTAACCGGTGGTTACCCTTGTTAACTCCATTTAACAATTAGCTGCATAGAAGTATGGTATCCCGTCAGGGACTCTATTAACATAGCAACTAGGGGGGAAAATGCCCTCCCAGATGAAAATTGCCAAAAAAGCCAATCTAGGCCAATCTTGAAGTTGTATTTTTAAATGACCAGATCCCCTATTTAGGAGCGCCTCTTGGGCGCTATACGCCTTCGGCCTGTTTACAGTCAGCTGTAGAATCAGTAAAGCGCTGAAGATGGAACAATAGAACAATAAGTCCTCTTAAATTGTTTGCCCCCCTCCCAGTGTTATCCTCTTAAAACAGGCCCTGTATCACGAATGGTTAATCATTGGCTACCCCTGACTTTGTCCATTTTCATGGTATCTAACCAGCATATAGAATTATAGTTACCCGTGCGTTCTCAGTTAAATGCTATGTTTGCGTTTGATAGAAACTTTTGTAAAACATAGCAAAGTCATGAACGTTCAGCAACCTCATACTCGTGTTAATGGTCTAGTTGTAGGGCGTTTCAATTTTGACAATCACTGGACTTTCACAAAACTTAGGGTTCTCCAATATATTTGTCCAATGTTGTACAGCTACAACAGTCGCACCTGGCGAATTTGGCCGGGTAATAGCAATCAAGCCGTTAGCTTGAAAAGCTGAAAGACGTCAGAGGGAACATTACTCTACTTTGACTTTGACCATTCTAGCTGCTTAGAAGGTCATTCAAATATATCAGGGTCTTATCATTTCCTTAGCTGTCTCTGGAGAGACAAAATCTGTTCTAGTACCAATAAATCAACTTGCACGAGAAGAGATATCCATATAACCGAAGATAAATAGCTTTGACCTAAGAAAGTGATTTCACTACAGGGTTATTCTTGCCAAAGAGTACGTTTATTAGCCTAATAGTCCAATGTGAAATGAGAAGATTCCTGGTCATTGATCCAACATCATGAAATCAACCTCTTCAAAGAAAGCGCAAACAATGTGCGATGAATGTCATTAGAAGTGAAGATATTGACCAAACTGATTTCTCAGATAGAGGAAAGAGATGGAAAATATGGGAAATCATGTTTATTGAGTATCACACTATCACCACGTCCGGAAGCCAAAAAGGAAAGCAGAAAACCAGAATTTATGTTCATGGAGTTGAATATTGTTTGAATGCTCGTCATTCAATATGACAGGACTCTCATTAACTGAATCACTATATATCTGAAACGCCTAAAAAGCGCGAAAAACTTCCAAATGTGCAGTCCAAAGGCCATAATTAAAACGTTACGTCATCTGTTCAGTTCGCGGATTTATTTGAAATCGCAGATCCGAAGCGACATGACAAGACTCTCATAACCTGACACACTATATGGGAAACGCCTAAACGCCTCAAACGCGCGACACTTTCGAGAGTTCTATTAGAAGAGCACCATTGAAAAGATACGTAACCCAGCCCAATTCACAAAGCACAATTCAAAAGCGAAATGGGTATAGGGCAACAAAGGTGCTTTTTACAAAGTTGTTGCAGTGGTTACGTCATCCTTCAACTCCAAAACCTTTCTAGTTATGTTGTTGTCTTGTTATTGTTGTTACAAACCGCTCTTGAGTCGCACAGGTCGCTTGGGGTTATTATCTTCCTCCCATTCTTTCGGAAATAGCTTCTAACAACTACAACATACAGCTGTTTCTGCAAAGTGGTTTCCGCTCGATATGACCTGAATTGCGCGCGCGACATTTTCAGCTGCCGCCGTCAGATCAAAATAGGCCAGGTTTTGAACCCCTGTATCCCTATGTTTATGAGTCGTACTATGAAGCAAACAGCAACCATGTTGTTGTGGTTTTTCGGGTAATTGAGGTTGTTGTTTGCGAATAGCACGACTCTTGTAATAAGTCTACGGGTCGCTCGGCTCGGGAAGCTTTGATTATTAGAAGCTGTTTGCCGCTCCTATTTTCTGTAAATCTGCCAAATCGATTGATTCCCAAACGTCGTTCCACTCGTGTTTCGTGTAAGCTCTGGAGTTAACTTCAGCATATGAGATGAGATACAATTGAACCAGGTCTAATTAAGCTATTTGTATAAGAAGCGCTCGAAGGATCTGACGGTTCAATTTCTCTGTATTTCCCCGTATTTGCAAGCTTCTTCTTTCTCCGTTTAGATGAACTGTTGAACAGCAAAGGATAGCATGAGCTACACTGCACTTTAAGAGCATTGAGTGACAAATAAAAGAAGAAAAGTTAAGTCAATAAAGAAATTTCATTTAAAAATCCTTAGCGAAATTGTTCAATATCTTTATCAAGCTTAGAATTGCTTTTAAGTTTTGTTGTCTCTACTACAGTCGTCTACGTCTCAAACGATATGCTAATTATATATCTTACAAAATCGAGCATTATTAGACTTAAAAACAAGTCAGACTAAATCCGATCCGATTTACAATAAAAACTACATACGTACAAAATTTACACCCATACGTGAAACAAGCTTCATAATCACTGATATCGAATTTGTCTCGTCCTAATTTTATTCCTGATCAGATCTCTATTGCTAAGATAATTTAGATATTCTTTGAATTACATGTACTGAATAAGAGGCCGCCGCAGACAAACAGTTATCCTTCTAATTCACGGCCTATCACACCTAAAATCTTCCAAATCAGCTCTAATACATAATCGCATATAAAATTTAAAATAAGACCCTTTATTGGTCACAGGTACGCCGACAAAATACACACTGAGTGAAAAACAACCTTTGTAAAAAGTGGGGCCATCTTTAAATAATTGCCTAGACAGAGGGACAATGATTTATTAATTAACAGAACCCCGACAGCCTTAAGCAAAATGAACCCTTAAATACACACGAATCTTTAAGACGAGATGGTCTTTGATTAACCCTTTATTTAGTTGAGTATATCCTCATCTAATGAAGGTATTTATTGTGATGTTCTGTTCTGCCAAATTGCCCAGGCGAGTCTGAACTTCCAAAAGTCACTGCCAATACCATGGAACTCAAAGTTCAATACGTGTTCAGACTCGGTCCATGATTTTCGCGCACTGGGATTTACTGAGTCTTGCGTAGATAGATGCCCTTAGAAGAAAACCTACTTCGTATTTAAACTTTGAATTTAAGCATCACGCTACTTGTAACATTGACTTAATAATCTTAAAAACTGATCTGTCTGAAATCAGAATCTTAACTTATTCAGTTCTGCAATGGGTTACAGTTGCACTGAGTTTAGTACTGACTTCAAATTCATGTTTACATCTCAGCAAGTTCAGCGAAGTCTTCGTCGAAGTTGTACGTAAAAGTTTCAAACTAGCTGAACAATCTTTCTGTATGTTTTTCATTATCGAGTCCGACATGCTGATACTGTTCGTGTTTGAAATTCATCCCGAAACGACGAACATTCAGCGCTCAATCTTTTCGAAGTTGATTCATGAAGGTGTCATACTTGCATTCCATTATTTTAGGCCGTCTTGCATTGGGAATGCCATTGCAGCACCATCAGTGAATATTCGAGTTTCATTAGGTTTCCATTCAGGGGCTCCCAACCGATTCCAGGCCAATAATTAATACGGATACGTTGGAAATGGCCGGCAACTTGAGCAAAGTGATCTGTGACAAGAGTTTGAGCTATGGCATGAAGCAAAGTAACTGTTTTCAATATGCTCAAATCTATAGTCCCGTGTCGGTGGTGGTGGTGGTATACAGCAAGGACAAGATGGCGGTAAGGTATTTGGTATGAAAACATTCGGAGGAAATAAAGATGGAGAGCAATATGGAATACGATGAACAGAAAGTCTTCGCCTTTTGCATTTCATTCTTCGATTTTGAAACCAAACTTTTATTGTATTCTCAGGCAAGCTTAGCTCAGCTGCAAGTTCACATCTTCGCGCTCTTGAAATGTAATTTTCTCTGGAGAATTCCTTTTCTAGTTTATTTAGCTGTTCTCTAGTGAAAGCAGTTCGTGTTCTATGCAAGCTTTGTACATCTTTTTGATCAATACCTGCAAATTGAAATGAATTGCATTACTAAATGTATCGGTTGTGCAAAATACATACAACATAAAGCACATTGTGCATTATTTCCCATTACTGTAAACTAACAAAACTGAATACAGCGGTATACTTGAATCGAATCAATAACATCAACCAGTCTTTAGATTATATTGTTACTATTGTAGACCATGTAGACCATGTATCTAATTATATAGTATCTCATAAAAAAAAACATCAGTGAACTTGTTTCGTTACAAATTTTTTAAACATAGCGGATCAGGTTTATGATCAACAACTGTTGTTCAAAATGTTTGCAAGAAAAATTATGAACAAGAGGTGAAGAGCCTCAAAACTCAATAATACTGAACAAGCAATTGATATGAAAAAAGTGAAGCATGTGAAAATAATTCATATAAAGGCAGGAAAGAATCAACCCCACCGAAAAATGCTATTCCTAGTGCAATTAAATATTTTCACAGTTAAAATTCCATTAATAGGTTCTAGGCAATATTGCACTATAGACGGTATTATGTACACCAAACTGGTATTTTATGTACTGTTTTCATTTAAGGACGCAAATAGTTTCAAAGATGTGTTGTAGTAAAGGCGTTTGTTACTTTATTTACTTAGTTAGTTAGTTAGTTAGTTAGTTAGTTAGTTAGTTAGTTAGTTAGTTAGTTAGTTAGTTAGTTAGTTGGTTAATTAGTTAGTTAGTTAGTTAGTTAGTTAGTTAGTTAGTTAGTTAGTTAGTTAGTTAGTTAGTTAGTTAGTTAGTTAGTTAGTTAGTTCAGTTAGTTAGTTAGTAAATTAATCAGTTATTCAGTTAATGAGTAAGTTAGTCAGTTACTTAGTTAGTTAGTTAATTAGTTAGTTAGTTAGTTAGTAAGGTAGTTAAGCAGTTACTACATTAATCAGTTATTCAGTTAATGAGTAAGTTAGTCAGTTACTTAGTTAGTTAGTTAATTAGTTAGTTGAAAGGTAAGTAAGTTTGTTTGTCAGCAAGTAAGTTAGTTAGTTAGTAAGTTAGTTACGTAGTTAGTTAGTTAGTCAATTTAGTTATTTAGTTAGTTAGTGAGGTAGTTAAGCAGTTACTACATTAATCAGTTATTTAGTTAATGAGTCAGTTAGTTAGTTACTTAGTTAGTTAAATAGTTAGTTGAAAGGTAAGTTAGTTTGTCAGCAAGTAAGTTAGTTAGTTAGTAAGTTAGTTACGTAATTAGTTTGTTAGTTAGTTAGTTAGTTAATTAGTTTGTTAGATAGCTAGTTAGTAAGAGGCCTATCTAAGCAGTGAGATCCGATTCCTTCCTCTCAATGTGATCAAACCTCGTGATACTTCTTGCCTTTCGCCAAGAATTAAGAGAGTTGGGGACTGTTAGCGAGACGGAGTGATATATCTGAGCTTATAGGTATTCATTTCATGTTGATAGGGGCCAAAGAGAGAGGTATAATACCATAGCTGAGCTTGTTTACCATAGTACTACAATGCCTGCCAGAATTTGTTGGAACACCCATCATATTTCCAGCATTTTCCCCAGGGAAGAGTGTTTACAATTCAAGCACAAATCACGGACTCCATCCCTCCCCTGAAAACAATGTTGTTTTGTTATGTTGAAGGGTGCTGCTGCGTGATTTCAATGTTCATATGCACCTGAAAGGTTTTATCAAGTAAACCAACAATAGCGTTGAGTAGGAAATTCAATCTAGCGTTCCAAGTATTCTGGCAGACATTGTAGCTAAATATTTGCAAACTCTAGGATGGTTGAGTTAGGAGGTCAAGTTAGAGAATGATAGCTAAGGAGATGAATCATGGGCATAAATCTAGTTACACTCTTTTTTTTTATAAGAAACTAAGATTTTTGGTCAGTACTCAAAGTTTCTTAGTTTTGGGACAAATTTGGTACTGAAAGTTTCTTAGCAGTTTCTAGAATCAAAATTTTTAAGTGCCAAAACAGGCAATTGACACTTAAATTCTACAAATAGAAGAAGCAATACAATTCACGTTTACATCAGCTGTTTTTTCTGTAAAAATAGACACTTATGGTGCAACAGAAGTTTGTTTTCGATGCTTTATTTCTAATTCTAAAGATTCTTGAGACCTGCGAGTTTCTTACAATTTTTGGTCGAGTACTGAAAGTTTCTTAACCAATATTGATCTCAGTACTGAGTTTCTTATAAATGGGTTTCTTATAAAAAAAAATGAGTGTATTGCCCGAAATAACGATCAGACTGCACACAGACTTTGTTAATGAGGCGCAGAAAGAGTAACTCTCATGGTTATCGTGTTACCAGAATCAAGAATATCACGCATAACTCTTGAATTTCCTATGAATTTTAGCAAGTGATTAAAATTAACTCTATATGAGCATGCTATTCTGTTAAATGTACTGTTTGATATTCAAATGTCAAGAGTCACTCGCTTTGCAAACCACTGCATATACCTCAAATCAGCTTCTGATTAGGTACTATAGATGTCATTACGCCGTAATGAGAATTAATGCGAATCATCAGATAGAGGTCATGTCATTTACATATATTATATTCGCATCGTCATACATAAAAGTACTTTACAATGTGATTTATACGAAGTCGTTTGTACCAGATAAGTTCGGGCAATGAACACATGATTTGCAGGGAACATAAGTCGTAAAGCGTCTTTTTATATGGTTATCGGCAAGTATTATTGGGATATTGAGATATAAATCACATTTCTCAAATAAGCACCCCATAGAGCGCCCCTTTTAAGGGTAGAGTATCTGCCATTAACACCTCCCTCGCTTGAGCGTCCTCATATGAGAGGGGTGACAGAGTAGCGGTATCACGGTACCTGAGGGGTGGTACCTGGTACCAAATTTTGAAAAATGGGTGGAACCCTGGTACCAAATACTCAGAAAAAGGGTGAAACTTGATACCTCTATCAATTCATATGCAAACATTTCATTCAATACAGTTTTTTACTTCGATTGAAATGGGGTTCATCTAGTACCACTACCTGCGATGTCGCTTGAACTTGGTACAAAATCTTCGTTTACCGGTAACAAAGACCCTCCCTGTCACCCCCATCCCCTCATATGCTAAGAAAGGGTGGGCTTATTCAACAGAACAGTTGATGTTTTTATGAAACCCTATTCGACCCTATTTCTTGAAGAAACGATAAATTTGATATTGTAAAAAAGACTCGAGTGCCCGATTCGAATCACGGCTTCCCATTGAGGATCGATGATTAAATGAGCGCCGATTCAGGTAGATGTGGAACCGATTCCGAGGGACCACTCTAACTAAACCTTAATCGAAGAAATCGTTCAAAAAACGCTGAAAATCTCTGAAACTAATCTTTTTCCCTAGTTGAGCGATTGGGGAAAAATAACGAGCTCTTATACAGCGCAAATAGCCCAGCAAGCTTCCAACAGACAATAGTAGAAGTTTGTCTAACGCTGTTTTTCCTATTCACAAAACAAAACTGAAGTTTGTAAAGTGACGAAATAGGCCAAGCATTGCTTGAAAGTTGTACTAAAAATTTTAACAAACAATGTTTAATCGTTTCGCAAGAGCTTATAATCCATCTAGCTGCTCACAATTCTATCCATTGAAAAGCACGTTGTGCATTATTTCCCATTAAACTAACAAAACTGAATACAGCAGTATGCTTGAACCGAATCAATAACATCAATCAGTCCTTAGATTATATTGTTACTATTGTAGACCATGTAGACCATGTATCTTATTATATAGTATCTCATAAAAAACATCAGTGAACATGTTTCGTTACAAATTTTTTAAACACAGCGGATCAGGTTTATGATCAACAACTGTTGTTCAAAATGTTTGCAAGAAAAATTATGAACAAGAGGTGAAGAGCCTCAAAACTCAATAATACTGAACAAGCAATTGATATGAAAAAAGTTGACATGTGAAGCATGTGAAAATAATTCATATAAAGGCAGGAAAGAATCAACCCCACCGAAAAATGCTATTCCTAGTGCAATTAAATATTTTCACAGTTAAAATTCCATTAATAGGTTCTTGGCAATATTGCACTATAGACGGTATTATGTACACCAAACTGGTATTTTATGTACTGTTTTCATTTAAGGACGCAAATAGTTTCAAAGATGTGTTGTAGTAAAGGCGTTTGTTACTTTATTTACTTAGTTAGTTAGTTAGTTAGTTAGTTAGTTAGTTAGTTAGTTAGTTAGTTAGTTAGTTAGTTAGTTAGTTGGTTAATTAGTTAGTTAGTTAGTTAGTTAGTTAGTTAGTTAGTTAGTTAGTTAGTTAGTTAGTTAGTCAGTTAGTTAATTATTCAGTTAGTTAGTTAGTAAAGTAGTTAGTTAGTTAGTTAGTTAGTTAGTTAGTTAGTTAGTTAGTTAGTTAGTTAGTTAGTTAGTTAGTTAGTAAGGTAGTTAAGCAGTTACTACATTAATCAGTTATTCAGTTAATGAGTAAGTTAGTCAGTTACTTAGTTAGTTAGTTAATTAGTTAGTTGAAAGGTAAGTAAGTTAGTTTGTCAGCAAGTAAGTTAGTTAGTTAGTAAGTTAGTTACGTAGTTAGTTAGTTAGTCAATTTAGTTATTTAGTTAGTTAGTGAGGTAGTTAAGCAGTTACTACATTAATCAGTTATTTAGTTAATGAGTCAGTTAGTTAGTTACTTAGTTAGTTAAATAGTTAGTTGAAAGGTAAGTTAGTTTGTCAGCAAGTAAGTTAGTTAGTTAGTAAGTTAGTTACGTAATTAGTTCGTTAGTTAGTTAGTTAGTTAGTTAGTTTGTTAGATAGCTAGTTAGTAAGAGGCCTATCTAAGCAGTGAGATCCGATTCCTTCCTCTCCATGTGATCAAACCTTGTGATACTTCTTGCCTTTCGCCAAGAATTAAGAGAGTTGGGGACTGTTAGCGAGACGGAGTGATATATCTGAGCTTATAGGTATTTATTTCATGTTGATAGGGGCCGAAGAGAGAGGTATAATACCATAGCTGAGTTTGTTTACCATAGTACTACAATGCCTGCCAGAATTTGTTGGAACACCCATCATATTTCCAGCATTTTCCCCAGGGAAGAGTGTTTACAATTCCAAGCACAAATCACGGACTCCATCCCCCCTCCCCCTGAAAACAATGTTGTTTTGTTATGTTGAAGGGTGCTGCTGCGTGATTTCAATGTTCATATGCACCTGAAAGGTTTTATCATTTAGTAAACCAACAATTTTTTCAGAGGGGGGAGGGGAGTTGTTACGTTGAGTAGGAAATTCAATCTAGCGTTCCAAGTATTCTGGCAGACATTGTAGCTAAATATTTGCAAACTCTAGGATGGTTGAGTTAGGAGGTCAAGTTAGAGAATGATAGCTAAGGAGATGAATCATGGGCATAAATCTAGTTACACTCTTTTTTTTTATAAGAAACTAAGATTTTTGGTCAGTACTCAAAGTTTCTTAGTTTTGGGACAAATTTGGTACTGAAAGTTTCTTAGCAGTTTCTAGAATCAAAATTTTTAAGTGCCAAAACAGGCAATTGACACTTAAATTCTACAAATAGAAGAAGCAATACAATTCACGTTTACATCAGCTGTTTTTCTGTAAAAATAGACACTTATGGTGCAACAGAAGTTTGTTTTTCGATGCTTTATTTCTAATTCTAAAGATTCTTGAGACCTGCGAGTTTCTTACAATTTTTGGTCGAGTACTGAAAGTTTCTTAACCAATATTGATCTCAGTACTGAGTTTCTTATAAATGGGTTTCTTATAAAAAAAAATGAGTGTATTGCCCGAAATAACGATCAAACTGCACACAGACTTTGTTAATGAGGCGCAGAAAGAGTAACTCTCATGGTTATCGTGTTACCAGAATCAAGAATATCACGCATAACTCTTGAATTTCCTATGAATTTTTAGCAAGTGATTAAAATTAACTCTATATGAGCATGCTATTCTGTTAAATGTACTGTTTGATATTCAAATGTCAAGAGTCACTCGCTTTGTAAACCACTGCATATACCTCAAATCAGCTTCTGATTAGGTACTATAGATGTCATTACGCCGTAATGAGAATAAATACGAATCATCAGATAGAGGTCATGTCATTTACATATATTATATTCGCATCGTCATACATAAAAGTACTTTACAATGTGATTTATACGAAGTCTGAAGTCATTTGTACCAGATAAGTTCGGGCAATGAACACATGATTTGCAGGGAACATAAATCGTAAAGCGTCTTTTTATATGGTTATCGGCAAGTATTATTGGGATATTGAGATATATATCGCATTTCTAAAATAAGCAACCCCCTCGATCCCTTCAACGGGGCCCCAAAAAGGGTTTAGTAACCCTTTAGCCATTAGCACCTTCCTTGCTTGAGCGTCCTCATATAAGAGGGTTGACAGGGTAGTGGTACCATGGTACATCGAAAATGGGTGCAAAATTGGTGCAAAATGGTACCAAAAACTCAGAAAAGGGTTGAAACTTTAGCATTTTGGCTCTCCTTACGTTTCATAGAGTTGCAACTGGTTTTAATAGCATCCTAACTCGTTGCCAATTGTTCTGATCCCGTTGGCGACGATTGCAGATGTATTATATTTACGAAAACCAGGTTTCGAAGAGCTACGGATTATCATCGTCGGATACCATCGCCCGTAAGCATTCAAAAAAAAGAAAACGTCGCTTCAAACGATGGTTCTCGATGAACAATAGAAAACAAAAGATTGATTCCCGTGGGAGAATCTGCTTCGGCAACGATCGTCGATGAGTTGTGATTAATCATGAAACCGGGCTCTAAGTAGCTAACAAGTCAAATCGCTTTATTAGAAGAACTGGCTTATCTAATCTTGACGCGTTACTTCTTAAAGGACTAGCTCTTAAAGAAGAGGGGTAAGGGTATGTTTCGTGATACGTGAGAAGAAATGTGAAACGTGAAAGTAACTGAAAACATTGGTGTTAAGCGAACGAATAGCACGCGTGAAACGTGAAGTTCCAAAGTCCCAAGTGCCAAGATACGTTCATATACGTTCTTTGTGAAAAATGATTTTGGTTCTCTGTGAAGCGTGCTGAAGACCCCCCTTTACCCCTTAAGAAAAAATGATTCTTCTCTGTATTCCTCTTTGAGAATTACTTATCAACACTTGAAACAGTACTAATAAACGAAGCGCCATCTTGCAATTCCCAAAAAGAGAATTCTTGGGCTCTGGGTCTACCCCTGGTTTGCTCTAAGCTTGTTCTCCCTTTTGATCTCTTAATTGAAAACAATGCAATCAAAACACTAAAAACATAGAGTAATTGCTGATGAACACGTTACAGTGAGGTAGATTGTCGGTCACTCTCGATATGGTTGACAAAAATTGTCGCAAGTTTTGTTGTCAATGAATTTTACGCTAAAATGTTGCAACCACATTTTTGGCAAAATGAAAATTTAGGAAACAACACAAAAGGCAAGACAGAAGAGCTTCAACGTTTGGCCAAAACGATCCAACAATGTTTGTCAAACAGTCGGAGATTGCTTGGCTGTCTTATGTCAGGCAATGTTTGAACGTTTGGCCACGTCACAAAAAAATTTCTTGATATGCATAAACAAGCAGAGTTCGTTGCGCTATGTTTTCTTGAAAATTCCGACTTTGAAAAACTTCATAAAAAACTATCTTTCGCTGGAAGCATGATTTTGCGTCGTTATCAGACGGTAAACGTTTTACTTGACAAGCAGATTTCAAACGTTTTACAAACAGCGTTTGATCGTTTAGCCAGGGCCTAAGCTTACTTTGTAATCTCTTGACTCATACACGGTTTTTTTATAAGAAACCAGTCTATAAGAAACCTAGAACTAAACACCCCAAAAGTTAAGAACATTTTAGAACTAGGAGGAAGGAGTTAAGAAACTTAAGAAATTTTTGTGTCAGTTTTCCAACATACTGATTTCACATTTGTGGACGTAGTAATCAATTCTCAAACATTTCCGTGCGATTTCTCGCACCAGCATGGCTAATTCTTTGTAATACAATAATATTAATAATTTGCTTGCTATATTCACGTTTTTTATCGTTTTCACTGCAATTTATTTCCATTAGATTAAGAAACTGTTAAGAAACTATTAGAACTAAAATTGGGCCAAAAATTAAGAAACTTTTAAAACTAGGCCCCGAGCCAGGTTTCTTATAAAAAAAAATACGTGTAAATTAGTTGGGGAAAATTAGGCTTAGTTGTGGGGCAAAGTCCTTATTCATTACAAAACTGACTCCAGGAGAGAAGAATACATATGATTTTTACGACAAATTGAAGCAAAATTTCGATGTTTCAAACAAAACGTCATTTGTTCTAGGAGATGGTAACTTCAACGTCGGTAATCAAGTGATGATGAAGAAAGCAGAATAGATAAACCGGTGGGCCTATAACTAACACTATAAACTAAACTAGATCACAGTAGCTAAGACAAACTAATGGAAAATTTCAGAGAACAAACATAGAATAACGCAACATAACAATAAGCATTTTCGCCAAAACAAAGCAAAACGAAATAAGAGAACTAGAAGGAAGACAAGACCGTCAGAGGTTCTGTTTTGGTGTTTCGACCAAAAAATTATTTTCAGTGTTCAATCCAGACTGTAAATCCAACCGAAGAACCATGACTTTCATTATCTTTGTTTTTGCAACATTTTTTTAAAACCTAAGACACGTGCAACTCAACTTAAGCTTTGTACAGTTAGTCAAAGACGAGGACAAAAAAGAGGGGACAATGGAAGAACAAAAGATCCCTGTCCTATAAGATTGCACAAAATGCAAAACAGAGAAGGGCAATATGAGTATGCAGAAGCATCAGAAATATATATTTGTGCATGTAGGAGAAAGCAATTTTGATTAAACTCCGCGGTTAGTTAACTTAAAAAGGGACGGAAGATATCTAAACCGTCCAAACGGTCCATTTTTGTTATCTAAACCTGAAAATCTAAATAGACCATAGAACAGCATGATTAGCTTTCTTTAAAGTAGCTTTATCTGATGCAGGAATATGCTGATGATGACAGCATCAAGCAAGCTAGACGTGAGGCAAAAACTAAAAAGTTAGAACGTTTAAATGAGAATAGCGAAACAGAAATACAACATGCCATTTGTGTTACCTAAACCTGAAAATCTATATAGACCAGCATGTGTAACGAAGCAAAGTTTAAAGTAGCCTTATCTGACGCTGGAATATGTGGATGCTAACAATATTCAAGCATGCTAAATCTGAGAAAACCCTCGAGAGTAACTAGAATGTTGATAAGCAAATAGTGAGACAGCTTTTCCGACTCGAAAAGTTACAAATAAGTTCTCTAAGATTCAAAGCTCAGAAGTTCTATTCAAGCTAAGAAAAAACAATTTTGATGCTTTAAGGTCACAAACTAGCTTTGAGAAGTTCTGATAAAAGAGAGGCACTTATACTATCTATATAAACTGGTTAAAACGTTTAAGATTAAGACGGCAGAAAGTCAGAAATCATATCAAGTTTCAGAGCTTTGATGAGACTTATGATAGCGATGCTTTCTCTATTCGAAGATAATTCATTGGTTCTGTAAGTAAGAGAAGAGCTAATTGTTGGCAGTCAAGGAAACTAGAAGAAACAGCTAAGAACACGTTTGAAGTTGTAGTTTTAGTATTTATAGTTTCAGAACGTACAGTAACAGAAGAGCAAAATGCATTTCAGTTTGTACACCCCAAAAAGGTGACTCTACACATTATTCATTATTATACAAACATTATAGCAATTCAATGCAACGCAACATAAAGTTGATAGGGCCCTGATAGGGACCTGCATAAAAACATCAGTTATGATAAAAACGTCTTCGGAACTGTTTTTAAAGAAAGAGGGCGAAGTTTCAAAGATTAGAATTGAGTCTTTCCTAAGTTCATTGCTACGTTCATTACTTAAAGAGTAGAGTCTTTTCTACGTTCATTGCTTTTATGTTGCTCTCTCTTAAAAATGTGCAAGTAACAAAGATGAACTGAACAATTTAGTTGACAATCATTTAAGGCTGGGTGCTCTGTTTTAGCTTATCAAGGCCACTATGGACTTGGACAGTTGTCATTTATATAGTCTGAATCAAACAGTTAATTCAACATATGTCTATGCGTGTATAGCTGATAGAATAGGTACAGAATCTTTCCGTGACTTGCTAACTAAAACAACAAAGAGACAACAATCCAGTAGAAAACGGAGAATTTCCAAGAGAAACAAACAAAGTAATCAATCAGCAACAACAATACCAATCGCCTGCTTGTTTCACTTGTCTGGGTCAATGAGAACTGTAGCATACTGTAGAGCAAGAAGTCGTAGGGAAATAGCCTATGCGTATAGGTTTAGTTTTATACACATAGCGCAAAGCTGCCAGTCGATCCGCAGGTTATGCACTCCTCAAGATAACATTTAGGCATATGAGCAGAGTAATCAAAGGATTTTTAGTAGCGTCTCATATTTATGCAGCAAAGGCGAACTAGAACGGTAATTTTTGGGAGTGACTCGCCATTCAACGGAAAAGGCCCAAACAAGTCAGTCAAGCTTCTCTTTCACTGAGACATGAATTCAGTCAAAACTTAACTCATGCTATACGAAGTATTTTCAATAAAAAATAACGATGAATGGACATGATAATCAATTTTCTTCATACCTTTTTCACTTGTTATAACCAATTCATCATTATCCTCTTGCTGTTTATCATTGATATCTTCAACCTTCATTTTCTTCTTCTCTATGTCATCATCTTCGTTGTTTTTGTTTTATTAACTTCAGAGTCTTCTCTACTTGTCTTTGACCCAAGTATATACTCAACAGAAAAGTAATTTCCAGCCTTCATCTTTAATTCGTTTGGTTTCGTTTTCCAGTAACAAGCGTACACGAGAGAAACAAAATCCTTGAAAATTCAACTACTGGACTTGCTTCGCTTGACTCTCTGATAAGGTGAGGAGCGGCCCTGTCACTTGTAACAGCGATGAATGAAGGGGCTGTAATGACCTTACGTTCTTATGTAGCGCCTCTTTGCGTAATATACCCCTGTAATCAACAGCAAGTGTCAGGAGAGTACTTCAGCCTGACTGTCCCTTGTACGACTGTCCTGCTGTGAGTGATAATCGTTTAGATACACTGTTTGCACGTGGTACTCGTTAATTCTAATCGCCAGTTTTTCTCTTTATCAAGGGTACAAAACAGTCCCCTGTGCTAATAACTAATATAGTAATCCCTTTAATATTGATTACATTACTGACTCCATACAGTTCCCCGTCAGCCGCTCACTGTTTAGGGGGTCCATGGCTAAACATGCATGTCTGCAAGCCACAATGACCGATAGAAATACAAGAAGATTTCCGTACCTATCAAAGAGTACAGAACGTATAAAGGTGCCATAATTAGTAACGGATTGTAAAGGAAAAAGGAAAATGGCGGGCAAGGACAACAGCTGATAAATCTAGCATTCCAAAATGGTTTTATTACGTACTATAACATATTTCATAAGGTTCCTGAGGTTGTCAGTTTGTCACACAGATTTAAGAGCCAAATAAAACTATTAACGCAAGCGATGATTTAGAAACTTTCAATTTTATCACAAGCGGATGCAATGTCACAGCGCAGAATTCAATTCAATCTGTCTAAAGAAAGAGCATTTCATGACAGTACCC
The DNA here is from genome assembly GCA_014526335.1 of Chrysaora quinquecirrha. Lineage (NCBI taxonomy): Eukaryota > Metazoa > Cnidaria > Scyphozoa > Semaeostomeae > Pelagiidae > Chrysaora > Chrysaora quinquecirrha. The sequence goes on from JACTAT010000031.1 coordinate 629,960, forward strand.
TCAGATTTCGCTAAATATTATTCTAATGGCTATGGTGATCACTGCAGCAAAGAGACAAGTGAGGGGATCATAAATAACCAAGAATAAAAGCGATCCGACTCTTATTATAACCAATATAATCCAAACGCTGATTGAGTAACAGCACGTGTCTGTCATATATCCATTACGAATAGTATCGCTGCGCAGGCGATTGTGCTAGTCGCTGTACAAGTGTGTTTATCTGCGTGCTCGTGAAGATCTATTATTACTTAAGAGAAAAGTTTTAATAATAATGGTAATGGACGCTCAAAGAAACAAAACATGTCGATATATCGAGTTATGTACAGTTTGAATAGTGGCCTCTTGTCGGCAAAAACATATCATTTATGTAAAAAGACTAACAGGATTAGTGGTGAAGTGAGAAGCCATTCTTCGTATGACGCATCGTTTAAAGCTGGTTGATGACAGAGGATTGCGATGGCCTTTTGCAAAGATTTCAATGAACTCTGCCAGACATTGATCTTGTGTGAAAATGAGATAGATCGGATAATCTGCTGCAGTCATGAGCTGACGCCAGTATTCGTTCCCAATTAAATGGATCCTTCATTGCAAGGTACAGAGAAATTTATTGCATGATCATCTTGTGTATACTATAAGCATCCTGCTTGACCACTGATCAAGTTAATATTAAGCAGCTCATCCATGGATCGACAGTCGCCATGATTAATTGGTACAACTTCGATAAACAACCTGCAGGTCATCCCCCTGTACTCCATTTCGACCAGACACCTCTCTACGGGAGTGTCGTTTGAAGCCAGCTAACGCATGATTATCTCCAACTAAGCAATTGACGAGAATTTACTAGCCGTTATTACACCTACAGTATACATCATTTTGAACGTTGTACCCAATTCTTTCAAAAGCTTCTACACAGAGCCTTGGCTGAGTAAAATGCAGCCTCTTTTTCAGGTTTTTATTTTTAAACAACACTGGGCTTAGCAAGCAACCTTGTGCAACAACAAAAATACATGTGTACAAAATGCGTTGTCAAATTTAAGCTTAGGAAATACTGCATTTTTGACTGGTGTCGCCGCTCGGCTGTAATGGCAGGATTCTCGACCGTTCATTATGGGTCCCACTCTTAAGCAAAAACCGCAGAAGTCGAGTTGTTGTCGTTGTACAATTAAATCTGTCTATAACGTGCCATAACTTACCAGAGCCAATGAGCATAACGGCATACCTTGTTTATAATGCAGGAAATAAAATACTACAGCCTCTTTCAAGCACGTTACAATTGGATTGAATACGTTTTTTATAAGAAACTGGTTTATAAGAAACCTAGAACTAGACACCCCAAAAGTTAAGAAACTTTTAGAACTAGGAGGAAAGAGTTAAGAAACTTGAGAACTTTCTGTGTCAGTTTTGTAACATACTGATTTCACATTTGTGGACGTAGTAATCAATTCTCAAGCATTTTTGTGCGACTTCTCGCACCAGCATGGCTAATTCTTTGTAATACAATAATATTAATAATTTGCTTGCTATATTCTCCCTTTTTACCGTTTTTACTTCAATTTATTTCCATTAAATTAAGAAGCTGTTAAGAAACTTTTAGAACTAAATTTGGGCCAAAAATTAAGAAACTTTTAGAACTAGGCACCGAGCCAGGTTTCTTATAAAAGTGTATACAGTAACGTTAAGAGTTACTGTTATTTTCATAAGGTTGCTGTAGCTGTTTGCGAAGACTTGGGACCTAGACGTAGTATGGCGTAACCAGGCATCCAACATTGTAGGGACAAAAGGGTGTGGTCGAGGAAAAAATAGGGCGTGGTTCGAGAAATTAATACTGGGTTCGTACCTTGCGACACTTTTTTGTCTGACTAGGCCTATATACAAAAATCATCTTGGCGATGATTGGAGACACGAGGGGGGGGGGCTGACTCCAATCTCCCTTGGCTGCGCCACAGTATAGTACACCAAATACGGGGAACAGAACATGTCTGATCGTGATACGTTGAAGAGCGTTTTTAACAACTCTTTACAGCTACTCATTAATATTGCAAAGCCCTATGGAACGCAAACGTTCAAGGGTGGTGTACATTTTTAATTCTAATCATCCCCAACGTGTATGTTTATTCAATTGTTTTCTGAATTTTCATAGCAACAGTCTTCAAACAATTGTCGGCTTATGCATCGGATATGGTCGGACTCAATTCATTTCTGGTTCAATCAGCTAATCCGCGCTTAACTCAATTTAAGCGGCTATGAAATTTGTCTATTTTAGCACATGTAGTTGGAAAATAAACATGCAGTAAAGCAAAATAGGACACGACATGTTGTTTATAGATACGATATGCGCGGATGCCGTACGTGCGCTTAAGACATTTAAACGGTCAAAGGGGCTATCTGCGCTTCGGTCGCTACCTGAAATCATAAAAAGCAACCCCAAATTCAATGTAATTATTCTGGCATGCTTAAAACAACCTTCTATTTGCTCAGGCTTTGTTTTTTCGTTTATCTTAGTTAGGCCTATGTAATCATGTCTCATAGGCTCACAAGACTTTACTTCTTACAAGCGTTATTGAAAGAACAAGTTAGAAACGGTCTTTTGTTAAGTGTAGGCCAGTTTCGTTTTCATTAATTTAGTCAAAAGTCGACCGTCTGCTTACCGTTCTATTCAGTCAGTATTTTTAAGAACAGAAGTTCGATAAGTTACTTAAGTATACGAATTAGCTCTGTACCAAGGATCGGGGCTGTATACAAACATACCTTACTTATAGCACACAGCACACGCCTCAAAAACGATAAGAACAAAGTAAAATAATTTATACTAAAGAAAGAGAACGAGTCGGCGAGAAATGAAGGCCCGTATCGCTAAGCAAGGAATAACTATGAAGTGGAGGATGAAGACGGCACAGCATGACAGATGCAGACAGGCTGTCTTGGCGAATGTTAGCGCATATCAACCGACCAGGGAAAAACACTCTTCAGAGAGTTCAGCAGGCTGTTGGCCGCAAATACAAAACAACTCGAACGACCATACAGTAGCTCTCTGCTAAGCTTTGTTTTTACTTTATTACTAGCAACACAAGCAAAAGCACTAGCACGCACGGCAGAATGCGAATGAATGTATATGCTAGCGAGGATGAGTTTAACAAAGACATAGGACTGGCGCATGAGCATTTTCAAAGTTGTTGTTCTTGTGCATATGTTTTGCTTGTCCTAACTAGTGACGATTTCAACACAAGCACAAGAAGAACCAAAACATTGATGTTTTTCAGGGCATTTTTAACGGGGTTTTTGGGGCAATTGCCCCAGTAGGCCCTTCTTCGTGCCCCAGTAGTTAAGAAAAAAACAGCTTATTTGCCCCAAAACACGGCCCCCTTTTGGTCGAAATGATCTTAAACTCTAAAGAATAATTCTTTGTGGACCATGTGTTTACTGGGCGTTGAATATGTACTGACGATTTTGCTTTCATGATGCTTGGTCGCTTGGTTCTATATTTTCTATATTTTCTTGCTTCTATATTGTTTTTATGTGACTGTGCATGTGTTGGACTCGTCCTAACTTGCGCCAAAGGTCCAGTGTTTGTGCTTTTGTCGCTAGTGAGAGTCAAGCTCTAAAGTGACGACCGCACCCGACCGCACCTTATTTTTCAAAGCTCTGTGTGTCAAGCCGCGCGCAATGCAACGCGCATGAACATGACCAAATGAATTTTCATTAGTTATTATTCATATTAGTAATTCATCTTTATTAATAACGGGTCTCCGCTAAAAAGAAATATGTTGTTTAGGAATAAGGGCGCCAGTATGAAGGACGGCAAATCTTTGCTTGATTGTTAAGATAACCTCAATAATCACATCAAATTATTCAATAAAGATATTCTTTCGAATTAAACATTATAGATTTCCGTGTTGAAAAGCCAATGATGTCTTCTCTATCTTTTACTCTAAGGTCAATGTTAGGTCTAAATATGACGCCGCTAATTTCCTTAGCGAAGCATAATTCTAGAAGCTTATCATTTATTGATCTATTAAAACATTTAAATTGTTATTATTTTCTTTGAATTTCAAATACAAATATAAAGCTAGCATGTGCTATTATTTGTTTGCTGTTAATGTGGTTTGATACAATTATGTAATAAATAAAGTTAAGTGGTTCAGATTACTAGGGAAGACTCACAAGTAGAAAAAATTCTAATAATACAGTATGAAATAACAATACCCATCATGCAGTTGGTGAAACAGAAAAGCCATGTTCAAAGTCACATGGTTGTGTCCCATGTGTGGACGTCTTATGTGTGGGACACGTGTCAAGAGGAAGAGTGAAGGCGCTCTAGCAAGAAATGTGTATGTATAGCTGAATATGTTCCACATGACACTGTCGAAGATGTATGTATAGATGTAGAAGTAGACGTCGATATAGATGCAAACGAAGACGTAGATGTACTGTAGTTCTACGAAATTAACGTGATAGGATGAAGTCGTACATATGGCGGAAGATCGATACGAAAATGTACAGTTGATGTTAAGCTACTTTTTGGAATTGAAACTGATAAAGAAGGAGTTGCAGATGAAAAAGTGTACTGTGTAACTGTAGATGAAATTCAAAAGAAGATGCAGATGTAGAGTTAGGAGTAACTTATATGTAGAGGCTAATTTTAGAAGATGAACACGGAGGTGTAATAAGATTAAGCATTTAGATATAGAAGAAGAAGAAGTAGACATCGATGTAGATGCAAATGAAGATGTAGATGTAAGTGTAGATATGGATGTAAACGTAGATGTAGATAAAGTCGAAGTCGAAGTCGTATATGGAAATGTAGGATGAAAATATGTAGATAAAGATGCGTTGAAGAAGATGTAATGAGGTAGATATGCTTATGTAGATGTGCATGCGATTACAAAACATGTACCACAAATCTTCATCTACATCTTCATCTTCCTCTGGATCTTCATCTTAATCTACATTCGGTACTTCCATATCTTCATCTTAATTTACATTTGCTATTTCTATATTTCCTTTAGAATTAACACCACACTCTATTGTCAACCAAGATCTCCAACTACATCTTCATCTACATCTAGATTTCATGCCTATCTTCATACCATCTTTCGATATAACAGGATCTTAAACTACATCTTCATCTATAGCTAGATTTTTATCTTTATCGTCATCTGAATAAACATCCACTGCCGCTTTATCTCTGTTTAAATCTGCACCTCATTTTACACTCATTTCTTCAGAATCTACATTACTGCATCTCCATTTCTTTATGAATATAAATCTGTCCCAATGATCATCTCCATCTCCCGATGTAACTTGAGTTTCAAAAACATCTGCATCTTCATTTGGATCTTCGTCCAGATCTTCATCTTAATTAGCATCCGGCATCTTCTTTATCTTCATCTGAACTTAATCTCGCTTCTTCAGCATCTTCAATCTTCACCTGCATCTTCATTTCAATTTAAATTTAAATCTGTATCATTACCTACATCTTCAGATTCAGCTGGATTTTTAACTACATCTTCATCTACATCTGTAGTTTCATCTTTATCTTTATTTGAATTAGTATCCACTACTACTTTATCTTCATTTGCATTTGCATCTCACTTTACATCTGTGTCTTCAGCATATATATCTTCAATCTTCATCTCCTTCTAAACTTAGATCTAAATGTAAATCTGCGTCGTCGTGTACATTTCCCGAAATAACTGGGTCTTCATACATCTTCATCTACATCTGGATTTTCATTTTTATCTTCATCTGAATAAACATACACCATTACTTAAGCTCACTTTATACCTGTTTCTTAAGAATACAGATCCAAATTTGCATCTCCATTTCCATTTAAATGTAAATCTGCTCTTATTAACATTTCCAATTTCCGGTATAACTATCAACTAAATCTTCATATACCTCTTGTTCTTCATCCGTATCTGTAATATTCCCCGAAGGGATATTCCAGAGGGCGTAAGCAGATTCACTGCTACATCTTGGTATCAGACCTGAACTAATTATAAACCAATGAATCATGCAATTTACAACGTTAAATATAACAAAAGAAATTAACTACAGGGAGTCTAGAGTCTAAACACTACAATATCTTCATCTGAATTTACATCGGCTACTTCTATATCTCATTTTGCATTTACATTTCATTTTACACCAGTATCTTCAGAAACTTGCATTTCCATTTATTAAAATCTGTTGTTATAATCATCTCCAACTTCCGATATAACTATCAACTATATCTTCATATTACTCTTGACCTTAATCCATATCTTCATCTGAATGTACAACTGCTACTCCTATATCTCAATTGGCATTTACGTTTCACTTTACGCCAGTATCTTCAGAAACAACATCTTCATTTGCACCTACATTTCCATTGAATAAAACCTGTTTTCATGTTCATCTCCATCTTCCGATATAACTATCAACTATATCCTCATATTATTCTTGACCTTAATCCATATCTTCATTTCTATATCTCAATTCGCATTTACATTTTACTCTACACCAGTATCTTCAGAAACAACATCTTCATTTGCATCTACATTTCCATTTATTAAAATCTGTTTTTATTATCATCTCCATCTTCCGATAAAACTGGATCTTAAACTACATCTTCATCTACATCTTGATCTTCATCCATATCTTTATCTGAGTTCGCCTACATCTTTTCGTTATCTAAACACACATCTTAATATATTCTTTACAACTTCGTCTAGATCTTCTTCTAAATATAAACTTTACTCTATCTCCATGTCTTCAGCAAAACTGAAATCTGCATCTACAACTACATCTTCATATGTATGCTCTACAAATACATCTGCGTATGCCTCTGCCTAATTTTGATTCAATCTTTTACCCATAACTATATCTTTATCTGCAAGTTCATTTTCATCAAATTTTTATTTACTTCTACATCTGTCCGCATCTGAATCTTCTTCTTCATCTAATCTACATCTACATACCGCATATCTTCGAATTTTCATCTACAAATAAACTTGTATCTACAATACAATCCTCATCTTTTAAGATATGTATATCTACACCTCCATCATTTGTACCTTTATCTACACCAAAATCGACATTGTCAAAACTTACATTCATGTTTAAATCTAAATTTGCATCCATATCTTTAGAACAATCTTTGTCTTCCTTGAATCTACGTCTGCATCCAGATTAAATGTACATCTACATGCCCAACTACACCGATAACTACATTTACATTAACCTATACGTCTATATCTGCAACTCCATTTGCATATATATTTGCATCTTCGTCTACATCTTCACATCCATATCTTTATCTTCATTTCCTTCCTTGAATCTACGTCTGCATATGGATTGAATGTACATCTACAAGTCCAACTACATCGACAACTACATTTACATTAACCTGTACGTCTATATTTGCAACTCCATTTGCATTTATATTTGCATCTTTATCTACATCTTCACATCTATATCTGTATCTTCATTTTCTTCCAAGCAAATGTAAGAGAGAAGTATAGAATAAAAATGATATAGACGCCAGAATAAAGGCAGATATTAAGAGTATACAGAAATCCATATGTCCAAGGAGATTTATTATTTTAACGATGGAGATATATTTTAAGATCAAATCGTTTAATGTAGAGATGAATCACTTATGTTCGTTATTGTTAAAGTGTAACGAAAATAACCCTCCAATCATATGAATCACTTAGAAAGTCTATCGATTAAACAAGATGAAACAAGGGTTGCAAAAATTTCGACAAAGCAACATAATGTTTGTTTCACCGTAAAACATAGTTTGAAACATAGCTTCTAATGTAACACAGCCTCCATTAAGCAAGCATTTGTCTGAGGGATTGCCCGTCGATGTTTTGAAACCATGAAATCATCTCATAATTTGTAGAAAATTAATAGTCCTGTCTACATGTATTTTGAAACAACGTGATACTCATACGCGGTTTCCGTTCGGGACAGTGGAGGAAACTGACATGCTAATAGCTTGATACACTTAAAATATACGAAGAGGAAATAGAAAACCATGAAATCAGAATATATATACGCCAAGGCTTATCCTTACTTAATGGAGATGGAGCTATTAAGGGCCTGTTTACACGAGCCCGGGTTGACTGCAACCCGCCTCAGAGGGTCAGCCCTTCTCCAGTCAAATCTCTTCAAGCGTTTACACGAACATAGCAGTGCACCCGGGTCGACCCGCCTAGGCGGGTAACCCTTCTCGAGGGTAGGGTTGACCCTTGTAAACGGGTTACCTTTTTGTAAAGTTTTTCCATGTGAAGGCGGGTTGACTCAATCCGGGGTCATTTTTCCGCGCCAAAAATCAGCGCATGCGTTATTCTGTTTTTATATCAACAATATGGCGACAACGAAGCCAAGCGATAGCAATGACATTGGAAAAGAAAAAGGACAGAAAAATTGGTGGCAGTGGACAAGTAAGATGGTGATGGTGATTATAACACATCCAATTTGGTGCCTGGGTTCCAGACCCCAACACATGCGAGGAACAGCCAGCTGCGAAAGAAGCCACCACGGGTTCGCGTAAACAATCAAAAATCTTTTTATAAAGCAACGAGCTGCCCCGGGTTGAGAGCCAACCCGGGTTCGTGTAAACGGGCTCTAAGGGTGTGTTCTTTTTGTACCTTTATCTGCCTCTTTTTTCTTCCTCGACACTGGAGAGAGATTGAAAACCTCGTTCTTGAGGGCCGTTTAGGGGTTCCAGAGAACATGGGAACATGCGCAAATTTATCCAGGGAGCAAGGGAACATGGCAAAAATTAAAAGGAAACAAGTGAACATTGGAAAACAGGGATCAGGAAAAGCCCCCATATCACTCCGCTTGACTATCAATCTGAAAAATAATCCTACGAAGCTCCAAGGAACACAGGGATTTTCTCAAATGAACAGGGGAGCATAAACCCCCTGAAGACCCTCAGTTTTTTTAGACTACAAACACAGACTACGATACTACGATTGAAAAAAGATTGCGACGGTGATTATGCAGCGAAGAAAGAGAAAAACAGATATGTGAGATTGATGAGATCGATTGATAGCTAGGCACATACACTTGCTACCTTCACAAGGTATGGGTTTCTGAGCTAATCACACGGATACCACTGTATAGCGGAGGACTAATCTAAGCAGTGTGACCCTGATTTCAAAACACCTCATGATTCTACTTGTCAATGACGAGTTTGAGCCACGGGGGGAGGGGGGTTCTTCCATAGTAAAGGTACCTGGGGATGTGCCGCAATAGAGGGTATACTTTTTCGGACTTTTTGTCTAGCCAATGGTATACTTTTTGGCAATTTTGGTCTAGCAAAGGGTATCATGTTTGACAATGGAGCGGCCATGCTTTCGTCTTTAGTAGGTTGGAAAGTAGAAACTTCATTGTAAACATATTTAAAAGAAACTGGTAAAAAGAATAAGTTGACCTTTCAATTTTACGACTTAGGACCAACAAATTCGAGCGTATTTGTCTAGCCAAGGGTATCATTTTGGTGAGAATTGGTATAGCCAAGGGTATTATTTTCTCGTAAAGATTAGTCTAGCCAACCGTAACATTTTGAATATGTCGGCGGCAGACCCCTACTCAAAATTTAGCCAAGAACCCACCCCCCCGTGGTTTGGCCTTGGCCTTGATAGGAAGAGGGAATTGAACCCACAACCACAGATTGCGAGTAAGACTCGTTCACTACTTGGAATTGGTTATTCTAATCACTAAGCGAAACTTGCGGAACATGAGATCTCACATTAATAGTGTGGCTCTAAACGTGCAATGTCAGGGATAGTAGTGATGGAGTAGTGACAGTAGAGAGATAGAATAGAATGAGAGAGAAGGTAGCAACAATGATGAAGACAACAAGCGAGATAGGTCCAAATCTACTTAGATGCCAAGTGCTTTCTTAAGCCTGGTATCCATTATAGCCATAAAATTCCGATGGCATGAAAAAGCGTCGCCTCAAACTGTCTGCTGCAGCCATAAAGGCTTCCTGCGGCATCAAAACGAAAGGCGGCAGCCGGCTTGTGCCGCTCCTTTGTTCACATGCGGCAATATGACTCTTGCTGCCCAACGAACATCTTGCTGTCCACATGTTCACCAAAATCTCTGAAATATGGAATAACGGGAAGAACCACACGGAAAGGCTACGCCCGCGGCAGACTGAGAAGACCGCTAGCACCGATGCCGTCCGCTACCGCCGGCAGTTATGACTGTATGGAAAAAAGCCTTTACGGAAGCCAACGATGATGGAGATTATGAGTGTCGGAACAAGGCAGTTGCAGTTGAGATATGTCACCGAGAGAAAGGGACAAAAAGGGGTGAAGACCGGCAGAATGTTTCTGGCGAAAACCAAGGGAAAATGAAAAATGTACCTTCATGAGAGTATTACACCTATAAATTAAATTTCAGGGCACAAATGTATAATTGACTTAAGGCTATTGTGGTTTATATGATGGTTATCAAAAAAAATTCAGTATAGAGTATTTATCATATCTGACAGAAGATAATGTGGTCTTGATGAAAAAGGAAATGGTAGTCTAGGCAGATCGTCAGGTCTTCAAAATAAAAAGGTGTTATGGTTGGAAGGAGACTAGTAGTGACCCTATTAAAAGTGCAGATATGAGAAAATGTGGTAAATGTGAGTATATGACGTTGCAGACGTGAGTTCTTTCATTTTTGTTTCTATTTATTTCTAGCTTGCATACGTGGTATGCTTTTTTACTTAACAATCCTTGGCGACATGGGAGTATCAATATCATGAAATGATTGGCTGCAGCCTAAATATGAACAAACGGCAAATGGCCCCTATAGACACCACGTACATCTTCGGAAAATTTTTGTTCATCAAAAGTTCCTCAAAAGATCTCAATGAACATTCACGGGATTTTCAACCATTATACAAAAAACTTAGCACTTTCACCATGCATATGCTTTTATAGAAGAACCTTATAGTGTTATTGAAGTTGCTAATGTAATGCTAAATTGACTGGAATAAAAGATTTGCCTTGCTTTGAATAGTAACAAAGAAGTGTCTGGGTGACACTTAAGGCCGCCACTAAGGGGGAGGGGGTGCGGAAAATGCAGCAACCCCATCTAGATGAACTTTATCAGCCATTTGATGAATGTATGTGGGAAATCATGTCTACCAAACCCACTTTGTCGGCAAGAAATGTCTCCTGCCTCGCTTGCTCCTTGAAGCTATTGACGCCCTACTCTTTGGGCGCCATACGAGAGTCAAGAACCAAAAGAGGACGTATAGGCAGAGATGCAAAAACTCTGCACACTAACACGCCTGGTTTGGAGGAAGGTTTTGGCTACAAAATGAGAACAGCTTACAGCTTATTCAAGTGCGGACAATAAATCACGAACAAAATACCTTGAATTATTAAAAATTATTCAAACTGCATGCAGTTGGATTAGGCTGCATTTCAAAACTAATCAAAGTAGAAAAATTAGTCTTGCTTGGTGATTATAACAAAAGAAAAAAAAATCTACCATGTCAATCCTTTGCAGGTTCCTACAGTGCTGTGACATCCGTCAGCCTGGAAAGTCTGATCAATGAGTCACCCTCTTAAAACTGTATCCTCTCTGATATTAAAGCCTGATTGCCAACTTTGTAACTTTACGCTAAATTATACAAGCGACCTTGGAAGGTCCCTATGTACATGTTTTTATCTCGTGCGTGCAGGAGTCTGTTTGGCTATTTTTCGGCAATTTTATATAATGTTAAAATGAGGAAGGTTGGTAACAAAAATTTTAGGTTTGGAGGAAGGTCAATAACTTTTTGCAACTCTGCAGGGACCCAATAACACAAAAACAAGGGCCTAAGCTGACACTTTTTGTTTCATTGTCCTATCATTTTCACGTGATTCAAAATTTTCCTAGCAATACGAAGATGTTCCATGGTATACTGTAACAACAACAAAGTGCATTGACGGTTCAACCGTTTGTATGCGTGGTGTTTGGGGGTCTGGAAACCGTAAATCCGCTCAAAATTTGTTCAAAATCCGTAAAACCGTGCGATATTTTGAACAAATCCGTATGGCAAGATTCAAGTCCCCGTTTTCAAAAAATTGCACAGAGAATCTATGAAAATGTAGGTTCGTCAACATTTACTGTTCACTTCACGTTTTGAGACGTTTTCCTCCAATAACAATTTTGTTTTCATTGCGGGCTAACCTGCAGTTTCAAGGAGTCGGCATTCAGTACCAAAAACGCGAAATCTTAATAAAAACCGGAAAAATTAGGCAGAAATGCCGTAAAACCGTTCACCGACGAGATTTGGATAACATTCGCAAAACCGCGTAATTTTCTATCGGAAGAAACCGAAAATCCGAGCACAAATATTCATCCGAAAGCAAAACCGTGTAACCGTAAAACCCAAACACCCAGGCTCAAGCTTCGTGAAGACATTGCACAAAAATTTCAACCAAGTTCTCGCCAAATACAGTTCAATTTACAAGTGATAGGAGAAAAAAACTAAGAAACAATACCCGCTCTGAAATTCAGCATTTTATTTTAGCGGTGTGCTTTACGTAAAAATAATCCCCAAAAACTATTATACTTAGGGTCAACTCCGGGAAATGCCCATGTTTTTACTGCTATACGATACTCCGCTTTAAACCCTTTATTTCACGAACTATAACTATAACTTTTACATGTGCTGCAATATCTTAACTGTCTGTTTGCCATAGATGTTAAACGACAAAGCACACTTTTATACCTATACCTTTATATCTATCCTTGTTTCTCTGTTCATATAATACCATAAGCTATACATCAGCACGTGCAGACCAGCAACAACCAGCAAGGTTTTTCCCGTGTCTATAATTTTACCTAAAGCTATTGATACTCATATCAATACAAAAACCGATGCGATGCCTATACCTTTATTTGCATAATACCAAAAGCTATACAGCCACACGTGTATACCAGCAACTGCGCAAAAGTTTCTCCTATGTCTATACTTTTACCAATAGCTATTTATACTTCCACCAAATACTAATACCTATACGTTTACACATGTATATACCTATACCTAAATCTTTGTACGCTAACTACAATATGGCGCATATGAATACATCTGCACGTGTATATCAGCAACTACGCAAAAGGTTTTCTATGTCCATACTTTTACCAATAGCTATTTATACTTCCACCAAATACTAATACCTGTACTTTTACACATGTATATACCTATACCGACATCTTTGTACGCTTACACAATATGGCGCATATGAATACATCTGCACGTGTATACCAGCAACTGTGCAAAAGGTTTTCCTATGTCCATACTTATACCAATAGCTATTTATACTTCCACCAAATACTAATACCTGTACGTTTACACATGTATATACCTATACCTATATCTTTGTACGCTAACTACAATATGGCGCATATGAATACATCTGCACGTGTATATCAGGAACTACGCAAAAGGTTTTCCTATGTCCATACTTATACCAATAGCTATTTATACTACCACCAAATACTAATACCTGTACGTTTACACATGTATATACCTATACCTATATCTTTGTACGCTAACTAAAATATGGCGCATATGAATACATCTGCACGTGTATACCAGCAACTGCGCAAAAGGTTTTCTATGTCCATACTTATACCAATAGCTATTTATACTTCCACCAAATACTAATACCTGTACGTTTACATATGTATATACCTATACCTATATCTTTGTACGCTAACTACAATATGGCGCATATGAATACATCTGCACGTGTATATCAGCAACTACGCAAAAGGTTTTCTATGTCCATACTTTTACCAATAGCTATTTATACTTCCACCAAATACTAATACCTGTACTTTTACACATGTATATACCTATACCGACATCTTTGTACGCTTACACAATATGGCGCATATGAATACATCTGCACGTGTATACCAGCAACTACGCAAAAGGTTTTCTATGTCCATACTTATACCAATAGCTATTTATACTTCCACCAAATACTAATACCTGTACGTTTACACATGTATATACCTATACCGACATCTTTGTACGCTAACTACAATATGGCGCATATGAATACATCTGCACGTGTATATCAGCAACTGTGCAAAAGGTTTTCTATGTCCATACTTATACCAATAGCTATTTATACTTCCACCAAATACTAATACCTATACGTTTACACATGTATATACCTATACCGACATCTTTGTACGCTAACTACAATATGGCGCATATGAATACATCTGCACGTGTATATCAGCAACTGTGCAAAAGGTTTTCTATGTCCATACTTATACCAATAGCTATTTATACTTCCACCAAATACTAATACCTATACGTTTACACATGTATATACCTATACCGACATCTTTGTACGCTAACTACAATATGGCGCATATGAATACATCTGCACGTGTATATCAGGAACTACGCAAAAGTTTTTCCTGTTCATACTTATACCAATAGCTATTTATACTTCCACCAAATACTAATACCTATACGTTTACACATGTATATACCTATACCGACATCTTTGTACGCTAACTACAATATGGCGCATATGAATACATCTGCACGTGTATATCAGGAACTACGCAAAAGTTTTTCCTGTTCATACTTATACCAATAGCTATTTATACTTCCACCAAATACTAATACCTATACGTTTACACATGTATATACCTATACCGACATCTTTGTACGCTAACTACAATATGGCGCATATGAATACATCTGCACGTGTATATCAGGAACTACGCAAAAGTTTTTCCTGTTCATACTTATACCAATAGCTATTTATACTTCCACCAAATACTAATACCTATACGTTTACACATGTATATACCTATACCGACATCTTTGTACGCTAACTACAATGTGGCGCATATGAATACATCTGCACGTGTATATCAGGAACTACGCAAAAGTTTTTCCTTACATTATATTTTCCTTACATTACATTAAGTTGTTCATACATTATATACATAGCAATTTATACACGCACTAGATATCCATATGCGTACCTGTATATACCTATACTTAAATCTTTGTACGCTTCCTACTACAAGCTGCATATCAATACAACTGCACATGTATACAAGCAGCAACACAATAGTTTTCCAATACTTACACATATCTTGTGAATATACATATGCCTATACAAGCATGTGTACAGGCCAAATACCAATGCCTATGCTTACACACATATGCCTGTATATAAGATAAAAGGTCGGACGCAAATAATGAAAACAAGAATTCTGAACTAAATGAACTTGAGATTTCCTTAAAATACTCTTAATATTATCTTAAAGCACACTGAGGCCTTTCAGACTAGTGTCATCATCAGAGTGTGTCTAACAAAAGTCTGAAAGGCCTCAGTGTGCTTTAAGATAATATTAAGAGTATTTTAAGGAAATCTCAAGTTCATTTAGTTCAGAATTCTTGTTTTCATTATTTGCGTCCGACCTTTTATCTTATATATCGTACCTTTATTACCTAAAATTATGCCTGTATATGCATATACCTATATCTTTGCACGCTTACTACCATAAACTGCATCTGTACATAACTGCTTGTGTATACCAGCAACTACGCAAAAGTGTCCCTATGTCCATACTTATATGTACATACCTTCGCCGAATAGCAATGCCTATACGTATATCTTTATACGTATATCTGTATATGCCTATACCTAGCTATATCACGCCTACTACAATAAACTGCACATGTTCATAGCTACTTGTGTATACCAGCAACTCATTTTAACTAAAGCTTATTCCATACAACATTGATGACATCCCTACACGTAACTGACAACAACCCTTAATTTTATTGATGAAAACCCTTAACATTACTCTACACCCTTCATTGAACTGATAATTAACGTCCACTGTTCCGACGAACGCTCTAAGGGACTTCGCATCCTCCACTGTACTTCTGATACCTCTCCACGCAACTGATGATAAACCTCCTCTGTACTAATGAAAGCGCTTCATGATACTTCGCATCCTCCACACGGTACTGGTGATAGCCCTCCGCAATACTTTGTATCCTCTACTATACGGCAGATCCTCCGCGTTACTGCACTACGTTGTACAGGGTGGTACAGCCATTTTACTGTTTTTGTTTTATGAGTAAATCTCGCTGACTGAATTAACCGTATAATACTTTCATTATCTTTATTCTGTTTCTGGGTCTTATTATTCTTCATTTTTCATTGTCGGTGGCGTTCTTGCATTCTCAAGCTGTTTGGTGTTTCTAGTCCAATGGTTTATTCCCGTTAAACCGGCTGAAAGCAGGCAACTTCTGACGGAAGGAGAAGCAAGTAAAGAAGACAGCTCTACAAGCCAATCTCAAGATATAACCAAAAAAGATCCATTCGTCACTTATGATTCTGGCATTGACTTGACGTTAAAAGAGAATAATAATAGTTTCTCTTGTACTTTGGAACATGCCAGCATTACAAAACGTGGATCACAGAAGAAAGCATCAGTAGACAGAACAACTAATTCTTTGCTTAAGAGATTCAATCGTCAGAGAAGAACATTAGTGGCTGGTAGCATCGGCAGCTCCTTCGCTGTCAGCAGACTTGATCTGAATTCGGAAGCTGTAGTTGATAGAGTAACAACTGTTTAACAAAGACAGCAAGTAAATGAACAATTAGGCCCTGTTCTTCTGTACGATCGAGACTAAGAACTTTAGTTTTAAAATCCGCCTATAGCTAAGCATACAGTATTAGGGTACAAAACAACTCCATTCATTTCGCTCCGGCAAGCTTTATCAAAATCATGGATCATAATCTAAATCCAGGCTCATGTCGACATTGCGCACAGTCAGAACTAGCTCCCGACTGCTAATCAGCGATTATTTGGAACTAATTTATCGCACCTGACCTGTCGACATACGCGCTGTGGTAGCTAGTTGGTAACTAGTACCTTTTCAACGGAAATTAGTTGGCGCACAGTTCTTGACAGTTTAGCATGTTCTACTTCTACGATTAGCTGACAACTCATTCCCGTCAGTCGCATCAATCAACATGAGCGCTCTTACGACCGCGATGAACTGTACCCTGCAAGTTCTGACCAGCTGTTTAAATGTTAACATATGCTGGCAGTTACAACCAACTGGTGTTAGTTATACCGTATCGCTGGTGGAACAGCTACTTCATGTAAATCTGTATGTATGTCTTCTAGCACGTTATGATCTTTCTTTGCCTTCTATCTATTTACGTAAGTACTTGTACGCCATAATATCTAGAACTTTCTGTTAGAACATAGTTGCATGTATAATTTATAACTGCGCAATAGATCATGTGACTTGTAAATAGTAAATAATTAGTCAGTCAGTACGAAGGCCAGTACGAAGTCAGTCACTAGTCAGTGTAAAGTTAGCTTGAATGACAAGATAGAGAATCGTCTCAAATGTCGCGTCTGACTCCGTGTATTCTCTGCGCGTACGTAAAACTCAAACAGCAGCAAAGATCCTGCCGCTACGAACGATCCCGGTGGAGAATCCAGTTTGATGCCTGATGTTCCATCGGTTACACTCGCTTTACGAAGACAATTCCCGCTAGCTTTCTGGCGCAACTAAAACGCTATGCTCCAGCGCTTATTACTCACAGACATAAAACTTAAAAGCAAATTAGGGAAAATTACAATAGTGGTGGTTGTCTATGGGATATATTGCTTTTGTAGGTTTAGTTGAGACCTTGGGTGGGGGGGGGGGTTAAAGGGGGGTATTGAAATACGCCTACTTTTGATGAACAAATACGAAAATACGCTTATTTTCGATGTCCCATGAAATTGTACTTCACGGTCATTTTTCTCTGCACGGATAAAAAGGATCTGAAAATCCGTTTGAAAGGGTAGTCTAAGTCCGAAATACGCATTAGAATATCGCGAAAATACGTGATCCGCCAAGAAACTAAGATATGAAAATTCGTTTAGTAAAACCCATGAATACAAAATCCCCTTCTTATAATCAACAAAATACACCAATCCGCCAAACCTTTCACATCCCCCTTGGGTGCTAGGCTGTGTCCATCAGAATTTACGATAGAAGGAAAAGTTCTGACGCAAACGGACGTATACTGGAAATGTAGGCAACATATGCTCTCCTAGAGTAAGTGATTCAGAATGTGAACAAAAGGCCCTTTCCTTGAATGGCAAAAAAGCAGCAAAGAAACATCACGGTGTATTACAAATAGTTCCCAGACTCTTCAACAGGACAGGGAAAGCCAGGACAGACGTTCAGTGACGTCGCTTATTCTCAGGTGTTAGTAGGAAACGTGTTTAAAATTTTCAAATTAACAACTGATTAAATATGATATGGTATTATGCATAACCACGCTGTGAACAAAAGATACTAAGAGTTTGTCAGACAATGATGACACATTTGGATGACTGTTGTGGAAGTCGGTACATTTAGGCCAAATCCGAGTTTAATTTCTTTTTCGCACCTAATCAAAGTTTTGAAAGTGAGACCCTTGCTTATCGTATTGTTTGGAGGAGAAACAAAGCATTGCTTACACCATAGTTAACTATGCCACTACACCACTTATCCTGAATATAGCTCTAGAAAATAAGGACCACAACACCACAGGTCTTCAAGATAAACATTTGCACAGAGTCACTGTATTACATGGCTTGTGCGCATGGATGCTATACAGTATGCAGGGTTCAAGCACATTAAACAGTAAATCTATGAGAAACTTAACACATTGATGATGTCACTGGTTTCCAAGAAAGGATCTTAGTAAAATGCAAAGCCAGGAAGGGACTTGATGACCAACTAGATGACAGAATGAGAGCAAGTTTGAAAATGATTTAGTTGCACCATCGTTGCGGGTGAAGCATCCTGTAAACACATATCCCAAAACCGCAATCTAACTCCTTTGTTCAATTTTGAGATTCTGCGGCTGATAGAAATCTCTCTACAACAATAATAACTACGACAACGACGGCAACTGCTATCATTCAAAGGATGTTCGCTTCTTATTCCTTACCCTGAACGTTTTTAGTGATGGCTAGAGTGGTAGTGATACTAATTGCAGAGGACTTATATAAAGTATACACCTATCTATATTACAGACGCGGACTGGCAACGAATATCAAGGGTTGCTGCTTCCCGTAAAAGGGCCCGTACCTACAGTAGCTTATTTATCATATACGTTGACTGTTGCTGGCTCTTCCCTCAAAAAAATCCACAAGGATGCATTATCGTCATCGTGAGAAATTCATTTGCAACAGCCCATCCCAAACAGAGATATCGTAGCCAGCTGATTCGACCTTCTAACTTAGCATAATCATTACTTTCGATGTAACACAACTACAGTACCAGAATACATTGGGGCTTTTATCAACTGTAGGGTCACTAGCACCAGTAGAGGGGCACAAATGAAAATCAGACACGGTTGTGTAGAAATGTGCACCGAAGGCACAACTCCATTTACGGGTCCAGGGACGTGCTCCGCCAGAAAAGTAGGAAAAAATGTAACTTAGAAACGCTCTAGTGACCATTTTGAGCATTTTGAGACTGCTAGACTACAATTTTCGTCGCACTTAAATGAATTTCTGCCAATCCAAAAGGATCAACCTTATCTCCCATGATTTCTAGAATCTATTTACTGCCTGTCATTGAGACTCATTGCTACTGCCACGTAAAAACATACAATACATAAAAATTTCTTTCAACTCTATGCAAAAATCCACCCTTAAACATGATTCTGCCATAGGACAACATTTATTAGATCACCCAGAGTGTGCGGAAAATTACAACGAGGATTGTTTTCGAATAATTGGCAAGGCTAGATACTCGTTTCATCTCAGCGTTTGGAATCTGCCCACATCAAATCCAAAAAGCCGGTTCTGTGTAGACAGAAAGAGTTCGCTTTCTCACTTGGACTCTTCAATTAGTTTTTGTTGTTCTTCCTGCCTAAAGCTGATTGATGTTTAAAACACAATGCCAATTTAGCTTTTCTTTCTGATTGGTGCATTTCGATCCGCATCTGGGTAGAAGTTCCGCTTTAGTCTTAGTGTTATTGGTCTGTTTATGACGTTCATACTCTGAGGAGTGCCAGACAGAAAAGCTTTTAAGTATGCCCGATAATGTTTTCGCTGGTTATCGCAATTATAAAAATCTCTATAGATATTACATTGCCCGATCTGAGTTGCAAAATCTCTGTGTCATAAACAGCTGACCCCCTACTTAATGTAAGCCGCAACGCTGGATAGGGGTCAAAGCCGTGAAGCTGCAAACCTACAGTGGGCCCCCCAAAGGCTGATGCTAAATATTTGCATTCAAAATCTCATCTTGATTTCTATTAATTGTAATCTCTAGCAATAATGATTCGTATGAATGATGAACAGTTAATTTGTTGTAATTTATCAATTAAGGGCCCGGTAGCAAGAGGGCCCGGGTTGCGATCGCAACCTAGCATCCCTGCCAGTCCGCCCTGCACAGCTCTCACAAGTTTGAGCACATATAGTGATGGCTAGAGTGGCAATGATAATGATAGCAAAGGACTTGTGTAGTAAATACTTATACACTTGTCTAGCACATCAAATAGAAACAGCCCAACTTTTGGAGTAGCTGAATGCAAGAATGATTAGATGCTTAGACAATTAATGCATTATATAAAATACAGCTCTCACAAGTTTGAGCACATATAGTGATGGCTAGAGTGGCAATGATAATGATAGCAAAGGACTTGTGTAGTACTTCCTTATACACTTGTCTAGTATTTCAAACTGAAATAGCCCAAGTCTCGGAGCAGCTGAATGCAAGAATGACTAGATGCTTCGACAACTAATACACTATATATAATACAGCTCTATTTACAAGGAAAATGTTTGGCGACAAAACAATATTTACATCATTGAAATGAGAGTCTCTCGATTCTCACCACACTAGAATTATATTCGGAAACAGATTCCTAAAGCATTCCAATAAATGTATGAAAATAAATATTGAATCTTACTTCGAACGTCACTCTCTTGTCAGCTGAATCTGGCTAGTGATCTTATTCCTGTTTGAAAAATGAAATATCAAGCTAATGCCTTCGATTCTCAAGCTAAACATTAATAAATACAGATTTAAGGTTGTTATAGAGAGACGTAAATACGGTTTAAAGTAAATTAAATCAAGCCAAGCTAAGCTGGAAGTTGGCTCGTGCTCGACACCAACCAAGCTCACCCGGTCCTTCTTCCCCAAAAAGACAGGCTGAAAATGGCAAATCTTTTCTCCAGTCGTCATCAATGACGTATCTAAAGGAGGCAGGGTGATTTAGACCAGCATCTAAAACCTCGCTCAGGGACAAGCCCAAATTGACAAGCCATTTCGTCGGGAACATGGCGCTTTGTCCTTCCACAGAAATTTTCTAGCTACAATATTAAAATCCTCTCCCGAAAGTATCCGGAAGATTGAACAAAATGACTGTCAAACGGGCAAAGCACCGGTATCTTTCATAACAATTTACTGAAGCCCCATCTAACACATGTGAACTGGGGCGAAAATGATCGCGACAATGATATATCATTGAATGGCGATCATCTTCGTGCCTAATGTCATTCACGAGAAGGAGGTTGGCTTTCTGTTCATTGCTATGAAAATTTCTGTTGTTAGGCCTGTTAACCGCTGTTGTCGGCCATTTTTCAACACCGTTTGGATACTTTTAGGAGGGGAGTGTATATCGTTTACTTGAAAAATACAAAAACATTACAGAACTTACCAAAACAATTTCCTTTTTAGTTATTTTCAATGGTGTGCTTTCGACTTGTATCGAACGACCACAGAACGTCTAAAAAAAAAGAAAAAAACGTCTGAATAAAAGTAAAACAAAAAAAAACAACTACAAAAATATCACACATTTTTTCTACAGCAACAGGTGTTACTGCATCATCTAATGCTGCATCCTACGAAGCCCAGAAAAGCAAAAGTGAAGAAAAGAAAATGAGGGAAAATTTGACCATCCTTTATCTTTCAAAGTTGCCTCATGGCCAAAATTTGTCGAGTGAAAAAATTTATGTATACACTGAAGCTTAAAGTCTCAGGAGGAAAACTCACTTAAGTAAGTGATAAGTGGTCACTTTGCTCCAAAAATCCAAAAATATACCTAAGTTTGAAGAAATTTTGCATCCTCCTAATATAAGCTCCAGGGAGGGGGGGTCCGAATAACCCATCACTTTTTCTCAAATAATCCATTATCCCGCCCCCCCTGGACTTACAGCACAGCATTTAATACCCCCATTGGATCTTGTTTGAATAAAAATCAGATTGAAAAACCCCTTACCGTTGTCTTTAATAAAGAATCGGTAGTTTCGTGCATTATTTCTCTAAAAAATGCAAGATATATAAGTTAAAACGAATGCATAACATGGATATTTAAAGAATACAGTGCATCACAAAAATGTCACTTTTCATTTTAAAAAATTAACAAAACGATCGTTATGTTATTTTAATCACTTACTCATCTTTGCTTTCCCCTCTTGATTTCAATCTCGAATGTTCAATTGCTTCGAGCTGTTTTTCTCGTGCTTTCTGCAAACAAAAGAAAAACTTTTGCAACACCAATGCTGACTAAATTTAGGTTCCTTCAAGATTCAGATGGCTTGAGTACTTTTGAGTATCAGATCCATGTGGATCAATATGACCGAAAAGCACTCATACAACCCCATCATTTCAGACTGTGTCAAAATATCTGCGTCCACGAACAATACGTCTACCGATGCTTCCCGGATTAACAATTGGCACAGATATTTAACCAAAAATTACGTCATCTTAAAAGAGGTATTCCTAATTTTTATGTGCTTCAGACTAACGAAGTTTCAAATAAAACTGTTCTGTTTGTATATAAAACCTTCAGCTAGATCATCAGGTTGCCGACACTTTGTTACCCTGCATCATTGAACTCAAAATACGAGGGTTTTTTATTTTGCATTCAACAACCTGGATTCATCCAGCAGCCTGTAACCTCTCCGGAGGCGCGAGCAAGGGAGATGAGCGAGGGAATTTTTACGTATGATATTTTCGTAGCGTTCTTTTATTAATATTTATTCTACTTAAAAATGGTTTTACCCGTTCACCTCACTTGCTGGATCTTCCAGAGGGTTCGTATGGCCAGACACAGAACTCGGGGAAATTAGGTATCTCAATGACCGAAGGGTAAACAAATCATTTACAGGGTTCTGTTTTCCCCTAAAGTAAAGTAAAGTTGCCGTTTTTGAGCCTACTACTAGCCTAGGGCTACTCAGTCGACTTTACACTTTACTCCTGGTCTGGATTCATTAGCATATAGCAGGGTGCAGCCACACACGGCGCTCATAACTACCGACCAGGTACCCATTTATACACCTGAGTGGAGAGAGGCACATTTGTGTTAACAACTTGCCCACGGTTGTTATCTCTGCAACCACAAGTGGAAAGACCGTGGCTCGAACCCACAACATTCTCGTTGTGAGCCCAGCACGCTAACCATTGTGCAACAGAGACCAACAAGTGAAGTTGTGACCAGTGTTGTGACCAGTTATATCTATTGTGCTTCTGTTGGTAAATTGGGATTAAATAATTTGTACAGATATTCATAAAAAGAAAGTTCCAATGCAAATTAAAATAAAAGGAATGGTTACTAACCGTCAAAGCTGAGTAATCTGATGTTCTTTCAACAAAATCTGTAAAATCTGCAAATCGCTTTTCTTCTTGTTTACGACTTTCTTTTATCTAGAGAAAAAATAATAGCATATTTGATATATTAAGTAACAAAATATTATAAAAATGAAAAATCTGTTATTAGCCAAAAAAGAATCTACAACAGCCTACTAGTAAACTTCATTGAAAATATGGGTATAATGTATCGTTTGACAAAATTCAACCAAAACAGACGATGTACCACTCCTGGGAGCTTCATTTAAATGTTTCTTAGAATCATTTTGTGCAAACTCAAGGTGAGGGGTTTAATAAGTGGAGATTTTCTACAACAACGTCTTAAATCTAAATTAATAAAACTCCCATTTTGAATTTGAACCTTAGCACCTCGAATAACAAAGGGAATAGGAAATTTGTTCAAGTTAATGAATTTTCGAGGCATCAAGAGTTCTCATACAATCATTCATAAAGCATTTAAAATGTCAGGGAAAACAGAAAAGTATTCGAGTCATCTAGAAATTCGAAGAAACGGAAGACAACATATCGAGGTTAGAAAGTAAACTGCTTCTGCTATTTTTGTGGATAAGCTACTAATAATTTACTCTGAGAGTTTTAGGTAAACAGGAAAAATATGACAACTTTTTGAATCATACATTCACTATAAGGTGCCCTGGCGTCGTGGTGTAATCCAGCTGACTCATGGTGTCAGGAGCTCAGTGTGATCAGGGTTCGAGCCCAGCCAGTGGCGTTACAGCCAGGGTCGAGGTCTCGATTAGTTAACCTACTACTGAGATCCTAGCGACTGGCGCTAAAACACCATTTCACCTTCACCTTCACCTTTCACTTCTTATAACTTACAACTTCATACTTACAACTGGTACTAAGTTGTAAGATCAACTAACATTTTAGACTGACAGTGTTATAATGAAGTATTTCTAACCTTTTCGTAACATTCTTCTTCTTCTAGAAAACTGTTGTTTACTTCAGCTTCAACAAGCATTTTCTGAAAAGAAAGAAATGCCTGAAAAAGCCTTTCAGCTAAACTTGCATGTTAACTGGCCCAGTTTTTAAAAACTCAACAATAACAGCACAATCGACAACTTTGATTTTGCAAAAGAAGGTAAGAGAGTTTTCCAATTTACACTTAGGCTAAAAGGTATTGCACCAAAATGCTCAAAATGGCTGCTAGCTGCGGCTCTCGGCCTAATTCAAGAAATTTTCATAACAAAACCAACGGGGAACTGCAGCAATAATAATCATATTATTTGCTTTCAATTCAACAAAGTTCTTAAGCCCTTATTTCACAAAGATTTTGTTACGACAGCAAAGCTCAGGGTGCTTCAAATAGTAACAAAACATACCACAGTCAGTCGAACCTCTTAACGAACACATGTGGACTAATGTTTTTGCCCACTATAGAAAAGTGACCGCTGCATGTTTGTTCTTATAAACAATAAAAAAAGGACTTTTGGGATGAACATGTTTGTCCGTTGTTCGGAGTAGTCTGTTGTATAGAGGTGTTCGCTATTAGTGGTAAGTAGTAAAAAAAGAAAAGCTTCATTTTATCGCTACATAACACCAATGATACAAATCTAAACGAACTCCTGCCAAAATCTCCAAAGACACTCCGACTTTTAAAAAATGACATTACTAAAACTTTCAATTATTCTTTACTGTGAAGTCTAATTAAGAGCCATTAAAACTGTGGGTATTTCCTAGCCAGAAGAAGCTATGGCTAAACTAGGACAGTTGTCGCACGCGGCAATGTATTCGGCATGTCTCCCAGGGTGGCTAAACATGCAAGTGGCAAGCGAGCAACATGTCCCCGAATCATTTGCATGTCACGGAGACAAGAAATGTTTCTGTTGTCTCCCAGAAACATTTGCATCTCTCTTGCTACAAATTTTGTCACGCGCTACAAAGTTTCCGAGGTTGCTAAACTGGGAGACACCGAGGGGACATCAATGTCGCGCGCAATATGTCTCTTAGTGTAGACAGGCCTTTACAGTCATGGAGCTCCTAACGCCCAGTCAGAGCTAGCGGCCATTTTGAGCAAGGTGGTGTAATATTTTTGGAGCCTAAGAAATAAGGACTCTAGAAATTAATCATACCTGGACAGAGGAGACCGTAGTTGCTCTTTCTTCAAGAGTCTCGATTATGCCATTGATGCATTCGACATCAGGGGATACAGGTCGTATGTTCTCTTGCTCTAACTCCTCGCGTATTTCTCGCCATACCTCAAGGGTCTAAAGAAAAAACAAGTGTATTTCAAAATACAATAAATTCTAAAAACACCAAGTCAATAGAAAATATGAATATCTTTTCATAACTTTTGCCTTAGGTAAGATTTGATCCTGGGAATCTTTCATCCCAAATGCCAATATTAAATCAGCACATTTTAACTTAAGGAATTTCTAGTTCAAGCAGTGCTTTAGAGCCAAGACATAACTTGGTGTTTTGGCTCGCATCCTTGGCAGCCAGCTTTGGAACACAAGGACTTACTTTTGCACTATAAACAGAGGAATTAACTACTCTTTACAGGGATACTAAAATGTTGGGTGACACGAAAATTTTGATCGTGTATCGTGTATGTTCATCCAGTATTTCTCGTTTGGCCGGGGCTTTAAACACTGAATGCTTATTCGATGGGTATCAAGTATTGAAAAAAATCAGAAGAAAAACCAATGCTTACTTTGAATTCAAGGTATCTTTCAATCACGGACAAAGTAATGTAATCTGAAGTCTGTAACCCAGGAACATTGTTAAATCCTAGAATTAGAAACAGAGAAAACCATAACTTAACAGGGAAGCTTTTGTAAATGATGGTAGGTAAACCCTGGAACAGATGCAAGCAAGAATGCCAAGCTTAGTACGAAAATACGATTGCAGATTTTTATAAAGATCAACATTTATTGCACACATATTGTCAGATCAGATTTCACATAAGAGTAAATTCAGACAGACACAGATGCAATGCCTAATCTCTGTTTCTCTAAATTGTAAAAACATAGAAAAATCTGACAAAAGATCTACAAGACGAAAGGCCCAATGAACAAGCATATAAACAAAAAATTGCTCACCAATTTTACAGAACATTGAAAAGATTTTGGCACGTATATTCTCAGATACATCTACAACTGCAGGACTTGGGTACGATGAAGGCAAAGGAATGATTCCTTGGTTTTCTTGGATACTGCTCATTATTGGCATATTCGTATCTGTGGAGATATACAATAAAAGGAATTGTCTTAGAATACAGGAAACAGTTAAATCTTCATAAATTGACTAAGGCTAAGTTTACGTGAGATTTGTTCCAGGCGGAACGTTACCAAACTGAACGTTAACAAGTTTTTTTTATCTAAACGGGAACTAATGAAACCATTCCATGCAGAACGGCTAACCTTGCCCAAATGGATACAGTTAGGAAGTTGATCCCGCTTGGAACCGTACTCGAAACATCTTTGGGTAAACACCCTAGTGGTCCTGAACGGGTAAGCGCAAAATGAGACATTGGAAAAATTTATCTGGGAGACAACTTACCAAAAGAGTGATTAGGTAAACGATATTTTTGGTAAAATTTTTTACTGAATGTCAAGGCTTTCAGTTTCAAATAAATCAATCATGGATTTTGCAAGTTCTGGGCAGAGCCGTTCCGAAATTCTGTGCAAACGGGAAACCTCTCCCTAGACTTATTATATATGTCTCACTCTTCGCAAACAGTACCAACAGCCATAAACAACAGCAATAACCATTTAAATGAAAATTGAATTGAATGGCCTAATCCTCGAAGTTGGACTTAACTTTATAACAAACTAGCCCTGGTACCCGTCGACGCCGGGTTGGATTTTTGCAACTTTTCTTTAAGAAAGTGGAGACTTTTCTGAAATACAATTCATTCACATATTTAATTTGACGTAAAAATCATTTCTTGTATCAATCGACTTTTGTTTAGCCGACTCGTAAGACTAATAAGCATCACGTTGATTAAGTTGACGTCAACATGGCTTCAAAAATCGGAATCCCGTCGCTTTTATTTCCATTCTACTACCTATTTACCTATTATTGAATTCTTTTAATTCATAACGTTTTTGAAAAATTTTTTCGCCGAGGACACTCTCCGGAAAATGCCGATTACAAAGATACCTTTTGTTTTGCGGTCCGTCGAGTGGTTCTTGAGTTATAAGCGAACATATATACGTACATACATACATACAAACAGTTCTGTTTTATAGATATAGAAGCCTACACAAAAACCAAGTTTTTGTGCACACCAATCACAGCGCAGTGCAGGGGCGAAAACTATGACTCGTGGAATAAGTCTTACTTCTGCCTACTTTCATGGAGCGGGGTCCCGTAGAAACATAGCTCAACAATAGAGGTTTCCGCAAAAGATGGCCGCCGTTTCTGTCAATCCCTTGTTTTTCTTAAGGTTTTTTGAAGGGAATTCTGGGAATAATTTCCTTAGCTACGAATTCAACATCTGCAGCTATGAAAAATACGTAACTAAGGAAATTATTCCCAGAATTCCTTTCGAAAAACCTTAATGAAAACAGTAGGCAAAAACGGCGGCAATCTTTTGCGGGAGCGTCTATTGTGGAAATTTGAGTAGAACTGATGTTTAATCAGTTTTCTTTAATGATTATCATGATTACCTAACATAACTCCTGAAGGATCTCTGCTTATACCAAGGTTCTTTTCTTCGTTTTTCCACAGTCGTAGAAGAAGTTGCCCAATCGTGCAGTCATCCTTGCCCCTCCACAGCTTAGCATGTGGTAATGCCTGTGAAATAATCGGTCATAAAAAACTACAGCAGAAAAACACTGTGACGAAGTACCGTTGTGAAAAGGCGAGTGCTATGAAGAATGCTCTCGATGACGGGGATACAATATTCTAATCAGGGAGTTTATAGAACGAGCTTCTATAATCTCCCTGATTCTAATTGCATTTCTTCCTCTTTAGGAATAGCAAAAAAAGAATTGTTTGTCTTCTTGCATTGCTTGCTAATGCAATACGGCTCTAAAAAAAGCAAGAAATGAAAAAATTTAACAATCTTACACGTGCATTTTCACAAAGATCTAATGTTGCTCCAAGAATTAGATTTTGCATATTTTCAGGGCAGATCTATAAGAAAAGAATGAATTTTTTACTCAAGATCAACAACATTGGCATTTCGTCTAAGTCTAAATTTCAAGGAATTCATAGAATGTGCTGTAATAAAGTTGCGCCTGATGGCTAGAAATGTTTAACTCAAATATGATCAGAATTGATTATTTCTACCCTCTCCCCTCTAATGCAATGTTTTTCACTTTAATGGTGCAGCTGTGAAAGATTAACTCTAACATTCGAAACTGGATTCCAGAAAATAGCATGGATCAAAATGTTCTCGATTCTTGCTACCAAACCATGGATTTTGTAAAAGTATTGACAGTTTGGGGTTTTATATAAAATGGGCAGGATAAAACATTTTCAGAAAATCCAAAACAATTGGCTGCAATCATTTTGATCCACTATATTGCTTCATCATAATCTGTAATCAGCTGTAATAGTCAGGCCCCAATCGTACGTCTTGAAACTTAAGCACATTCATACAATACAATAAATAGTGTCGGAAAAGCCATAAAAAACTGCCTGTTACTCTGTGATGGTTTTCTTATTTAAAGGTGAGGTTGTTTTCACTTCGCGATATAAAACTAAAATGAAGACAGATACTTGTCGATACAAACTTTCAAAGCCTAGTACATCAAATTCAAATTCCGATATTGTCAAGGTTGGTAGAGAGGTTAGACACAAAATTACTTGCAGCATATCAGCTTAGCCAGGAATCACAAGGGTCTATATGAGCGGTAGAGCAGGGTTACTGCTATTCAGCAA